>JACGTP010000013.1:2804439-2923396 GCA_023678845.1 Mischocyttarus mexicanus | reverse complement strand
ATTTCGTGTACCCTCCTTGTTAGTTTAAAAATGTTCACGATATTCAAAAATATCCTATTGTTTACAGCTATTTGTTTCTAACATTAGTTAAAAAATAATAAAGAAAAAGAATAGAATACAAATAACAAACGTTCGTTATTAACATTATTATTTGGTATAAAAATATTCGAAAAAATATTCACATATTTTCTAATAATAATAATAATAAATAATAGAAATCTGATCTCTCGCAAAACCATAGTACTAATTTAAATATAAATATTATTTAACGAGTCGATTGGACAAACACATTGTTCTGATATTCGAAGGGCTCGCATTGCGACGAAAGATAGTTGTTACCGAGTTAGAAGTTCACGAATCGAATGCCCGAAGGGAAACTACGTGGACTTTTGTTGGAAGCTAACCATACGCACACATATATACATATATATGCGTATGTGGTGGTTCTCCTCGAGGAAGCATAATGTCATAATAGAATAGCGATGTTAGTAATAGCAGTTGAGAGAGAGAGAGAGATAAAGAGAAAGGGTGGTAGATTCGTAGCTCTTGTCAGTTAGAGAGGTAGTAGATGTAGGTGGTTGAAATGGTAGAGATGAGGTGGTGGTGGTGGAGGTGGTGGTGGTGCCGGCGTAGCTCGCGAGTCGGACCAATTTGCATCGCATTGTGTACTCGTTACGCCTCCATCTGCCGTCGGCTGGCACACACTCGCGCCGGCGTCGGGACGCGTCGCGGCGATGTAACCACCAGTGTTCGTCCGCCCTGTACGCGTCCTGGCAATCAGCGCCCTGGGAGAGGAGCCGTGGAAACCGCGGAAACCCCCAACTCGATTATCGTTTCTGGCATCGTTATCGTTATTAGTCGCTCCATCGCCTACCTAACGTGTTACCCCTAACTCTCTCTCTCTCTCTCTCTCTCTCTCTCTCTTTCTTTATTCCCTCCCTCTCTTCTGCTAGGAGAACCAAACCCCTTCTCCATATCACTCTCACACTTGTTCGTACCTTCAATCCCTCTTTCCTCTTTAACCTCTCGTCTCTCATCTCATCTCATCTCCTTCTCTCTATCTCTCTCTCTCTCTCTCTCTCTCTCTCTTGCTGTCTGTCTATCTTTGTCTCTATCTCCATCCCTCTCTTTCTTTCTCTGTCTCACTCGACGGAGCCTCAATCTGATTATACGCTTTGTCAAAGCTTTAGCACCGGCAGAGGAACCGATACCTTTCCATCGGTGCCGATATACGTTCCCTTGAGTCCGTTCCGCCAGCTGCTTAATCATTAACATCGTTCCACCGTTACCGACCACTCACTCACTTACACACGTTCTACCACTTACTCATTTTCGGTACTAGGATTCTACCTTCTCGAAACGGTTCTAGAGGAAATTGACAGGAATTGCAAACGATTAATGCTTTCTTCATCGACGATGACTTCTCTTATCGTTCATCGAAAGCTATTACTGTGTGAATCTAAATTAAGTGGGGACATTAAGCGTCTAAGGATAAGGAGACTCTTAGGGATATGTATATGTATACTACTGGACTTAATCTTTAGTATCTGATAGCTTTGATCACGTTAATTATTCTTCGTTAATCAAACTCGAAGATAAGGTAATAAGAAGATTTTCACAAGCATCCTATCATGGTACTAAAAGTCTCTACTATAAAGTCGTTGCAGTATCGAAGAATGGAAAACTCGAAGAAACGTCTTCGTTCATCCCCACGGATGCTGCTGGAGAAGTTCGCTTTGATCTCGTGCCTACTACCCCATCCTCCTAAACCTTTTTATCTCTCCCTCCTCCCTTCCTTCCCTTCCTCTCGGTCTCTCACTCTCTCTCTCTCTCTCGTTCTTTCACTTTTTCTCTTCGTCGTTTCATAGTTCGTCCGTTCATGGCCTACCCCTCGAAAATATCAACTAAACGATAACCGTATTTATTATTCATTCGTCCGCTTCGTTCTCTTCTCTCTCTCTCTCTCTCTCTTTCTCTTTCCCCCCTATCCTTTCGACCCTCCAATTTTATAAAGTAGTTTTTCAAAGAATTTCGCAAGCGCGTAACGCCGAGGGTGAGAAAGTCTGCCGTTCGAGAGAGAGAGAGAAAAAAAAACAAAAGGAAAAAAAAGAAAAAATAGAGAGAGAGAGAGAATGATACTTATGGTTCATAATGCGAAAATGCAATGGAAAAATTGGATCCTCTCTTTTTCCTATTTTATTTTACTTCTTTTTTTCTTTTTTCTCTTATTCTCCCTTAGTTTTTCCCGAATATATTCGGTTTAAATAAATTTCATTAAATGTTCCACACGCTCGGATAAAAAAAAAGAAGAAGAGGGAAGAAAGTATTCTTTTCCTCTGCAACGTCGAAAATTATAAAACATAAAATACGATTAATTAAGGATAATTTGATGACTAATACGAGTATTACGTTTGATGAGAAAAAGAGAGATTAATCGTGGTGTTAAGTTCCCATTTGCCAGAATCAACTTCAAATAAAAGAGAAAGAGAGAGAGAGAGAAGGAGAAAGGGAAAGGAAAAGAAAGAGAAAAATATAAAGCTTTGGTTGAAAATGAATTTTTCGTGCTTTAGAGATTTTTTTTTAGGTGTTATAAAAAGTTTTCCCAAGTATTATTTACTGTCTCTTTTTTTTCCCTCGCGCGTTCTTTCTCTCTCTCTCATTTTTTTTTCAACAGGCTATGTGTAAAAGTGATATTTACAAAAAAAGAACCGTATATATGCATTTGATCGGAGTGAGAGAGAAAGGCACACGTTTAAAAGTAATAAAAATATTTTTTCTTGTTATTTTATTTCGCGTAGCAGATAGGCGCCAAGCTTTCGATGTCCTATCTAATAGATGAACGTAAATATGTATTATATATCCATGTATGTATGTATGGATGTATGTATATACATATATGTACACATGCGTAGAGTAGATGACAGCTTGATGAATCGATATTTCTATTGAAAGCGGAATGACGTTGCATTTATAGTTCGGTAACGTTAGTGGAGGAAAAATCTAGTCGAGAAAATCCCAGCAGAAAACCCGGTAGAAAATAAAGACACCCGACATATCGCGTTATAGAGATTAACGTGAACGTACTACCCAAGCCCAAGGACTTTCGTACAGAGAGGAGGATCGAAGGGATGCTTCTGCTCTCCCGTCGAATTTCAGATATCAGTTACTCGGCTGACCTATCGCGTTTCCCGATATTTTAAAAGCGGATCAAAAGATAATACCCCCCTATTCTGAATGATGATAACCTTTTTTCTTTTGTTTTTATATATATATAAATTTATGATATGCATATAGAATATTAGCAATGCAATTAATTATTATTACATAATAAATTACATGGTATTAATTATTATATAATATTATATTTAATTATTTTATGATATTATGTTATTATAATTAATTATGAGAATATAATGAATAATTAGTATTTAATATTAGGGAGAGAGAGAGAGGGCACGAAATAAGAGTAATACGATATTATAATGAATATTTTCTAACAGTGGTATTTAATATTATAATATTGTATATTAGGAAAGAATATAAAAATAGAAATGAAACATTGTTTAATTATCTTCTTTTTTACTTTTTGTATTTATCATTTTTATCTTATTTGCATTTTAATTGAAATTTCCCTATTGAATGTTAGGATATCAGTTAGTTACAGTTAGCAGTTAGTATAAAACTTGTTCGTGTCTATTCACGCCTGGAGAATAATTCAATCGGCCGTGGAAGACGGTCGGGCGGCGGTCTCATTTCCCAAATGAAGCTAGCGACTGGCATATTACGTTTAATCCGGCTCATTTTGTGTCTCGAGAGTCGAGTCCTCGAAATGTCTCTCGAAATTCCTATGGGGATGATGGCTGAGATTAACGCGAACCACCAGCTATGCCAATTTGTAGCTCGTTTCTCGAGATTAAGACATTCTTCGTTACTTTCTTCTTCCTCTTCTTCTTATTCTTCGTATTCTTCGTATTTCTTTTAACGTTAAACAAATTAATCTAATTTTCGAAGGATTAACGTTTTATCACAGACGACGAATCCTTCTAATCAATTTAATGAATAACCGTATTAGCTAGTAAAATATTACAAAATGATTTTGACAGTATCCTTTTTTCTCTTGTCTCATTTCTCATTTTAGTTTTTTCTTTTTTTTCTTCCAGATCCAAGTATTAAGATGAAGAGATCCGAACGAAAAGAGATATGGATTGACGAGCGAATTCCTTCGGTGAACTATTTCTCTCTCTCGTAAAGTCATCTTTTTTCACCCTTATTGAGCTGCCACATCCATAACCGAGTCTTCATCCCTGTGAATCCACCTCAGAATTCACTTCGCGGTTTAACAAACTGGATTCATCAAAGTCGACATCTATCGATCGTTTTACATTAGCTCGTATTCCGCTTGTAAATCACATTTTGTTAACCTGAGATCAGATTTACTTTATATTAGATTTCTTTTTCTTTCTTTTTCTTCTTTTTTCTTCTTTTATTTAATGTAACATATATATTATATTTTGCATTTAATTTATAAAGGAGAATTATTTGTTTAAAAATTTATTTCAAATATTTAACGATCAAAAAATACATTAACCGATCTTATGGGGATATCAGTAATGTGATCGACTAATGGCTAGAGAATAGAATGAAAGGGCAAAGTTAAAAAGGATATATTGACATATCCCTCCGATGAGTATCAAGAAAGCTGTAGGACCGTGCCAGGATATTCGCTATATTGACAGGAGAAATCCCGTGCTAAATCATCCGTCACCCTAAAGTTCATCCCGGTAGCACGAACTTAAGTCCCTGTCTGTCTGTCTACCGTCACTCAAGGACACGTTACGATCACGCCCCCTTTTACCACAAAGCTCTTTCGCAAAATGGAGTATTATCCGAGGTTAATCGTATTTAGAGAGGGTCGAATTTATTAAAAAGACAATGTTTTTAATTTGTCCAGAATTTGTCGAGAATTTGTCGAGAATTTGACGTTAGTGCCTAATTATTGATACCGAATTAATATCCTTAGATATACGTTCTTATCTAATAATAAAATCCATCGAAGCGATCGAAATTATAAAAAAAAAAAAAACACAGAAATGAACTTTAATGCGTTATAGATAGTTTTAGTAAAATAAAAGTATCATCTGGAGGAAAAGAAGATAGGGTAGACGAGCGAATAAGTTGACCTAATAAAGGATTATTAGAAGAAGAGGTATGGAGGAAAAGAAGAAGAAGAAGAAGAAGAAGAAAGGGAGAAGGGTAAAGGGAAACTACTGGATGGTGGAAGTCGAAGGTGGCTGGCTCGATGCGGCGCGCGTTGCGACGAGCCACGGAAAATTCTTTTCCTACCCTCCCTTGCAATTCTTCGTTCGACGGAAGCTGGAGAAGCTTCCACCACCACCACGACCACCACCAAAGAACGCCACGACTACCACTCCGTTACAGGATCGCCTCTTTCCGTCCTTCTTCGTCCTCTTTCGTCGTTGCCGGTAACATCCCCTCTTGTTCTCTCTCTCTCTCTCTCTCTCTCTCTCTCTCTCTCTCTCTCTCTCTCTCTCTATTCCTCTCTCGTTTTCTCTTTCTCTTCATTCTATCGTGGATTCCATCCTGGAACACGGCCTCTCCGCGTTTCGCAGGAGGAACATGGCTCCCAGGCAGGATCCATCCGTATAGCAGCCGCCACCCCTCTTTCTCCTTTACTGGAAGAGCTGTCCCACCCCGTTACCGCTTGGCCCCTCGTTGCATTTTAAATCAAAGCCCCGGAGGTAACGCAATCACCAGGCATCACGACGCTTCCACAATTTTCTACTTTAAGCTACTTTATGTATTAGTACCTACCTCTCTGCCTCCTACCGTTTCACCGACCCCTCTCCTCTCCTCTCATCTCATCTCATCTCATCTCATTTCATCTCATCTCATCTGATCTCTGCTCTATCTCTCCCTTCTCTTCCTTCTTCTTGTTTTTGGTACATCGTTCAACCGAACAGTCTTTCCACCATCACCACCGCTACAACAACTACTATCATCACCACCACCACCCACAGTTGTGTTAGTTTACTTCTCTCTCCTCGCCACAACGCTTCTTCATCTTCTTCTACTTTTTCTTTCCATCTTTCACCGTCTAGAGTCGATCTTGTACGCTTCGTTGGTTCCTTCCTCCCATCCCCAATCCGCCGTAGAGAAGACTCTCCGCGTAACGCTCAATCCTCTTCACTTCTCATCCAACAGCTACCTAACAAGGTTATTTTATTAAACAACCTCCGTTATTCGCTCGCCGATATAGACGGATTCTACCTAGTGAAGCAATATTGGACGAACAAAAATTTAACTAACTATCGGACGAATGCTGATACGCCTGGACTGTCTATACGTATTTTTGTATAAGGTCTTTTTATAAGTTTCTTTCTTTTCCTTAATTAACTTTTTATACTGAATATTTTATATTTTATATTATTTAACTAATATTAAATTCCATAAGTATTATGAACAAGTTAAAAATGTTAATACTTTTATTGATTTAACTGTTAAAAACTATATTGATAATATTACATAGAAAAGATAACGAAGTTTCCTTTCGATGACTATAAAATAAAAAAGAAAGAAAAAAAAAACATGATCTCGTAGATATCGTTACTTGTGACAGATTATTAGATGGTTTATTAATGGGACGAATATTGTCAACGTGTACGGACACGTTGACGAAGCAACGACGATAGTGAGATGGATAATTGAACATTTTCGGGACACCCCGTGGCAAATTGGATGGATAGAGAGAAAGAGATAAAGAGGGAATGAGAGAGAAGGAGAGAAGGAGGAGAGGTTCTGGGGATAGTTAGATAGGTACATGCGATGTAGGTGTAGGGTGGTAGCATGTGGCATGTAGTTCGCAAGCGTGGCGCGGTGTAATCCAGTCACCACGTAACGCGATTATCCTCCTAACTCGGTCTCTTCCTCTTTCTCTCTCTCTCTCTTCTTCTATTTCTATCCCTATCTCTATCTTTCTATCAGAGTTCGGTCGGTCGGTCGGTCGGTTGGTCGGTCGGTCGGACGCGCGCGCGCACCCACCCTCGGCACCATCCTCCTATCTTCCTTCCTTTTCTATCTCTCGTTAGAAACCCGAGTATCCCTCGAGGGCATAGAAAGAGAGAGAATATAGACGAGAAGAACGAAAACCTGCGCGTGGATAAGTACGTATTCGATAGATATTATTGAATAGCTAGCTAGTTGGTTATTCATTAAATCGGTATAAAAGGTAATCATTGTTATGTTTGCTAAATGAGCTTCCGTTTTTCTTTTTCTTTTATTATACTTCACCTTTCTTTCTTTCTTTCTGTTTTTTTTGTTTCTTTGTATACTTTATACATTTTCCATCCTTTTCTGATTTAAATAGAAACCGAGGAAGAAGAACTCGACGAATGAACGAACGAACGAATGAACGAACGAACGGACGGGGACACGATCCCCTCGAATAAAAGAACGGATTTCATTTTTACCTTTCATTTTTTATGCATGCTAAATTCGAACTTTTCGTCGACTCGTAGTAACATCTTACTTCTTCTTGTTATTTTTTTTTCTTCTATAATACGTCTGTCTTTCTTTCCATATTTTTTCTTTTTTTTTTTTATATACTTTTCATATTTTTCCTTTTTATTTTGTATATAACCCCGTATATGCGAGACTAGTATATGGGGTACACGGTATCGATCGATCTTTCACAATATAAGTGACAATCTCTTGAGTTATCGAATTCCGCAAAAGTTCGGGTATCTATTCGATACCGAGAGGAGGAGTTGTTTGAAATGAGATTTACGGGATCAAGCTTCGAGAGAGAGAAAGCTCGGAAGCTACTTCGAAGAAAGCAGAAAGCATTGAAATCTGGTAAAGTAAATAAAAGAAATATTGGAAATAACAATAAGTAAGAAACGATGCGTGCGATAAAAATGTCAAAAGAATAGAAGTAAAAAGAAACTTAATGTAATAGAAGGATGGGGGTTAGGAGAAGTGGTATCGGGAAGCATGGTATAAGAAAGACAAGATGATAGTACAGTATAGTATAATATAGTATAGTATAATACGGAGGGTGGTCGGAGATAGAAGAAGCATCCAATCTTCCTAACGGAATGAATAAGAAACCTAGAAGACGTGGATACACCTGATACATAAGAGAATCGTTCTGGACGAGGGGTAAACACGATTTACACTATGATGACTATCATCCCTATCTCTCTTTTTCTCTCGTCGAAAGAGAATCGAGTCCAAGCCAAACCAAGCGAAGCCATGCCGTACACAGAAAGTAGAGGAAGAAGAAAGAAAAAGAGAAAGAGAGAGAGAGAGAGAGAGAGAGAGAGAGAGAGAGAGAGAGAAGTAGGAGGCGGAAAGGCAGGATAGAAGACTACTACTAGAAGAGAAGTAGGGATGTTTGTCGTACGCGTTATTTGCCCAATAAAACCACGTGGTGGGCTACGCGGCAGCAGGCTCATGTCTCACGAACGAACGAACGAACGAACGAACGAACGAGGAGGGTTAGACGATCAACGTGCTTGAAGTTAAGGAGGGGTTGGTGGAGGACGAGGACTAGGTGGTGGAAGAAGAAGAAGAAGAAGAGGAGGAAGAGGTGGAGGAGAAGGACGGACAAGAAAGAGATAGAAAAAGAAAGAGATATAAGAATAGGGGTGGGAGGTTTGGATGAGATACATGGGACGAGAAAGAGAAAGAATGAGAAAATGGGATGGAAATAATGACTCTCTGAGAGGGGAAGTTAAAACGGGAGAAAGAGAGAAAGAGAGAGACGAGAGAACGAAGAGAAATCAGAGACCACGCCTTACGAGCCGGTCGGCGCCTGCGTGGTTACGCCTATCGAGCACGCTTTCCTCCGTCAGCTATCCTCCGCAGGGACGATGATATCGTCCGTGACACCGTACGCGACGCACTACCGAGCTGGTTCCCATTCGTACGGATCTCGTACGGATCTCGTACTATCACTGCACGCATATATAAACGATACTTTTCAACGAGTTTGTTTGTTGTTTGTTGTTATTATTGTTGTTATATCTCTTTATCTTCAATTCGCCATATTTATCGATAATAATATAATATATAATTAATTAATTGATTAATTAATTAATCTCTATCGTGTTTATAGGATATATTTTTGTTTTTTTCTTCTTCTTATTCTTATTCTTCTTCGTCTTCTTCTAAAGATTACGGATAATATAGTTTTTTTGTATTTATTATATTTTTGGTTGAAATCGCGATACATCTGACATCTTCGATACTGTGTGAATAATATTATTATTCAATAACGAATATAAAATAAACTAATCTTGGATAAGTATTTGTTTGTCGTCTGATAGTCCAGGTGTTATTCGATAATTGGTTATCGTCCATCGAAAATCCTAAGAGATCCACGTGAAAGACTTTGTTAGTTTGATATACGAAAGGTTATTTAACATTGGAACACACAGGTGTTACCCACTTTGATTTAAGATAAGATCTACGCTAAAATAAAAAAAGTAAAAGAAATCTATAATCTAAAGATTTTATTTCTGATGAAAGAAATGTCGTCAGCCGTTGACGCTGTAAGATTATTTAGCGATTATCTTTTGAGGAATTTATTTGAATTGTTAGAAGAAGAAAATCTAGAGGATCAATAGATAATCGTATTCGTTTGTGAGTGACACGATTATAATTAACGGAAACTCGGAAGAAGGGAAAGATTTAAGAAAAAAAGTACACGCGCAACGATTGATTCGCGCGCTTTCGAGTGCCATTGGATTCGCGCTAAGGGCGCGAAAATCCTTCAAGTTTCCGCAAACTTGCGGAGGAGATCGGGAAAGTGTTGTTCAGTCACGAGTCCAGGATTCTCACCCCCGGAGGCGGCACCATCTCGCCCGGGGGCGCGGGGCCACCCGCGAGCCCTTCTTCGGGACACTATCGTCAACAAACCCACAGTCCACCCTTGGTCAAGGTAAATCTCAACTTCGTATCTTTTATCATTTTCTTTTTAATTCTTCTTCCTTCTTTTTTTTTACGATTATTTGTTATCTTAAAACGAACATTTGCTTTCCCTTGTTTTTTATGTTTTTATTAAAAATTACTTCATCTCCCGTGACGTTTCTTGAGAGAGACGTGGTTCAAGAGTTATCATCGTCCGTCGGATTAACTGAAAACCATCGTGCGAAAAGAAACTTCAATCCGTCGCTAGAAAACGCCACAAAATTCAAACTATTTTACGTTCGCCAAGAGAGTCAAGTTGCGCGTGTGTTCATTCCCAAAGAGATTGAATAATGGTCCGGAAGAGACGCTTGCTTTCAGTTTAAATATAGTAATCGCCTTTATTCATGTAATCGTAACGCGTAGTTAAATCGTTGATTTTATTCAAGTCTATGCGCGAAACGCGATAAGATACAATATATTTTATTCTTCGTATTACCTACTTAAAATAGATAAATTATTATCTCATCGAAGAAGAAACCTTAATCCCTTTTTACAATAACGTGAAGATTTTTTCCCAAAGTCAAAGAAATAGAAGAAAAATTCATGACAAATGCAAAATTGTACGAAATGAAATGTGTATCAGCTTGAGAAATGAATTAGAACCGGAGTGAGTGAATAGAAAAAGGGATGGATAGAGATTGAAAATCAAAGATACCCGTATCTCGTTAAGAAACAACCGCAATACGATAGGCATGATACACAAAAAAAAAGAAAGGATATTCATTTTATTTTATTTTTTATGGTCACGTAATGACAAGAGGATTTATATTGAGTAGGAGAAATGTGAAGAGGGGGAGAAAGTTAAGGAAGAAAAAAAAAATACCAAGAAGGAAGTAGATTGAGATGCGACCGAGGACAAAGTGAGAAGAAGAAGAAGAAGAAGAGAAATAAAGAAGGAAAGAAAATATATAAAAAAAAGAAAGAAAGGGGAAGTGAGGCCGACGATGATGGGTATAAGGGCGGTTGTCGCGGCTCGTTTTCGTCAGGCAGCAGAGGGAATCCCCCGGGGTGCCAGACGTGCGGCAGCTGTCTACGGCGAAAGCTCTCCTTAGAAGAGAAAAAGCTTCGTTGGAATTTAACACGAAACGATTCTTATGCTTTCAGGATTCTTATATATTTCCTGATATGTTCATCTTTCATTGTTGGATACCACTTGACTAACTCGTACGAGACACACTCAGATTATTCTTTAAATTATTCTACTTAATTTCGTATCGTTTATTGATTTAGTTAGTTGATTATTCATCGAATACAATGAAATAAAAATAACTAGAGAGAATTGTTCTAATGGTGGTCTAATTAAGAATATTCTGGTCAATGCAACATATCGGTTATCGATTACAATTTCAAATAAAAATTAAATGTAATACAGTAATATATAAATAGTTAATTTATATATAAACAAAATGTAGTATAGTAGCGATAATAGCTTAATGGGGATAATTGATTATCGAGTTTTCGCCATAGGAAAAGGATTGATGGGGTATGTAATGCGGCCCTGTTTAGGCACACGCGCGAACGTCCGATATTTTCGTTCTGATTAAGCTCAATTTGCTGTTTCTTTCTCTCTCTCTTTCTCTCTCTTTCTCTTTCTTTCTCTTTTTCACTTTCACTAAAGAAGCAAAGCTAAAAGAGAAGACGTCGCGCTAAACTGCCGCAGCGTTATTCGCTCGCGCTGTCTGCCATCCAATCCTGCCAACTTAACCTCATTAATAAATTAATTAGATATTATTGTGTTGGCAGCCAGGGAGGCAGCTGCGGGTCTCAGTCTCTTCGCTTTCTTCTCTACGTTATTCTCTTTCCTCTCTTTCCTCTCTCTCTCTCTCTCTCTTACTTTTATTTCATCTTCACAACCGAACGAACCCGCAGATGATGCTTAGAAACCATGTTCGCGAGGTCGAGACCCGTGACGTCATTTTTTCTCGGGACGACAATGCGTCTATATGCTTCTTCTGCCTATTTGCTACCCGCACATTATTTTTTTTCTTCCCTCAAACCTCACTTGTACGATCATGATCTTGAGCGTTTCCCTTTCGAATGATCTCCTTTACGAGTATTTCATTTTCTATTATCGCTTTTGAAATAGAAATCACGTTTAAATATAAGCTAGAAGGTTTCCTGGAAAGAGAATATATTTTTTTTAAAGTGTTAAATATAGTAAATCTTAATCGGTTTGATAGTATTGCAAATAGGTGTGAAAACGCGTTTGTAGAGAACCGATACGACCGCGGAAAAAAGGAAGACGCGTTAATAATTTAAAAATATAATTTTAAATATACATATATATATATATATATAAAAATTAATATGAAATATTCTAATTCGAAAGAAAATATTGATTGTTTTAAATTGACCAAATTACAAATACTATTTAAACTAACTCTATATCAATTTATATGTTATTTGTGTTCGATGAACGATCACGAAGACTTGACGAGATACTAAAGTGATCAAGTTGGAAGAATTAGATTGCGTAGGAAAGAAAAGGTCAACACTTAGCGAAGGTCGTAGAGCATATCCTGGTCAAGGAGTCGCTCGTCGCGTTGCTGCTCATTACAAAGTAGCATGGCGACTGGTAATGACAAAAAGCACATGCAGCATTATCATTGCAGAGTGTATGGCATTAAACTGTAGGGGGGCCAGGATTAGGATGTCGGCCATTACCGCGCGTCACTGACCGTTTATTCTACGCCGTGCACACTGTGTGGTGACTTCCTCTAGACGCGTATGTATGCCTACATAACCAGAGGATGAGGACATTCGCGAGGTCGCCGTGAGCAACCTAACAAATCACACTCCACCTTTTCATATCGTACATTTTTATCGCAACGAATTTTCCTTCTACCTACCTACGATTAACTATGCATTTTCTTCTATATTCTCTTTTTATCTTTCTTTATATTAAAATTACGGGTTAAAGGTTTGCGCAGGTTGAAAAGATTTTTCTACAAAAAAAGAAAAAAAAACGAACATACCAAGCTTTTCGAGGATAAAACGAATTTTTGTTTTAAACTGATAACTAAACAACGGATAACTAAATTCACCGATGTTCGGTTAAATTCCAAACGATATTACCTAGGTATTATATATATACACATGTATATGTGTTATATAGCGTTTCAAGAGAGGTCTTTTACATGCTAACGGCTCGCGTAGGCGTAAAAGGGAAGAAAATTAACTGTAATAAGCAAATTATTTAATATAAGGAACGCCGGCACGGTCTCGTGCATGCAGATAGATATTACAGTTGGATACAATTTACAATTTACAATGTAATTCGTGGATATAACAATATCAATTCGAGCAGTGCTACCGAACTGTATTTGCATATCGAACAAAATTTATGGTATTTTAGTGGGTACGCCAGTTACTCCTAGCAAATATATCCTTTCTTGCGTTCACAAGGCACCGCGTGACGCAAGAGCGCGTTCAAAAGAGAGTGACGATGAGAGAGAGAGAGAGAGAGGGGTAAAGTCGGAAAGATATTTTATCTCATACGCGCGAGTCGGGGTTCCTGTCGGAAGATGGAGAGCGATTTTAAACGACGTAGGCTAATTTCACGATTGGAAGTGATTATCACGATGATTGATCGCCCCTAAGCACTCTGATTGCCCTTAAATTGATGTAACCGTGTAGAGAGGTAGAGACGAAGAGACGAAGAGAAGAAAAGAGATGTAGAAAGAGAGAGAGAGAGAGAGAGTGAGATATAGAAAAAGAGAAGGAGAGATGGATAGATAGAAAGTGAGGATGGGGGAGAAAGAGAGTTGTGTTTGCATCTGCAATTGGACATTTCATTCCCGCGGGTATGTTTGGGAAAAACTTTTCCGTATCCGGTAACGTCGGGAACACCGAAATTGGCCCTTAATCGCGGTGGCGCCACGCGGCCATGAATAATTGGTCGCGTCAGGAACGAATTCGACGACGGATAATGCAGCAATCCACGAATCGGCGCCTATCATTTATTCAACGGCTCGTAGCTGGTCGCGGCCGAAGCCGTGGATTTGCAAATAGCATTAACTTGCGCCCGCGCGTTACCCGTTTGCGCACGTGTGCACGCGAGAGTTAGTGGGAGAATAAAAAAAAAAAGAATGACTTGGAAATGAGAGAAAGAGAGAAGATATTTGCGGTCGTGGATCAAAGCATAGCAACAATTTCGTAGCTTCGTCACCGAGGCTTCCTCCTAAATAGCTTCTTTCTCTACCTTTTGCCATTTTATTTCTCATTAATGTAATCCCATATTTTTTTTTAAATTTTGCGATACTACATATAGCGCATGTTATCTCTGTGTGTGTGTGTATATATCTTCGCGAGATACGTAACTTCGACGATTTCATTATACTTTATCGTACAAAAAATAAATTAAATAGAAGAAAAATAAATAAAGGAAGAAGGTAAAAAGGAATAGAAGAATAAAAAAAAGAGGATGATCGTTTTGATTGGATAGTTGTATCGATCCAATCGATAGAGATCGATCTATCGTAATTCGATAGATCCTAACGAAGAATATTCGATACTTTACCGCCGAGCTTCGCTCACTTTAACAAACTTCGTTTCAGTTTTTCTCTCGCGTATCCTACGTATCCACCAAGGAACACCGGTGGGAGGGTAGTCGGAGGGGAACAAAAAAAAGAGAAAAAAAAGTAGAAAAAGAAGAAAAAAAAAATAACATAGAGAAAGAGAAAACGATTTATATGCTCTCCAATTTTCCGTTCATCCTGCATACCGAAATAAGCGGGTTAACGTCGGACGAAATAGAATTTCTATCTGGACGATTGCCTGGTTCGATTCTATGGCTTGGACAGTCAACGCAAAAGACACCTAGAAAAAAAAAGAATTGAATAGAAAAGAGAGATAGAGAAAGAGAGTGAGAGAGAGATAAAATCTAAGTCACGATTGTCAAATTGACGCGGTCAAGCATAAAACCTATCGAAAGAGGGAGTGAGTTCCTCTCGACTTCAATAAATTACGCGATAGCATAGAACTCCTCCCTTACATCCCCCTTTTCCTCCACCTCTTCATCCTACTTCTTAAAGGAAAAGGTGGAGAAAGAAGGGGAAAGAGGGTAAAGCTCGTTCGCACGAGCGAACAACGTTGGCGCGAATTCACGCGGATGAAAGGGCACACGCGATACGCTGTACTCGGACACGCCTGCTTTCCACTTTTGGTGCTGCATCTCGAGTGTGAAAGAAGAAATAGATTCTTGGGATAAGATCGAACAAGGAAAAAGCGAGAAAGAAAGATAGAAATATAGGAGTTAGTATATAGTAAGGGTAGAAAAGAGAAGGTGAGAAGGAACAGTTTCTCTCCCTTTCACTTACACACATTCGCACACGCAGATAAAAATATATATATATATAAATACATCAGACATAGACACACACAGACAGACACATAGGTAGTACTCCTGTTTTATGCTTTTCGACTTTTTCAAGATTTATCCTCGACGCTTCCTCGCTAAATCGCTTTCCGGGCTAAATTTACGGTCGGGCAATAATATAGTAGCGAACTGATGTATGTGTGTATATATGTGTTTGTATATGTATGGGTATAAGGATGTAAAGACCTAGGTACATCGTTCGTAGGTAAAAGTATAGGTAGAAACGAAAAGAGGAAAGCAGCAGCTCCAGCGGTCCGAGTAACGGGGAGGTTACATTCATTCTCGGCACGTTCCCGGTTTCTTCTCTAGCTGACTGACTGCTTCCATCTCTTCTTTCTCCTACCAGCACCAGTATCCTCTTCTTCTTCTTCCATTTCTTCCATTTCTTCTTCTTCTTCCGTGACTATCCTTTACCTTGGGAACCACTCACACCTATGTAACTTGCCACCCGTTTCGCCTTGCTGGTTTCACTTTATCGAACGCCCTTTTCTTTTGTCCTTAAAAACACAAATAAAGAAAGAAAAAGAGAGAGAAAGAGAGAGATGGTATTATTTTCGAGGACCCCATGAGCTCGATGAATCCTTCCGCAAACGAAACGATTATTTTTCCGGTGTTAGATTCTTCAAAGAAAAAATCATTTGAAATTAATCCTCATAGACTGATTCTTCTTCTTCTTTTTTTATTATTATTATTTTGCTTCGATTAATTGTTCATGAGACAATTTGAGGAAAAATAGAGAAAATTAACTAGCCGAAGATTTGTTGCCGTTATCTGTACGATTGCTAGGCACGTGACCGAATCGTGTCGTAGTCCACCCTGAGATTCCTATGAGAAATCCTTTTCCTCGTTGGTCCTCCGGATAAGGCACGTAGAATTGTACGTTGGGGAGAGAGAGTGAGAGAGAGAGAGAGAGAAAAAAGAGAGTGATAGGAGATAAAGTCGACACGGTCGAATCCAATCGTCTAGGGGGCGCGACGTATTGGATCAAATTGGCGCATATCAAGCAAGGTGGGATGAGGGAGAAGCAGGAGGAGGTCGCAGGGAGAGGGGTAGGGTGAGACAATTGGAATATAACGGATCCAGATCTCGTCTGGCACCCAGCCGTTTCCTTGGCTGGTTCTTTTGGAAATGGTACCTTGGGAATAAAAAAAAGAAAGAAAAAACGGGAACTGAAACCCTTCGTTTGATTCGGTCTCGTGTTTCTATTTTTTTTTTATTCTTACATTCGTAGTTATCGTTACTTAGTTTTGTTCCTATAAACTTAATACTAATGTATCGATTTTTCTTATTATCCATGCTCGAGGGAATGATGCTTGATTTTATTCAATTTGATATTAACGCGTTATAAATGGATTTAGGGGATATGATATTTTTCAGATATTGATCAAAAGTTATTATAAATTTTAATGATTTTGAATTTGAAATGTTAGATTATTTTATAAATATTTTATTCCTTTACTCTTTGTTTCTTGTTTTTTTTTTCTATCAAAGTTATAACAACGATCATTGATACGCAGTAGACAAAAATTCAATTACAAATATATGTTTGACGTAAGGAAAATAAAATTTAATTGTAAAATAGTAGATCCAATAGTTGGAAATAAAATTCATTTAACTCTCGCAATATATTAATGTCCCGTTAACTCGTGACATTTGAAGAATAAAGGAAGACAAGTCCTGTCTCTTGGCGAAATAACATGTTTTCTCGGATAAAAATTGTACATTAATCTTTTTCTTGGTAGTAGTTGACATTTAAATTTTTCTCCTTATTTTTCGTTCCGATTACGATTAGTATTTCAATTAGAATCCATGGTTAAAACCCTAATCTAATTAATAATTTACATATAAAAATATATCCTTTTTTATTCTCTTTTCTATAAAATGCCATTTGATCGTATTTCGAAAAGAGTAAAATACTTTAACCCTAACCATAGCCATGTAGATATTACCATGTATACCTGTACATGCATTCTTGATAAAAGTTTATCCTTGTTCGAGGTACAAGTACGTTCAAAGCTGACTCTACCAAACGACTATGTAAGCGTAGAATCAATACGATCCTCCTCGTTCGGTGCACCAATTGAGCTCGTTGAATCTGTGCCCCGAGCCACGCGGTTACGTATGCCTAGCGCGACGACGTACACACACACACACACACACACACACACGTACACGCGTCGCACACTCGGGAACGATCCATTTGCGATCGATGAACGCATTCGAGATGTGCGAGAAAGAGAAAGAGAGAGAGAAAAAAAAGAGAGAGAAAGAGAGAAAGAGAAAGAGAAAGAGAAACATACACGCAACGTAGCCACCAAACAAACTCATCCGTATAATTGGCAAATTGACAGATTAATTGAATCAGTGCCGATGCTTCTTCGGACGTACCGAGTATCTCTCGTTCTCGTTCGATTGTAACTCCTCGATTAAGCTCCTAGAGTCATGATTATGAAAGTTCTAGTATCTCTAAGCGCCTGTTTAAATATCTAACTGGAAACACAATCAAACAGCGGTATGTATCTACAATTGTTACAACATGATTATAGATTTAAATGGAAATTTAATGAAACAACGTTCCTCTGATTATTCGATACTCGCATATAATTCATAATAAAGTTTAGAAAAAATATAATAATAATATTAATAATCGATGGATAAAATAATTTATATGTTTTGGGGAATAGAAACGAGTTAAGAAATCGTCTAATAAAGTTTCACTTTTCGTTGTATTCGATTTCACCGCATTGCAAACACACGCACACTCGTCTCAAATGTGCATGCACTCGACGAGCTTTTACGATATACGTACGTACATACATACATATGTATATCTACTCCGCTTGACTTTTTTTCTGCTTCTCTCTTTATTCCTGTCCCCCTTTTTTGTTCTTTCTCTTTTCGTAAAGTCCTCTCGCACGATCGTATTTGCACTCGACGGTCGACCGGTCCGGGTTCTGTTCTGTTCCGTTCTGTTCTGCTCTGCTCTCTTAGTTCACCGAGTGGCTCGTAGCTTTCAGTTTATTTCCCGCTCATCCATTTACGTTTGATTTATTCGGTTTAACGCGTACGATCACGAAAGGCAACGCCTCGATAATCCGTCTGCGGCCGACCGCGCGATCCTCGTTGAAAGAAACGCGTGCGTAACCATTTTCGAGCTCGGCAATGATCTTGTTGCGTACCATAATGGATATTGTTTAAACAAATTAATCGACTCGTCCGTTTATTCATATCTAAATAATTCGAAGGACCACTTGAATTGATGCGATTATCATATATGTATATATGTATATATGTATATATATATCTTGTTAGTCTATTTGATCGTTCATCAAACTTTATCATCATTCGTAACGAAAATTTGTTTAACCCTTTAACCCTATTTCATATTATGAGATCATCGCGGATATGACAATACTATTATTTTTTTATCTTTTTTTCTTTTTTCTTTCCATAGAACTGCGTTGAATCATCTCTGACGTGAGACACTTCGTTCAATTAATCAAACAAATCAGTAAGAAAAACAATTTTATTGTAAAATACTCTTTAATAACGTATACGTGGTCGTATGAGTAAACATTTACACGCGTTTAACACCCTAGACAAATTTCAATTAGAGTTTTATTGAAGAACGAATGAATTGAAATAATCGATATAATAAATCTGATATAATATAACTAGAAAATAAATGAGACTAACTGTTTGCGTTTAATTTGACAATGATGTTGTATATGTATACGTAAGGTACTATTCTTGAGTATCGTGTAAACGTCGTCAATAAAGCATGAGTTCATTAGCTCCGTACGACGATCGTCGTCCCGTGTCATTGTTTTTTCAAAACAGAATAGAACAAAGGGTGGGACGGTACTCGTAGCACGATTCTCGTGTTAGAGAAGGAACTACAACGTGTCCGGAAGGGAGGGAAGCAGGATATCGTGATGTTTCCCCTTGGAATCGTCGAGAGCGCGAATGCACCCGCCCACCCTTTTAGAGACTTCTAAAGGGCAGATATTCGCAGTGACATCGAACAAAGTGATACTTCTTTTTCCATTTCTCTCTCTCTCTCTCTCTCTCTCTTTCTCTCTTTCTATCTGCTCTAGCCCATCTACGTGTCTTCTCAACAACTATTTATCATGTACCCTCCCTTTCACCCTCTCAATTAAGAGTGTATATATACACCCAAGTATCTCGTGGAAGAAACGACCCAACCGATTTCGTTGCGCTCGATGGCCCGAAAGGTCCAGTTCCGCTTCCGGACGTGTCTCTTTGCCATTGAAACTGCATTTATGACCCTTAAATATCCTCCATTCTCCCCTAGGAGTTACGATAAAAGAATTCTCTCTCTCTTTTTCGCTCTTACGTCCACTGTTTCTCATTTTTCCCTTAACTTAATCGTTCCTAAACGAAAAACTACGAAATACGAATTAATCGAAAATGTATGCAACTTAACGATATGTTTTCAAATATGAATAACAATATGAAAATATGGAATATTATTTTCCGTAGAATGGATTTGATAGTTCGAGATAGTAAAATCAACTGAGAGTAAAAATAAAAAGGAGTTGGAAAAAGGAATATATAATACATATACATATACATATATATAGATGTATCTGTGGTAACGTCAACGTAACGATCTTCTCCTTTACGTCCGCATAATTTTCAGGACTTTGCCTTTAAACCAATAGCAACGGGAGGGCTAGAGGGAGGGTTAGAGGGAGATAGGGAGGGAGAGGAGGAGTCAAGGGGTTGCTCGAACGTGTGCGAGTAAAGAGGTTAGGGCACGGGAGAGCAATACCGCATGCAAAGTTAACCTCCATTAAATGCGTTAACTCAGCGACGAGCATGCTCCGATGCGCTTAACCAAAATACATTACACCGCACTCGACGTGCTACGGAGGAGAAACGATATATCTATATCGTGTAAGTGTATGTATGTATGTATACATGTATGCAGTATGTATGCATTTTTGTGTGTATATGTGTTTCATTATTCGCGCCATTCGTACGTAAACTATTGCTATTAATCGAAATATTCTTCTTTTTTTATATTTTCTATCTTTCTTTCTCTTTCTTTATATTTTAATTCAAAGACGACAATCGATATTACGAATAAAAATAATTTCCTTGATAGAAAAATATGTCTTACTTTATTTCTAACGATATAAATCCATTACCAAAGTCGATTAAGAAAAATATTGCCGCGTCATTTAGTAGTAGAGGCAAAGAAAATAAATAAAAAACATATTTGCAAAAGTTAACCCTCATTGTACGCGTTTGACTCGTAAGAGTAGGACGCGTTTCGATATGCCTAACCGAAATACATTAGACACTGTTCTCTTATTATTCTTCTACTTCTTCATCTTCGTCATCGCCAGCATCATTATCATCATCATCATCATCATCATCGTAGTCGTTGTGGTTTACGAATAAGACAAGTATAGTCAAGAGACGATCCATATTACTCTTCTTCCTTCTAACTAATTGCTCGTAGCGATCGTCGAGACGAGATGACCGAACCGCATATATTTACCCACAGTTCGTTTCGTCCTCGATTTCTCTTCAATGAGACTACATGGCGTGCTCTTAACCTTTTAACCGTTCATGCCGTAATATCATTTAAGAAGCCAATGGTATGTACAATTGTGTTATATACGGCGCGACGCGTGTACTTTTGTGTTTGCGGCCCACCCTCTTCCTCCTTTTGGCCTACCACTCAGTTATATCTATTTATTAGGTCGAGTCATAAGTAACTTCCAGTTTTTTTTTGTTTATTTTATCACAGATACATTTATTTTACTTTAATTAAATAACAAAATTATATACGCCACTATGGTTCTTATTGAAACACTGATTATAAGTATTCGTTCAAAACAACGATGATTTTCTGGCTGTCTGTTAACGTGAAAACTTTTGCAAATTTTTCATCATATCTAAAAAAATACAATACCTGATTATATAATAATAATAATAATGAAAAAGAGGAGTAGAAAGAGAAGAATTTCAACGATGCTTTTTTTAGTGTCCTCTTCTCATTACATAGCCCGTTGATCCCGCATACTCTGTTTCGTTGAGCGGGAGCGAAGGGCTCTCTTAATTTACGAGAGAAGATGCTTATTAAATTGTGTCATCCTCGAATAAGGGCTAACGCGCTGCATCCAATTTGTGCTGCTTAATTAATTCTCTTCAATACATCACGGGGACCGACCAATAAAGAAACCAGGACCCGACGATGCCAACGAGCGACGATGCCACCACAATATTGTCCCTAATGAAATCTTCGTTAATCGTGTCTTCTTCTAGTTTTCTAACGCATACGATGACGATGACGATGATGATGGTCAATTGAATCCAAGAAAATTTTCAAAAGTTTGCAAAAGAATTTCATTTATTTTCATAGAAATATTACGATGTATTTTAAGTAGAACAATTAAAATTCGTTATGTATTTGGATATTAACAAATTTATTGCAATCAAAGATGAAACAAATGACGTTGAAAATAACGAAGATTATTTTGAGTGATAACATATGCATTATTATTTTATAAACAAATAAATAATAAATTTGTTTAAATTAAAGGCATTAACGAATTAATTGTTCTACATCTATTAGATGTAATATTTTATTATCTCTATGCGTGTGTTGTGCTCTTTATTCTCGATAGATTATTCTCTTAGATTATTATAATTTTAATCTAAACTTCAGTAACGACATCGATTTTTTCTGATCGAATATAATAATGTACTTTATTGAATTGCTCTCGAGACAATGCGGTAAACAGGGCGAGTTATGCTAACAGGATTTATTCAAGAATTGATGGAGATGTATTGAGTTAGGCATACTCAGCTTAACAGCTCTAATCGTACATTATATAGTCATCGTAGCCGCAACGTACTTACATTATTATCAAACCATACTCTCACACATACATATATATATTGTATTTACTTATGTATAGTGTAACATTCGCATTATGTAATACACAGCGTAGATAACGAATCGTTTCTTTCTTTATATTTTTTACGATCGCGTGATCCCTACACTTGTTGTTTCTACTGTTTTTCTACTCTTTTCTTATTTTTATATACAAGTTTCTCACTTGTAAAAGTCCCAGACACTAGCAGTATCTTTATGTAACTCTTACTTCAATTATGGGCTGCGGCATGTGCATCGACTTTCTTTGGTATGTGGCCATGCGGTCGCCCTCGTAATTCCGTTATTCGCCTGGTAGAAAAGAATATGTCAGCAATTGGTGCAAATTGAGATAATTTAATGGAAAACTACATTTTTAAATTGAGCAATTACGTCGATTATCCCGAGCGCCAATCACAGTGCATTGCGAGGCGACGAACTAAAGCTTTGCGCCTGTTAAAGTTTCTTATTGGAAATACATTTTTATCTTTTTTGTTTTCAACCCTTATTTTCTATCGGAAAATACTTTAAAGGTTGAAATCGTTGATAGATAGATTGATTGATTATTTTTTTAAATAAATACAATCGTGAGGGTTTTTCGACGTGGGTAACAGAATAGATTGACAGGATTGTCGTGCAATTGTCGCGCAATTGTCGATAGCTTTGATCTAACGTGGATGACAGGACGGAAAGCTAATTACGAAATTATCGCCTTTAATTGCGATTCGTGCTATTTGCGCAATGCCGTGGTGGTAAAACGCGCGCTATTGTCGTCGCGTGCCGAATTATTGGATGTTGACGTCATTGGAGCCACCATTGTAAGCCGGCGTCCCTTTGTTCGTAATTGCCGACACCAATTATACAATTAACAATGCGTCGTAATGAGCACGGAATCAGACGCGTTCGTTTCTTTGCCGATGCTTTTCGTAAAGCGTTTCGCACTTTCGTTTATTGTTCTTCTTCCATTACTTCTAATCTTTCCACAATTAAGTTAGAGATATAAACTAAAATTTCCAAAGAATAAAGATATATTAATATCAAATGTTCATCTACAAGACGATTCATTCCATTTAACGTTAAAAGTTATAGTAAATGAAATGATTGATTTGTTAATAAATCTGTGTATTAAAAAATCAGAATTAAGAAAATTCTTATTTCGATTAAGAGGAGAAATTATTGCAGGAAAGAAAAAACCTTTTCTTTAATAAGATAAGAGACGCGAGATGTTAGTATAACGAATGTGTAACAAATAAAGTGCGTGCGTCGACGTGTAAACAGCGAACGAAAGGCAAAGTAACCGCAATCCCTTGGAACCCTTATGGCTCGCGTAGAAAAGAGTAGTAGTAGGAAGCAATCGGATGATCGCACAATAAAACACTGGCATAATGTTTCGTCCGGGTGGTTGAACACCGCAAATACATCTTTCGACCGCATGCTGGTCTATTTTGGAAAGGGGGATGTTGCGTTCCCCTAGACTTTTGAAACTTAGAAAAAGAAAGAGAGAGAGAAAGAGAGAATATGGAAGGGACAACTATGTTGGTGGTAGCCCTGACAGTATTCGCTCTCGTGCTTTAGGGACACCCGTAGGCGCCCTTCGTGGATTAGCTTCGCTACATTTCGTCCCTTCTGTCGGTGCGTATGTTCCATCGTTATGCACCTAAGTACTACTAAGTCGATAGTCTATAGGCAAAGAATGATTCCCTTTGACGTTTGATTAGAATCATTTTTGATATTTCAAATAAAGTCAAATATCATATTCTCCCATTTTACAAAGAATCATTCGTTCATACGCAATTTTACTGTTTAATTAAAAAATAACGATTGAAATGAAAAAGAAAAAATTACGAAAGATAAACAAACGAAAGTTCCAACCACGGAAGAACCCGATTCTCAAGGTAACTTAAATTCGGTCCTCGCGTAAAGTTGCACGGACGAAACGAAAATTGCTTGAATTTCATTAAGTTTGGCAGCAATTACTTTTGATGACCGACACGCGAACGTAATTACGTTGGTGTAAGGGTCTGGAGGGAGAGAAGGGTAATAATTCGCTAATATCAATTTCAAATTTCAATTAGTATCATCTCGACATCCGCCTCTATCTCTGTTCCTGGACCCCACAGGAGCACGCCATGATCTAAAATTCAATTTGTCCCTTCGTACCCGAAGCCGCAAAGAGAAAGAGAGAGAGAGAGAGAGCTGAATAGAAGAAGAGAGAGATATGTAGATATATATTGAGATAGCAAGAGGGGGATTGTTATAAAGAGGGGGCACGGAAACGAGATATGGATATGCATGTATATACATGGTGTCTGAAAATACTCTACGCAAAACTTACATTTTAAGTTAGATTATATCAACGTTTTCTCATAACTTTTATCATCAAGCTGAGATACTTTAAAATCTTTTCATCTCGACGCAAAACACTTGATAAATTTTGGAATTATAATACGGTCTTCGCGCGATAAGATTCATTTCGCTTTGTAGAAATAATTAAATAATGCAATATTTGTTATTATTGAAAATAAGATTAGGCTCTGGGGAAATGATTGTGTTCGGTAGGACGCTTTAGAAGCAAGATTAGGCGAGAATGAAGCGGATCCAGTTGGTATACGGTCGTGGGTATTTTCATTCTAAAGATACTCCACCGTGCACGCGTTTTGCTATTATATAAAGTGAGATACGGCCCTGTAGGCACGCGCATGCGCGACACACATGCCGACCTATTATAAATTGATAACTCCGCCGTTTATTAAGTTCCACGACCGATGCCCGCTTAGGCAAAGAGCCCTCTCTCTATGCTCTTGCTCTTCGCGTTCTACCTTTCCCTCTCTCGTTGGCAAAACTCCAACCCCTCGGCCCCCGCCCATCCCCCTCCACTCCGCTACTACCGTTAGAGATACATACATTATTTATTTACGAGAGTTTACAATCCCTCTAATGGGGATCGGCGTAATCGGCCATCCAGCCATCATCTCTCACTCTCTCTCTCTCTCTCACTCTCGAGTCTCCACTCATCCTCTTCTTCCATTTTCTCAAACATCCACTCTTTGTCTTTCTCCTAATCACGTTTCCGCTCCCCCTACTTTGGAAAATCGCCCGTCCGTATAAGCTCAACCTCTAAGATTTCCACTTCTTATTTTATTTCTTCTTGTTTCTTTCATGGGAGAAAGATAAAAAAACGAATAGAGAGAGAGAGAGAGAGAGAGAGAGATAGAGTAAGGATAAAAGACTCTTCCTTATTTCTTACGGAACGTCACTTCTCGTAAATTCATCAAGATGAACGTTAATTTTTCTGAGAATTCTTCCACCATAAGAAAGAGAGAGAGAAGAAGTCAATTAGAGAACCCGCATTGTTGCAGATTGGATCTGTTCACGCGCATCAAACGAACAACCATCAGCATCAGCATCTTCAACAACAGCAACAGCAACAGCAGCAGCAGCAACAACAACAGCAACAGCAGCAACAACAAACGCAGCAGTCGTTGCAGCAACAACAAACGTCGAGCCAATCGCAAGTGCCTGGTGGTGGCGGGGGTGGAGGGCCGGGGGGTGGGACGGTGGCCAGGGCCGGAGGAATGTTCTGCTACCACTGCCCCCCTGGTCTTCCGGCACCAAGGCTTCCACCATCTTTGGAGTATCCCTTCGCACCGACTCATCCTTGTAAGTTCAATTCCCCTACATTTAAATAAGTTCAATTTTTTCTTTATTTCACTCTTATCCTTTTTTCTAGATTTAGCGAACATTCGAGATTACTTTAAATTCAAAAAGCAACAAAAAAATAAAAAGAGAATATATGTATTGAAATTGGTTAGGATATTTACTTCCATCGGATAGGTTGTAATTTAATTCGATAAATATGACGGTACGATTATTCACGATAAAATTTATATCGCAGGGGTTGACTTTGGAGTTTATGCGACCTTAGGAAGGAAGTTTTACATTTTTCAAACAGCTCGGAGTCTCTCACGCATATTCCGCCATCCCTCTTAATTCTCCCAAGAGTGTCTCGACTGTTCTGTAAAAATATGACTTTTCAATGGCGATTTAAAGGAGACTCGAAGGATATGATGTTGATGATAAATTATGCAAGATGATATAAAAGAATATTATACGAGAGAAAATCGCGTTGGAAAAAGTAGAGGATGAATGTCTTCTTTGTAGGTGTATGCATGTGTATATAAATATATATATATATACGTGTGTGAAAGAGTGAAAGGGAGAGGGATCGTGAAAGAGAGAAGAGGATAGTGTTACCGGATTGATTGTGCGGCACTTGCTCTGGCGGAACACATCGATGAAGTTACATTACCGACTAGACCGAGTTACGCAAAGTGGACGCTACAAACTGGACGGTCGCTAAACTTAATTTGCACTTCGAACCAACTTCCGGTTAAACCGCGTCTCGACGGTAAAGCTGCCTCTTGCCTGACGAAACTTCGACAGTAGTTTGCTTATTCACTGATCGTTTTCCAAGTCGAATTTCATCTTACTACGAATAAACTCCAAAACTCCGGGTCTTTTTACTTTCTCTCTTTACTCGAGGATAAAAAAAAAGAGAGAAGGAAAAAGTGAGTGAGAGAGAGAGAGAGAAAGAAAGAAAGAGTTTATTGGAAAAACTGAGCAACGAGAAAGTGGCGCGATACTGTAATCGAGTTATCCTTAGAAAAGGATGTTACTTCCTCGCGTTAATTATTTATGCTATTGCAGCTGTGATTGTGTCGAAACTTTCGAGTAATCCGATTTTTACGTAATCGAGGAATAATATATGATATTTATAAAAGCAATAAACTCTTAAGGCATATATAATAAACGAATTAAATAAAATACAAGGAACTAATCTAATTTGTCGGAAATGAATAAAAATTGATATCTAATAATACTCGAATGGTAAAGATACGAAAGTAACGAATTAGACGTTTAGTTTAGAAAAAGGTAGGGGAGCTATGAAGGGGATGGTGGCGGGAACGGGTGATAGTGGGGTTGTACGTAGTACACGAGAAATATTATTTTCTCTTGAGCGACTCGTTTTAAAATAGAACTTTAGAAGGTTTTCGATGGAGCCGTCAGTACCGTATGCGGTAGATGATTGAACAAATGACCTCGACAGAGAGAAAGAGAGAGAGAGAGAAAAAGATAAGGGGGAAAGGAGGGTGATGGGTGTCCTCAGGGACGTCCGGGCACCCTTCCAACTCCCTGATCCCCCCGTAGCCAGTGCTCCAGACCTCTCTTTGCCCCCCCCGTTGGGATAAACAGATTAGGTAACTACGTGATAAGTCGGTAAGTGGGTTCACTCCGGCCCACGGTCCAGACCTACCGACATTCGCTCTAACATCTAACTACCTCGTTAGTGTCATTAGTAACGGTCGGGGTGTCATTAGATTTAGTTCTACGTGTAGTTTTTCTATAGAGCATTCTCCTCTCTCTCTCTCTCTCTTTCTCTCTTTCTCTCGTTAGAGAAGAGAATGTTGTTCTTTGAAATAGTTTCTTGATAGAAGCCGTGACTTGGACAAAGAAATTTTCCAACGACCTATACTTGATTTTTCTTTTTTTTGTTCGATTCTAAATTAACGCGATTAGTTACCTTCTTCCTTTTTTTCTTTTTAATTCATAGATAAGATAGATTGATTAAAAAATAAAAATCTCTTATTAAGGGTAGGAAAGATAACCAACTAAAAGTAACTAAAAATCTAATTTTTGATGAAGTAAAAGAAGAGAGGCATAAAAGTGGATGAGGCTGGTAAATAAATGTACTGGTGTCCCAAACTGAAATCCACTCAAGATCTTAGATTAGAGTCGGGCGAAGGTAAAGCTGGGATCCAGACAACTCATACAACTCATCGAGAGTCGGCTTAATCCAATTTATTAGTATACCCGGAGTCCCGAACTGAGTCGGCTCTTGCCAACGACTTTTGCACTTGCGCGCACTCCTACACACCCTCTTTCTCGCTCTTATTAGTCGTCTACTTGATGGTATTTTCTTTCAACGAGACATAACTTGGATAACTTAGATCAAACATTTCTTTTCTTTTCTTTTTTTCTTTTTTTGCTCTACAGAGTCGTACAATTTTGCAGATTTATTTTTTTATTTTCTTTCACCACTTCATAATTATCCAGCAATTTTTTCATTCTGGCGCTACTAGATCGATCCCCCATAGTCAACGAAAGACAAAAGGGAAACGATAAAAAAAAAAAAGAGAGACGAATAATCGTCGTTGCACGTGAACACCCAACGACGACTATTCTCTTTTCATTCACTTCGAGTTCTATGTCAAACGTCGTCGTGTTTACGCGTGGCTACGTTTTCATTATGTTTTCATGCAATGATTTAATCCTAGTCAGCAAACAAATAATTTTCTTCTAATAATAGAAAAATGTAACAAAACGATCAAATATCAAAGCTAATGTATATTGATGCAATATCGAGAAATATTTCGATTGCGTTATTGAAGGTGAAAATATTCTACAATGGTGATTGAACGAATTCTCTCTCTTTTTCTTTCTCTCTATCTGTCTGTTCCTGGAATTTCGATCCTTAATACGGCAACAATTTGATTGATACTCTATCGAATCTATTTCCACAAATAATATAATCTCAAATATCTTCTTTTGTTTTTTCATAGAAATATGTTGGTGTTACTTTGTGAAATTTGTTAATTCGATGACAGAAAATATGTTTCTTCGTTTGAAAGCTTATTGAATCTCAAAAGATAGAGTTTCTCTATTGATTTTAAAGTAAGTTTTATTTTCATCTAATCACAAAGTGACTTTATTTTCCTATAATTCTATCATAACCGAAAATGAAGAGAGAAATAGAGAAAGAGAGACAGAGAGAGAGAGAAAAAAAGAAGTAGAGATAGAAAGAGAAGATAGAAGAGAGAACGAAATGGCATGAATTTTTATGAGTTTAGGAAATTAATTTGTGTTTTTCGTTAAGCTTTGGCTTAGCGCCGTGGTAATTAATTGCGCTGATTGCTTTGCATCATTGATGAGCGGTTCCGGGTTTCGTAATATCCATTCTCTCTCCCTCTTTCTCTTCTACCTATACTCGCTAATGTTTCTACCTCTCATTCTCTTCTATTCGTGTTTCTATATATACCCACCCGTAGGTACTCACGAAGCTTTCGGTAAATCGCGTATTTTGGATTTCCGCGCTATACAACACAACCCTTTCGCGTAATCGTCTGGAAAATCTAAAATTGAAATTGATCGGGGGAACAACGTTTCTCTATAGATATTAACGAGGAGAAACATGTATCACTTTTTAATTAATCCCTTTGATAATCGGATCGATCACTTCGATATAAATACCTAGTACATATACACATATATATATATGAGTCGTTTCTTTTTTAAGCCGAATTTCGAACAAACATTCGTTAAGAATAATTTTTAATTAAATTCCATTAAATTCTCTCCAATAGTATTTTTAACAACAAAATCAAATACGGTAAAATATCTTTTTTTAAACAAAATCGTGTTGATGATATCACATACATATAGATAGATAAAAATGATCAGTTTATATTTTTTGATTTAAGATACCAGTTATTCGGCTTACCATCCAGCCTTGCACGGAGTCGGTGAGGATTCTTTCGTAAGAAGAAAACAACGGAGGAATAGAACAACCTTCACTCTTCAACAATTAGAGGAACTCGAATCAGCCTTTGCACAGACTCATTATCCAGACGTCTTCACTAGGGAAGATCTAGCGATGAAGATTAACCTTACGGAAGCAAGAGTACAGGTGAGTTTTCTTTTTTCAAAATCAAATGAATGAATGAATGAATGAGTAAAAAACAAAAATAAAATATTAAGCGTTAACAAATTAATTCTGTGCCCATGATATTAAATTCATTGAATCGAAATCAACATTATTTTGTCGTCAAGAAATTCGGTAATAATTGCTTGGAAGATTGTACAGTCATCGAAAATAATGAAAACTATTAAGTGGACCGAAAAGTAACTTTGTTATTTATTTATTTTATTTCGACACGACTTAGCACTTAACTCAAATCTTTAAAAAGGGCACCGAATTAATTCCTACACCTAATAAATGAAAAAAGAAAAGAGTTTGATAATTATGTCTTTGTTTATGGTGCACATAAGTACATACGTCCTTTGTAATTTTATTCCCATAACCGTGTCAGCGCGAGCCGAAAGAGAAGGAGAGAGAGAGAGAGAGAGAATTATAGGAAGAAGCAAGCGAGAGTCGCACCCCTTAGCCCCATGAGGCATACTGACACCCTCGACCTGACGTAATCTCCTGACAGAGTAAGCCGGTAATCTCTGGGATTACTTTGTATTCGCGGCAACGTCCTACCAGCCATATTTACTCCTGCCGCGGTAATTCGCTCGGAGAATCCACGCAACAGCACCGATTCCCATTTAGAAAATCCTTTTGCCTTTTCCCAGATAAATTGATGTTTTTTTTTCTTTTTTTTTTCTTACACACCATCTCGGTATATTACCATATACTTACAACGGTGGTCACACGTTTTAGTTTTTTATTTTCTCTCTTTATTATTCATCGAAATCGGAATAATGGGGATAATCGAATTAGTTTTTAACGGGAGATTAATTGTGATCGGTGATTATTTCTTGTTTTTTTTTGTTTTTCCTCTTACGATCGATGAATTATAATAATCAAGAAAAAAATCAATAAATTATATCACCGAACGAGGATAGTAGAAAAATTGTTTTAATAACGCAAACAATCGTGCCAACGTGAACAATTATTCATCGTTGTCGATCATTTTTAATCCTTTTACAAAATAGAATATAACGGAATATAATTACGAATAATGTTAATTAATAATTAATATATTTAAATTCTATTCAACGATGAGAGCCGCGTGTTAAAACAATATTAACGAAAATGATGATAACCATCTCACCGCAATCATTAAAATACCCTATTACATATTTTGTATAATTTTAGCCTTGGGTTTTCTTTCTTTTTATTTCCTGCTAACAAAATCCATTTTAATCCGAGTTATTTTCAACCGAAAAAAAGGAAAAACCGAATGTGCATCGTTAGGGTAGGGAAGTGAGGTGTGGCGGGACGACCACGGTGTTGCATTACGAATAAATTCCAATGAAATAAATATACGTTATTATTACTCGTTATAAAACGTATAATAATAATTTATTATTATAAGCTTATTATAATAATAATTATTATTATTATTATGGAAATTTTATACCGGGAGTTGCGATGGTGAGGTGGGTAGAACGGGGGGGCCTTACAGGTTACGACCTTACGGAAATTCTGCGGTAGTTTAATATGTTAAAAGGATCGAGGAATAGATATTTCCTAAAAAAGATTTTCTCTTGCGTCAATTTAATATGCATTGTACAGGGGAGGCTAAAAGCCGAGAGGTAGATCCGATAGAAGTATATACAATAGACGAGACAAAGAGAGAGAGAGAGAGAGAGAGAGAGAGAGAGAGAGAGAGAGAGAGAGGCAGGCATGACGTAATTACGGCGCAGACTCATTGTTTCATTAGCAAAGACAAAGGGAATCTGGAATAATGGACAAATAGGCGCGTTTATGTAGTGCCTGTCCTCCTCTTCTACTCCAATTAGTACCTCCTACGGGGGGTGAAGGGGGAGAACTTCTGCATCGTTCAGGCACGTTCTAAAGCGCTCGAATCGCGTACACGAATAACCATTGCACACTATCGCGCCCGGCATTTATTCAACCTTGCGTCGCTAGTTACGCTTAGCCTTACATCCCCCCGTCACCGTCCTCTTCCTTCCTACCAACCATCCCCACTGCACGTCTCTGTGCAGTTCCCTTTTCCATTTCAATCTTACTCGTGTAGTGTTATCTATAAACAAATGAAATAAGAGAATTAACGTTGAAAATTGATTACGAATGATTTTGGTATCAGTGTCAACACAATCACCCGAGATCACCGATTTAAAGATAAAATAATTTCGCAATTGTGTTATAATCGAATGGGGGCGGGGTGATTACGTAAGAGGAAATAGAGAAAAAGAAAAAGAAAAAGAATCGTAGGATCGATGAAAATGCGCGAATGGAATCTTAACGAGTCAAAGATTTGCACGGTAAGCGCCGAAAGATTAAATACCTCGGTGGGTACGGTAAGAGTCAAGCCGTGGCCATTACCGACATATTTCGGATTAAATTCGTATTGAAAAGGGATGAAGAACCTCCGCGTAAGAAATATAAGAGAAAGGGAGTAGATAGATAGATAGATAGAAAGAAAGAAGTATATACGAACGAATACAAGAGGGAGAGAGAAAGAACGAAACGTTCTACGCTGCGAGGTAGTCTCGAGGGAACCACGGCTTTGTTCCCAGCTATTACTCGCCCCCGCAACCCTTAGGATATTATTATATCTCCCCGTCTGCCAGCATAGCTACCCACTCTTCTCGTACCACCACCACCATCACCACCACCACCTCTATTCTACCTCTTCCTTCTCTTTTCGAGACCGTGCTTGGCTTCGAAACCGCACCGGCCTCCTGTAGAACCGAGCTCATCGTATTTATTTTATTAAACCATTTCCCAAGCCTCTCTCTCTCTCTCTTTCCCTACTACTTTCGAGTTACCCCAAACCCTCACCTCCCGACGAAACTTTTGCCGTTGGTAGTAGTGGTAGTGGTTAGTAGTAGGAAGGAAGGATAGTAATTTCGAAGACTCCTTACTTCGTCCTCGAGGCATGGAATTTTTATACCCGCCAAGGATCGATTCGATATTCGCGTTTACCCTATTTCACACTTAACATTCTCCTCTCTTATCCTCTTTTCGAGATACCATTCTCGATATTTATCGATCGTTTAAAAAGCCATGAGACGCGATTTACGATCAGCTTTAAATTTGCTTACTTTCACGTATACACCTGTAATAAGTGTACGATTCATCTATAGATATATAATATATGTGTGTGTGCGTGTGTGCAGCGAGTCACAGGAGTATTTGTATATAACTACTGTCAATTTTAAACAATCAATATTTTCTTATAATATTAGGTACAGAAATTAATTTATGATGCTTTGAATAAATACTAAATTTATTTAAAAAAAATGAAAATTATTTAATTGTATAATAATCATACATCCGTTATTCTTCGATAATAATTTCTCATTATTTTTGATGACTTTGGTCCATCTTTCAGGCAACTTTCCAAATTTCTGGACGTAAAAGAAAAAACATCGCGATTTTGATGCAATTAATAATTCAATATCAAGGCATCGAATTAAATGTTACACCTGATATTTATTTTTTCATCACGAGACAATGCAAGGACGAAAATAAAAACAAAAAAAAATAATATGTAGACGGTCGAGGGGATGAGATGAGCGTCGTTATGTTATAAGAGAGAGAAATAAAAAAATAAATAAAATAAACAAAAAGAATGACAAAAAAAGAAAATAAAATAAGCAACGACGAGGAAACTGAGAGTAAGAGAAAGAGAAAGGGTAACAGAGAGAGAGAGAGATAGAGAAAGGGGAAAGGGGGTGAGAGTTATAGCTAGGTATAATAAAGTCTATTTCAGTTGGTATTATGTCAAGTTAGTCTCGTTAGCGGAACTCGAGCTTTTTAAAAAGCACTCGAGGGCAGTGCTTGCTGTTGGCTCGTTGAACATGCACGACGGAAAAGAGTACCTCGACAATCTTCTCCATGCACGTTCCTGCCTCAGAATGCCACCCGGTACATGCAATTATCCTTGCACATTCGCGAACGAGATGAGAAAACGTAGGCTCACTTGCTACCAACTTTTTTGTCTCTTATGTTTTTCTCATTTCTCTCTATGTTCTTCTTCCCTAGTAACCCCTCACCTCACTCTGGCAAGCTCCTTGTCCTCCCACCTGCCCCCTAATCCCCCACCGACAACGCCGAGCAGTCGACGAAACTCAAGCTCGTTGACTTTATTTGAACGTCGTTATTAAATTTTGAATTAGGTTTACAAACATAAATGGGAAAGCGATTTGAGCTGAGGAGTAGTTCCCAGTGTAAATCCTGTAGCGTGTAAATTTTCGTTAATAAATGAAACGTTTTTATTCGCTGACGCCGATTGATGTTGAGAGTATGTGCATTTTCACGTTTACGCGTATATGTATATATGTACGTATGTGATTTACCATTTTAACGAGGAAATTACTCGAAAGCCATAAATAATAAAGGCTTCTAGAGGAATTAATGATAAAAATTGAAAAATACGGGGGATATATTTTTGCAGGTTTGGTTTCAAAATCGTCGAGCAAAATGGCGGAAAAGCGAACGACTGAAAGAAGAACAGAGAAAGCGAGAGGGTGGAAGTGGTACTGCTGGAGGAACAGGAGGAGGAGGAGGTGCGGGAGCTGGAGGCACTGGAAGCGGTGGAGCCTTGGAAACTTCAGTGTTGGCACCTCCATCTTCCTCGTCCGCTGGTCCAAGTCCTACTGGTCACGATCCTGAAGGTATATACAAATAATGTATCACGAAAATGTGTACATAAATACTGACATATTCATTCATCTATTGACAATTTCATTTATTAGGTTGAGTCATAAGTAACTTTCAATTTTTTGTTTTGTTTTATCAGACACATTTTACTTTATATTATATATTAATTTATGTATTAGCCAATTAGTTGTATAGGAAGATACTTATGACTCGATCTAATAGCAAGAAAAGGTATGTAAAAGTTGACCAATGATGTAGGTACTACGAGTAGCAGTGCTGCCGATGCCGAGGACGTGGGTCCAGAGGGTGCAGGTGGTTCGAGAAGCCCAAGTACAACATCCGCCTCGGTCAGTCCCCGGCCTCAGCCGAGTCAGCCGTCCCTGGGTGGCGTCTCGACGCCACCGCCAACCCCTATAAGGGCGCCGCCACCACCGCCGAGCACCGTAGGGGGCTTGGGACCACCCGCTGAGAGGTAAGCTTTTAGCTTCGTTTATATTTACGTCTTTAGGAAATATCTAGCTCTCTTTTTTCTCTTTTCCCTTTTCTTCCTCCTCACTTGATCTTCCTCAACCAGACTCCTTCCATCTTCCTCTTTCTCTTTCTCTCTTCTTCCTATTTCCCTCTCTTCTGTTCCTCTCATCCACTACGAGATCTTCTTCTTCTTCTTCTTCTTTCTCATCCCTCTCTCATCTCAGTTTTTCTTTCCTCCTTCTCGCTTATTTTTCGTTCCTCACCGAATCCCCCTAAGATTTCAACCTACAAGCACCGCTGAACACGTCACCCGGATGCTGGATACGCGCCATTAAACTACCCCCTTGAAGCCGCCAACACTCTCTACCCCGTCCATCCCCTCTTCCCTTTTTCTTCATCCTCCTATCCGCAATGTTCGTTCTATCTTTCTCTCTCTCTCTCTTTCTCTTTGATCGTAGACTAAGCGTTTCGCTTCCTCTCATCCTTCTTCACTCCAAACCACTCGTATAATCGCGATAATCGTCGGCTCGTTAAATCTCGCTGGTTTACACACATGCTAGCTAATCTTCTTCCTATGTAACGGATCGTTTCACTCTGTTTATATTTTTCGTCTTCTAAGAGATTAGGTATATTATTACACATACTTTCAAACGTCTTCGTGATAAAATTTTCCAAAACGATTGTCTCCTTTCTCTTTTTTCATTCGAAATTCAGTTGACATACATGATAAATCGCGACAAAATTTCAACAAAGGATCTAGACGGGAAATACTTATTACAACAAATGATCGTTTTCAGAGGAATAAAGGGAAATAAATCTCTCTCTCTCTCTCTCTCTCTAATGTTAGTTTTCCCGTATTACATATTTCACGGAAAAGTGGATTAGAGTAAACAGTCAAGAGGAACGACGTCGGCTAAACAACGACAGATAAAAAAAAAGAAAAAGTTTGTGTTATTTAACTTTAAAAAGAGAGAAGAGGGGATTGTTTAATGTATTTTGTAATTAAATTGTTTTCTTGTTTAAATTTGTTGAAAGTATAAAATATTAGGTCGTTTTATTTTATCAGACATTTGTTTCAATACGAAGCATAGTAGTGGTGTATATAATTTTGTTATTTAATTGAAGTAAAATAGATGACTGATAAAACAAAACAAAAATTGGAAGTAGTTTACGACTCGACCGTGATAATCGTACACCGATGGGCAATAAGATGTAAAAAGAAAGAAACGAGAGAAGATGAGAATGATACTAAAGTGAAAGAGAAAGAGAGACAAAGGAGAGACAATAAGAGGAAAGATCAGGTAAGAAGGGAAAGAGAGAGAGAGAGAGAGAGAGAGAGAGAGAGTAAATCCGACGGTTGCTCAACGTAATCCCAAAGACGAGTCTCCTCCATTGCATTGAGCCTAGGAAAAGGTAAGAACAATGTCGAAAATGTAGACACGTAGAGTACATTCGTACGAGTTAGATGGAATACAAGATGGAAGAAAAGGAGAGTATTCGTATTTGTATCCGTATTTGGTGTATATATACATATATATGTAGAAGATGCGCGTAGAAGAAGGGTACGGGTACGGGTACGGGTACGGGTTCGAGGAGCTGGATGAGGAAGAGGTTGCAGAGGAGAGAACGGTGGAGAATACGGTGGAGGGACGGGAGAGGTTGAAAAGGTACTCCTTCGCCGCCTCCGCAGTTGTAATTTATTTAAAACCGCTCGCCGTAAATATATCCTCATCATTTATTCAGATGTACGGGAGCTTCTCGACTACAGGGGTGTAAGCTTTGCGTTCCTTCTTACCTTATACATATACATACATACATACATACATATATATCTACAAAGATACAACCACCATGTATATCTATGACGATGCTTCTCTTACGCTTCTCTATCTTTGTATTTATCTTTTTCTCTCTCTCTCTCTCTCTCTCTTTCTCTTTCTCTGTTTTCTTTGTTCACTTTCAAAGTAGTATTTCTATTCTCTTGTCGTCGATTTAAATCACTCGCAGTTAGACGTTTCGACATTTTCTCTAAAACATTGAAAATCTTTAACACATTGCGTATTGGTAACGAAAATTCTACGTAAAAACATTTAGAGTTTTTAAGGATCAATGAACAAAATCAAAGTACTTCTGGATATTGTATTAATAAGTTCTCTGACCCGTTTCAAATTTAACAGAGACTTCGGTAATGCATTGGAGAAACATACCACCGGTAGACAATCTGTTGATCAACGTTATTTCATCGTAAATTGAAGAAATCATATTTGTATATATAAACTCCTAATGTATAGATTTATATTTCCCAGGAATAAGGGGTAACATATAAATGAATCGATTAAGTATATCATTTCCAGCGCTCCTAAACATGAATAGGAAGTCAACAAGGAATCTCGTGGATGATACGAGCGTGGAATATATACGCGAACGAAATTAGTTTGGTGTATGTTCGAAAGGCAAGCGAGCGCACGTAAGCAAGGTGCACGGTAGGCTACGCGGCTAATTGCCGCTAATTATCGCGCTTACAGGCAGTACGATCCCTCCTTCCCCCTTCATTCTCTCTCTATTTCTCTCTTGGATGTAGCAACGAACGTCACTAGGAACCACTACCAGAAGCAGCAGCGTCATCATCCAGTACCACTACTACTACTACTACTATTACTACTATTACTACTACCCTTGCTGTATCCCCTCTCTTCGTTTTCGCGGTTTCCCTCTCCTTTCATCCTTTCCACCACCAACAGCATCGTCTCGGCCTACCTAAAATTCGCTCTCGGCTAAAGGATTCTACAGGAGCCAGACCACCTTTCCCACTTCCTTCTAAATTCCACCTCCAGAAGAGTACTATCCGACCAGCTGAATACTGTTAGCTAGCAAAATCTTCTCTCTATCTCTCTCTCTCTCTCTGCCTCCCTCCCTCTCTCTATTTCCTACTCTTCTACGAACTCTGGAAATTACCACTTCCCTTTGCCCGCACAGCTCTTTCGCCCGAAGCTCGTTACATTAATTAAACAATATTTGCGATTAATATTTGAGATAATCATCAGCGCCTCAAAGGAGTCTTCTCTCGAAGGATGCGGAACATCGCACGTGTTAATCGGGTTAGCGCTTCCACGGGCTATTTCTCTCCTTTCCTCTCTCTCTCTCTTTCTCTCTCTCTCTCTCTATTTCTAATTCGAAATAACCTTTTCAATCGGATCCTCCACTTTACCTTGAGAAAAAGAAAAAAGAAAAAGGAAACTTTATTAATTATCTTTATCGCTTTTACACACGTACGATTATTTAGATTGGTTTGTCTTTCCTTTTGTTTTTCCAGCACTCCTGGATTAGGTGCAGGGTTTAGGCCAGTGGAACCACCGACCTCGCTATTCTTCTCGCCACACTTAGCAGCACAATTTTCACCGCCGTTATTCGGTAGTAAAGTTGTAAGCAGCACGCCAACATCGTTGACCTCAACGACACCTTCTCTCTGGAGTACGAGCGACCATCGACCTGGTAGCTTGCAAGAAATGCTGTCTTGGTCACCAGCAGGCTGGCCAGGTTCATTGTGCGGCTGCTGCAAACCCGGTACCGGTGATCTTCATCGTAGCAGCAGTCTAGCTGAATTAAGAAGAAAAGCACAGGAACATTCTACAGCCTCTGCATTGTTAGGCGGACTAGCTGGTTTTCCTGGTGGTTTACCCTTGCCCTTACATCTACCCTTACTGCCACCTTTATTAGGTCTATCCAGAAGACCTGAAAATCATCATCATCATTTACCAAGCGTCGCCCATCAAATTCAACCGACGACGAAAGAGGATCCCTAGGATCATCTGATCGTAGAACTTCCTTTGAATCTAATATATCCTTACCTACGTTTTCTCGATAACTCGAACCAACTTAAAATGGATTCGTCGGATAACGTCGGGTTTTTTTTTCACTCTCGGAATTTCATCGAATTTTTGCCAAATAAATACGATTAATTACGTCGTTGGGTACATTTTTCTGATCGTTCGAAAATATTTAAAAACAAAAAAAAGAAAAAGAAGCTACCACGCTCGAGATTTATATTAATATAAATAAATAGCGTCGATTTGCATTTATCCTCGAACTCTTGTTATTAGTGTACTTTTCTATTTTTTTTTCTTTTCTTTTCTTTTCTTTCCGTTCACATATCTTCTTTTTCTTTTCTTCTTCTTCTTCTTCTTCTTCTTCTTCTCGTTAATTGCAAACGTAGATGCATCGTTAAAGTTGTATAGATTAGGAGTGCGGAAATTTAAATTCTACGAATGCCATTATCGGATTTATAGATTATGTTCAACAAGTAGATGATCACTCCGTTTTCTGTTTATGCGGGGAGTTATTTCGATTTTAATCCAAGCACGAAAAATCCGATATTTTTGTCGATCAAAACGCCAATTGTACTTTGAATATTTTCTAACGATAGCAGATTAACGGTGATGTGTCTGAGTAGCCGAGTAATGGTTTGCATTTGTCTCTGCAGGAATATATCGAAAAATAAGAGTACTCGAGTTTTACGAAGAAAACATTTATACTTTAGGCTTTTTTTATATATATACTTACACGAAATAACATTTTTGTTAAAACTCGTATCACCGTCCGCAATGCGTACGATAAAAATGAAAAAGAACCTAGAAAGAAAGATGACGTCGTGTAACGTTGCTAAATTGTATTATATTTTTACTTAAAGTATCATTTTAAGCAACCCAACGAATTGTTAATCTATAAGAATAAACTTACACACATTTGATGCGTGTCATATTATTTACGATAATTATTTTTAAATCACCACGATATAAACTCGAGTACTCGAAAGATTCGAAGAAGAAAAAAAGTATGTAGTTTTTATCGAAATGAAAAAAAAAAGAAAAAGAAAAGCAATGAAAAAACTAACGGGTCAGAAGTTAAAACGTTTGGATTCAATTCATAAAACTACTCGTATCATGCCTTAATAAAAAAGAGAGAGAGAGGGAGAGATAATGTTGAAAGAGAAATAATAAGCGATGATCTTTGTCGACGAACGATATAAAAGTGAAACGAAAGAAAGAGAAAAAAAGAAAACTAGGAATACCTCTCCAGCCGTTATTCTGAATTTCGTGAGTACAGCGTAGAGGCCAAAATGGAAATACGTAGCTAACCCATAGAGACGTATATATTACCTCCTGATTAAGTGTCAGTGCTAATTAAAGATAGTCTAAAGAAAAAAACTATGTTACGAGCTAGCGATTATTATGTAGTGTATGAACCTGTGGTAGTGAGATATTCGAATAAACTTGTTCTCTCGTGATAAATTGAAAGTTTATGTCTTCTATCTGTCATTTCTCGTGTTTATCTGAAAGCTCATACAACCAACCAACTCTCCTACCCCACCCTCAGCCCCCGACTATCAACATTGTGTTATTATACTTTGAAACATTTGCCGTGTATAACGAAACGCTCGTTATATCATTTCGCAAAGACAAATTATTATTCCAATCAAACACTCTCTACAAAATAGATCCTATTCTGCTACATCAGATTTTCCAATTACCTATTATATTACTTATTTTATTTTATTTTATTTTGTTTTAACTAATTATAACATTAGATATTCGCTATAATCTCGTATGAATTAAATATGTATATATATATACACAGAATAGATATAAACCCTTTGGCTGTTGAAATCGTCGAGTTAAATTAATGTTCCACGATTTCTTGAGTGAGTAGTAATGCTCGACTTTTGTCAGACGTACGCCATCGGGAAACACTCGTACGTTCGTATAAACGTAAAATCTTTTGCGCATCGTTGAACAACATGAAAATGCGGAGAAGTTATAGCGATGTAGGAAAGAGGGAACGAAAAAGAGAAGAGAAGAGTGAAAAAAAGAGGAAAAATGAGAAAGGGGTGGAGTAGGAGAGGAGGACGAGGAGGATAGAAAGTGGAGGGAGAAATGTAGGATGGGAAGGAGGAAGTAGTGGAGTAGAGTGGAGTGGTGAGGTGAGGTGAGGAGATGAGAGGGGAAAAGGGAGAAAGACGGAAAGAAGAAAGAACAGCAGAAGGGGTTGTTGGCAATCAATGCTTCTCATAAGGAAAGCTCGCCCTCTCTTATGGGATCAACCCTCTTGGAGAGTACGCGGAGGGGTTGCAGAGAGCGAGGAAGCAAAGGACGAAGGTGGAAGAGAGTAAGGGCGAACGAGGGAGAGTGGGTAGAAAGGAGAGGAAGAGACGAGGGGTTGTCCTCGGCTCGACCAACCAGAGACAAGACGCCATTGATCGGCACGTGGCTCCGGGTTGGTTCAACGAATTCCACGAAGGGTGGAGAGAGGGTAGTAGATTTCTGCTCGGAGGTGCGCCATAGTGATGATGTTGGTAGTAGTGGAAGAGTGGTGGAGTGAAGAAAGTGGCGGTACTCGTGTTGGTGGGGGGAGGAGGAGACATAGACCCGTTCTGCACACTCCGTTACACTTACTGGTAAACCGTATTAATCAACGACATCATGGTTTATCCCCCATTCTTCCCCACCACCGGCACACCACTATAAACGCGACTCTATCGTTAAAGTAGTATGGGTTTCGGGGGAGCGTGTGCGCGCGCGTGTTCGTCGCGCGTGCTCGCTCGCGCACGCCTCGTCGTCTGCTTCCACCCCCACAAAACTCCTTCATCAGAGTCTATGGCAAGACGCGTAGAGAGCTACGTAACCTCGTAGCACTCTGCAACACCGTGTATAATGTTGGACAGTGGAGGAAGGATGAGGGAGATAAGGACGGGTAAGAAAAGGCGACGTTGGAAAAGAAAAAATAGAGAGAGAGAGAGAGAGAAGGCTAAGGTGGAAACAAGGCGCCAAGTTACTTTAGGTGAAGCGATCGACGCTTAACGATGTCTCTCGATACTCCTTACGTGGCTACCCAGGATTCAACGAGCCATTACCACCCTTCTTCTGCTTCTTTTTCTTTTTCTTCTTATGTTAGCCACCGCAAGAGGAAAATTCCAATCTCGATTTGTACGTTTCTACCCTTTTTATTTTACTTTTAAATCCTTACGGATCTCTCTTAAACTTGCCATGGCTGTGTCGTTTAAGACAATCTTTATATATCTATCATAAATAAAAAGATATATATATAAATAAAATGCACTTTGTATTTATGTTCAGTAATAAAAAAAAATATATATATATAATATTAAAACGCGCTATAAAATCTGAATCCATTTAAAAAGTAAATGCGATATTTTATGATAAAACAAACATTTGTTTCTCATTTAATCCCAATCCACTATCTTTCTTTCTCTCTTTCTCTCTCTCTCTCTCTCTGTATCTCTCCGTATGCAATTACACGATTGTGAATCAAGAGCGAAGATGAAATAGAGGGAGCTTTCACGATATCGCGAGATTCAACGGCAAGGAAGCGTAAAAGGTGGAAACCTCCTTGATGCCGGTAGACAGTGATTAATACCGCAACGTCGTCTGGCGTCTTCCGCTTCTCTTTTCCACCCACTGCTGCCGCATGCGTCGGGATGTTCCAAGAGAGATAGATAGATAGATAGATAGAGTGAGAGAGAGAGAGAGGGAGAAGGGGAAGGAACGGGAAGGAGAGAGTTTTCAGCTTGGCTCTCGTTCACTCCCCCGAAGCGCCCTTCGTGGTAAAAGGTTTTACGAAATTCATTGTCAGGCAATTTGCATGTCAAAGCCAAACGGGAACACGCCCCGCGACTTACAACCTACACAAAGAGGGTGAGAGAGAAAGGGGGGAGACAGTCTCTATCGTTTCTTCGTTACACCTTTCTCTCTCTCTCTCTCTCTCTCTCTCTCTGTTTCTATCGTCTTCGTTTCCGACATGATGGAATTACAAGAAAAATGAGGCCACTTTACGGACAGACTGTGAAGTTTTTTCCAAGTAAGAGAAAAATAAGTATAACTTTATTGGTAAGAAGATATTGATTCTAATAGATACATACACCGTGAATTCGAATAAACTTTGTTATAATTTTCTTCAATATTTTGTTTGATTTAAAATTCTCATAAATCTGTTCTATGATTTACGATTTAATCCTTGTATGAACAAGATTTTCAATTGTAAGGAATAAGAGCTTTTTATAAAGGAAAGAAGGAAGAAAATAAATGTATTTTGAAAGAGTATCGATCAAAATATTGCCGTGATAACGATAATACGAAATACCCTATTCCAGAGATAAAGAAGTAAGAGAGAAAATCTCTTGGAAATGATATCCGGTGTATAACGTCTTATAAAGGATAAAGCTTCACCGCGCGAGTAGTGGTAGACGAGAATGGAGAAAATTTATCGAGGTTGTCTGGGAAAACTAAGGGGATCAGAAACCGCAATGATTTTCAATTTTCGAATCCACTTCGGTAGCCGTTCTTACTTGTCCTTCGTTTCGATAGAGATATTGGTAATCGTATATTACCTTTTCTTGGTATCTAATATCTACAGGGATGTGTGTGTATGTTCAAAACTTTTTAATATTATTTCAAATCTATCAGAAAGATCTTTTTGCCAGCGGTTGAACCGATTTTCAATCGAGAACGATTGGAGGATGTTTGGTGTAAAACATAAATGCACATACATATACATATATATATATATATATATATATATATATATATATATATATCTACATGCATTCATAAATACATATATAGTAGTACATATATAGATAGATAGGTCATTTCGAGAAAGCAGAAACGGAACGGAATGAACCTGGTCTCGTTCGAAGGTAACGAGGTTTTCCTCGGTTGGTTAATTCACCGCGGATTGAATCGCGCGAAAACACGCGCACTAACGTAGTTTTCGACTAGTCTCCCCCTCTTCAACTCTCTCTCTCTCTCTCTCTCTCTCTCTCTCTCTTTCTATCACTCTCTCTATACATATATATATTTCTCTTTTCCTCTCTCACTTTATCAATCTGTCCGCCGGAAGTACCAACTCTGCACACCGGCTGTTGGCTACACACTCTGCACTTTGATCGGCACGGATTAATGATGAAAAAAATGCAGCCCCTCTATTAACGCGATCACTCAACGTGGTCTATATCAAACGACGTTTTTACGCAAAACTTCACTACTTCGTCCATGAAAAAGCATAGATAACATTTTTTTCAACCAACTCCCTGTTATATAGAAATCTTCCTTTTTACAACGATACTCGATCCTTTGTTTTCCTTTTTTTTATTCCTCTCTCTCTCTCTCTCTCTCTTTTTAGTATCTTTTTCTTTCCGAATGAAAAAAAAACAAAATTAAACAACAGTCCGTCTTGCGTAATAATATTTTCATTATGTCGAATCCTGAATATTACATTAGAAAGTTTAAACTTTTTAAACTTAAAAAAACGATAACAACCGTGGATTTCGCGAAGTGGGAAAAGCTCGCGAGTTAAAAGAAAAAAGAGAAAGAGAGAAAAAAAAGAAACACACACACACACATACAAAGGGGAAAGCGTTGAAAACGAACGGATTAACGCTAACTTACATTTGTATACGTTTAATAAATGTACCCGTACTCGGGAAATTTTCTAATGGAATTTCATCTCCGCAGATGGAACTCTTTTCCCATCAATAGTAGCTTTATAAATAACATTTTATATTGCCGCGCATTACTAACATTTTATACGCATTCACTGCACTTTGATCTGCGGGCCATCCGATGGAAAAATGCAGCCAGTATAACTCTGTTATATCCAGCTATACGAACGTTTTTACGCAAAACGGTCAGAGAAAGAGTTGGAAACAACCGTAGATTACAGATATCAAAACCCAATACCCAAATACACTACGGTGAATTTTTCTACTAAACATTCGAACGTTCATATTATTTTATCAAAATTTATATAATAACATATACCTCGAAACAAATACTCGATCGGATTTTGTTTCTTTTCCCTTGATTTTAATCGAATTTTCGTAAAGTTTCTTTTTTTTGTTATCGTTTCGAAAATATTTATCAAACACGTTTAATCAACTAACGCATTATTCATCATGGTGTTGTATAAATGAGAATTAATGAGGTTTATGAAGATAATTAATGGTCCAATATTCATAATGACATTCCTCCGTGATCATTTATCGTTCATACGAAACTTTGTCTACCCGATAACCGTCACGTCGTATTTTAATTTTAATGACTCTCTCTCTCTCTTTTTTTGTGTGTTTTCCATGATATGGCAACTGCGAGAAATATTTTTTATCGGTTTGTTAAAAAACGAAACCAACGGTGGACACGGTACTCGACGTTACCGGACTGACGTACGGACGGACACGAGAAAACCGAAAAAAAGATATCGATGAAAATAAAGTAATAAACTACCCCGAAGCGACGGTCCAGAGACATCACTGGGAAGCAGCAGGCTGGCCTTTTAGAGTTTGCCACCACTTCCGCAAAATTTATTAAGTGATTTATTTGATGTTTGCCCTCGCTACCGTACATACCGGGTGGTTATACCCGATAACGTTTTAATCCAAATATATACTACTATCGTTTCAATGAATTTTCATTATTTCTAATAAAAATTACACGACATACCAGAAGTTTTATCTATTCTAAAGCAAAGAAAAAGAAAGAAAAAGGGAATATCAAAGACGATTGTATTTATTTTACTCTAAAACTTGTCGTCATATTGCGAGAATACGCTTTACAATTTTAATATATATACATACATATAAGTATATATGTATATATGTATATATATTACATTTATATATACCATTACATTTTTTATCGTTTATTAATTGCCACCGTTGGGATAATTTCTCGTTTAGCAAATATTACACGTACATATATAATAGAGAATAATTTAGGAGAGTGTACAAAATGAAAAAATAACGTCAACAAATCTAAAAAAAAAAGAAAAAATAACATATATTCCCTCGATAAAGATAATTATATTTTTCTTCCCATTCGAAATATTACAAATATTGAAGCGAACAGAAACAAACAAAAAAGAAAAAAAAAGGAGGGTAATTGTTATATCAACGGTTGAGCTAGACTCACCCGTTAGGTGGGTATTATGGTGGGTGAGTTATCGAGCGAGCTTGAACACCACCATCCCTGTCCCTGGCATATCCCTTTGGTCTCCCTTTCTCATGTATATACCCTGTGTGCTCGGCTGCATCATAGGCAGGCGCAGCCGAACGTCCGGCAATTATTCAGCAAATGTTATAATTGGCGCATTCCATTACGCGTAATGGATCGCACTTAGCGGCTACCAGTGTGATTGGACAGAGAGAGTGAGAGAGAGATAGGAGAGGGAGGAGTGAAGGGAGAGAGAGGTAGAGAAAGAGGGGTGGGAACACAGAGAGAGAGAGAGAGAGAGAGAGAGAGAGAGAGAGAGAGAGAGAGAGAGAGAGAGGGAGAAGGAGGTAGATCAACAGAGGCACAAGAACAGAGATGGAAGGATAAATAGATGGGTAGATGGACGATAGAAGGAGAGAGAGAGAAACGGAGGATTTAGGAGGGACGGAGAAGAGAAGGCGGTGAGGCCAATCTCGATAATACGGCTATAGCAAAGGATCTGTCGTCCATATGGTACTACTAGATATTATGTGTGCATTGATTGCTACCGTCGCAGATTGTTGTCGAAGATAATGACCTAAACTATCCGGTAATCACGATAACTTAACTTATATATTTATTTTTTTTAAAATACATGCATACTCCTCCCTCTCCCTCTTCTCTGCTATATTAATAAATAATCTACGATATAAAATATAAAAGAAATAAGAGGACGATAAATTAACATATTGATAAATAATGTGCAATATATAAAGTAAAAGATATTTCTTCTTATTAGAAGACGCGATAAATTAACTAAAATATTCTTTGCATATTTATACTTATATTAATAACCGGTTGTTTAATGTGATATTCATATTGTAAAATCTTTTGGACGCATTTTTATACATAAATTATCAGTTTATTAGATTTTAGTTACACATTATAACAGAAAAAAAAACCAATGTAAATCTTACTATTTTTCGATGAAAATAAATAAACTCTAATAAATTCTTTTTAAAAAGAAGATATATAAAACATTAAAACCAATAACAAAAAGAAAATAAAAGCTTTAATATTCTTATTTCCAGAAATTTGAAGTACTTATAGGATTAGTGGATAAGCCTTTTCCACTATTACCGCCACCATCTATATAAAAAGAAATAATTTCTCTTATATTTTGATATAATAATGATAATAATAATAATCTGAGAAAAAGTGAGGAAATTAAAAATCCGTATATTTAATAATAAAACTTACTGGACCGAAACATAAGGTTTAAAAATAAGAACACATGTTAGAAAGTAAATAGAACTTATGGCAACGAATCTAAAATAACGTGAATTTTTATTAAATATTTATTAACAACTATAACATTAATACCTGTTAGTATTTGTATTAGGTCATCCCATAACTATCTTCATTATTTTTCAGTATAAAATATTTCTATTTTATATTATTTTACTTAACAGTATACGATTTTATTCCTATTACCTTATTTATAATACTGCAGTATTTAATATTAGTATAAAACAATCTAAAAAGTTAATTAAGAAGAAACTTATGGGACAATCTAATATATTAGTATAGTATTTATATATCACTACTAATTGGTAATATTAATAATAGAAAATAGCATAGGTTGTAAAATTATCAAAGGTATACTGTATTCGATGAGAATGGTGAAGGGAATAGATCATAGAAACGGAAGATCGTTTATCAGGAACTCATGCAAGAGAGAGATAGAAAGATAAATAGAGATAGAAATACACAGAGAGAGAGAGAGAGAAGGACCGAAATACGGGTGGCCGCATGCGGACAATTATTAGGATGGCGAGTGGTTGGCCACTGATGCAAATGAACTACTCTATACGAATGGAGAATACATAGGTGCAAGAGAAAGGGGTGGAGAAATCTATCGGTGTTTCGAGGAAAGCAGCAAGAAGACTCAGGTGCGTTTCCTGGCTAGTATTGAATTTATAATTCCATTAAACGAAAGGAGACGAAGGGTAGAGATAGAGGGAGGGGGAGGGGGAGGGGAAAAGGGTCTCCTTGGGGCGATAATATTTGTGCGTTCTTGTACGTTTTCTGCATAATTTCTCTTATCGTCGTTAACGATTATATCTAAAGCCCCTTTGGGAATCTTTCAAAAACACGATACGCGTAAAATAAAGATTCTTTTTATCAATTAAAATGTATCATTTATTTTCGTTAATTAAAATGAATATTCTGCAACGAGATAAAACGTAAATATAACATATTTTGTTTAACGATAATTGTTTACAGGATGGAAACTCTAACTAAGCTCTGTTAAAAAAAAAACAAGAAAAAAAGAGAAAAAGAATAATATTTAAACATTACACGCTCCGCATACATTTTTCCATATCTTGTCGTAATTATTATATCATATGGAAGAAAACAAGAAAGAAGCAAAAAAGAAATATTACGTTAAATAATATATTATACGGTAGAATGTGAAACTTACGAGATACGTGTAGATAAAAACGGTAAAAAGCAATAATTATTGTTACGAAATATTTCTGTAAACTAAACCAATCGAATATTACTTTTCATCTTTTTCCCAATAGGATTTTTAACATACCGAAAATAAATTCAACTTTTTGTCCAATGACGTTATTATCACCGAGATGGATAATTGTACAAAAAAATATATACACCAAACGGGAAAACTTTATCTCCCCTGAGAGAACACGAGATATCAATAGTTAACGATATTTCGAAAATAACAGCTCGATTTTCTTGTATGTATTTTTTTTTTGCCCAACCTCCATCCCCCAACCCCTTCCGTCCCTCCCGCCACTCCGACTCTTATTTTTCCTTTTATTTTTTTTCGCTCATTCAACGATAACGCATCAGTGTGTATTAATTATTCGAAATGGAGTGTAATTGATTTTCAACGTCGAAAACAGCATCCGAACTAGAGTAAAAGCGCGAAAAATTCCTATACCGTGATAAAACCAACCGATCACGGAATTAACCGATCGTCATCGATTCTATCGGAAAATACTGGCAAGGTATATCATTTTTTTCTTCTTCCCTTTCTCTCTTTATAAACTCATGTCTGTCTCACGTACGGATACCAATGAATGCCGGCACTGTGTTGGCTGATGAGGCGGAAGGCACCTAAAAAGATAAAGCGGTGAGACTCCGTAAAGTGAAGAAAAAAGGAAGAAGGCGAGAGAGTCCAGAGGAAACGAGAGGAAAGAAGCCAGGAAGAAACCGAGAGAGAAAGAGAGAGAGAGAGTGAGGGAAATAGCGAAGAGGGGTTAAGAGATGGCAAGAGGGAGGAGAAGCTGGGCGAAAAAGCCTGAGAGCAAAGCGAAGAGGAGCGAGAGGAAAGAGAAATCAACTTTTATTTGCCCGGAACGTCGTTAGGGGTAAGTGGAGGACCGAAGGGTGGCCGGACGTAATGGCGCCCTCAACCCAACCTTGGTTCTTGCCTTCCGGTATCTATAGTGCCTCCTCTATCGTGCCTTTTCATCCTTCTTCCTTACCCTCCATTTTCTGTCTCTCTCTTTTTCTCTCTTTTATCGTCTTCCAACTTTTCGATTTTCTTTCGCGTGTATATACCTGTCTCTTTGTGTTCCTCGTTACGTATTCGAAACCTAGCTCGCATAATATTTTTAGAATAGACACAAAAAATAAAAGAAATAGAAGAAAATTAATATTTCGCGTTAAAGTTAACACCGAGAGGTTAAACGATTTTCTCGCGTTTCGTCGAAGTCTCTGTTTATTATATTTCGTTTTGTTTTGTTTTAATGAATGTAAGAATATATGTTTGTTGAAAGAAATGAAAGATAATTATAGTTATAGGAATTTTTAATCGAGTGATTAAAAATTCAAGATTCTGTAAAGTAACCTATTTGTTTTGAAAGGAATGACCAAGCGTAAAGTTAAGTTCGAAGGAACGACACAAAGAGATAAATCGCGATGATGGATACAAATCGCTTAGTAGCTCGTAATTCATCGGGTGGGCGATACGATTTATTTAAAAAAGAGAGAGAGAGAGAGAAAAAGATACGAGCTTTTCCATAAGATAGTACGGCCATGGCTAGGAAACATTACCATCACAATGGTGGACAAGGAGAGAACGAGCTTGGAAAAGAAAAGAAATAGAAAATAAACGAGAAGATAAAGGGAAAGGGAAAGAAGTAAGAGGAGGGAAGCGAACGGGGATGCTTGGATTGCGACGTCCGGCGTCTCGACGCTCCAAAATGCCGCCATATACTTCCAACTGTGACGCCCCAACGATTACATGCTCTGAAATGCGTTCTCGATCCTCTACTATCATGGGAAACAGGATACATTTTGCGTTATCCTCGTATGAACTTATTCTCTTCACGTGTCTCTCGTACTAAACGCACCCAGATGACCTTTTCCAAAAAGAATGAAGGAAACGAGCTATAACGTAGATAGGACGACAGATATATTATATGTATACTTATGTGTGTAATTTGATACTCTTTAGAATAGATTATTAGATATGTTATCTTTATGGCACGTGCGTATGGTCGAGATCATTTATTATTTATAAGTTTTCGTGAGAACTAGAACACTGTCATCGATCTATTAATCACTTGTATTCTTTTTTTTAATATTAAATTCATATTTTAATAATACTAGTATTTTATAGTATTTTAAGGAATACTTAAATATACTAATTTCTACGTTTAATACGTTAAATTCGTCTTAATTTTTTTTTACAAATTTTAATGAAAATGCATTTAATTAGTATTTAAGTACGATAATACGATAACGTTATATAAACTATTAAAATATTCATATTACTTTATAGTGCGTTTTATATATGAAAATGTATACAAATAAAATATTTCATAAGTGTATATAAATCGTATAAATCTTCGATAGAGAGATGTAGACTTGATTTAACATTCGCAGTAGGAAGATTTGCGAGAAAGGAAAGAGAATGGAGACCAACTTATATAATATATACCATATTTCGCTACTTATGTATCTCGATATGAGAAGAAGAGACGATTGAGGTGCCCGAGGAGAATGAAATAACATAGAACGAAGAAGAATAGGTGGATAATGTAACCTCGTCAGAAGATATAGTGTCGTGAGTTTGAATGGGTTGGGATAGGATAGGATGGGATCGGGGGATGAGGAAGGGGGAGGGGAAGAGCAACCCTCCCGCACTGATAGGCAATAATACGTAAGGGGGCTCGGTTTTGAAGAGCTGGTTATGTAGGTGTAATCGGGTGTACCGGTTTAGAACAGGCAACACATACGACATAATACGTACATAGCACGTGTGTTCGTGTACGTCTAGAAAGGGAAAGAGAAAGAAAGATAGAAGGATAGAAATAGAGATAGAAATAGAAATAGAAAGAGAAAGAGAGTGAGAGAGGGAGAGAGGGAGAGAGAAGGAGTAGAAGGGTGAAGGGGTAGGAGAGAAAGCAGCAGCCCGGAGGTCGAGCTATCATAATATAGATTAGCTCATATGGCTCTCCCCTTGTGTTAGCTCGGATCTGGCTCATAGCCTCGAGTGCTCCGGGATTCACTATTCATACACGCGACAATTAGATAGGCATTACTCCGTATATATAGCTCTTCACGACCACCACCACCGCTGCCAGAACCACCACCACCACCACTACTACCACTACCATCAACACTACTGGTATATTACTACCACCAACATTGTGTAAGCCACCAGAACGTAGTCAAGTGGAGTGGATTGCGTGCGCACCCTACGTACGCCGCACGTAGAAATGCTACGAAACGGAGTTGGTTGAAGGTAGGTAGGTACTAGTAGGGGCGGCTTCAGTCAACCCCTAAGCCAGTGTAAACACGTTTTAATAGAGATTCGCTCGAGCGGCTATAATAGCTTTCGGATGTAGCGGCCCATTCGACTTGCTCTCTCTCTTCTTCTTCTTCTTCTTCTTCTTCTTCTTCTTCTTCTACTACTACTTCTCTCTTTCTCCCCACCATCATCCATTACTCGATCTCTTTTCCATCGACCACCTTCCTCCTACACCCCTCATTCTATCTTTCTCGCGGTAGTTATACACGTAGATCTATGCATTCCCTCTCCAGGGTACTTCATCTTTCCACCGGTCTCTACTACTTTTCTTTCTAAGGGGAATACTTTTCTCAATTTTCTAAACTAAATCGTAGAAATTTTTTTTTCCTTTTCTACAACTTACCCATGTACGTATATACTTTCTTCCATATATATAAACGTCTAACACGTTACGTAGTACTCGATAAGAAACTAATCCGATAATTTACGTTTCTTTTATTTTCTTATTTTTTAATTATCTTCTTTTAATTCTAAGCAAGTATTTGCAATTAACGATTCGTGTTGAATTTTGTAAAAAGCTTTTTGTCTTCCATAAAAAATTCTCAATCTAGTAATTAGATACAAGTACTCTTAGAATAAATGATGTTTATGTGTGCGTATCAAATTCGAACCTTTTCGATTGAAGATGAGATATATACGACAGATATATACGATTGTTTTACGACAACGATAATAATAATAATTGTTAACGTTCGACACACACACACACACACGTGTGGTACAGGTTTAGTTATCAGAATTGTTATCATCGGATACACGTTGTTTTAATTAAAAGAACGTTCGAAATAATGAACATAGTCGCGTCATGATCGTGGCACGCTTTTCTAGAGGAGAATTTTCGACGTGAGGAGCCGCACTAACGACGAAAATCTTTAAAGAAGTAAAGAGTAGAGTGATTAGTGCAAAACTTTATCGACTTACGTACTAGAAAGTTTTCAACATAAAATGGTAACGTAAAAGTAGCGCGTAACATCAGAGAGGAAAACTTTAATAAAAGCCGTCGTCGACGACACATCTGCAAGACTTTTCTCTCTCTCTTTCTCTCTCTTTCTCTTTCTATCATTTTTTTTTTCTTTTATTTCTTTTTCTTTTCGCCGTTGAGAGAAAAAGGGTTGCAGTCTCACGATATCACAGTGCAATTATCTCGGTGGAAATGAGCTTTTGAGCTTTGCATAGATGCCTAAAACCGCGTATGCAATACCGAGAAAGCTGTATATGTATGTATGAAAGAGGTCGCGGACGGGAAAAGCTCGTATTTATACGTTCAGACGAGATAAAACGATGTCTTAGGGGCACCTGAAGCATTTACGGCATACCCAACGCCACTCTTTTTAAAAAAGAGAGAGAGAGAGAGAGAGAGAAGGAAGCTCAAACGGGCAACTCGACATTTTAAAATTCAAGAGAAACTTGTTCGCTGGTGAAATTGCAGTAAATACATTATGAAAAATCTCTGTTTCCTTACATGAAAGAGAAAGAAAGTCAGATATACATATATATTAAGAGGAAGTTTTTTTTTCCATTGGCAAGAAAAATATCTTCTTTATTTTTTTTTTAATTATTTTACACATAGAGAAAAAAATAGTGATAATATTGCCGGGTATGATATATCCGTAAAAGAAATTATAACGAATCATAAATTGACGAGTAGAAAAATCACCCATCATCCTAATAAGATCCTTGGTTAACTTTACGTGCGGTTGGCCGAATTCTCTCGCAACAACTTGTAAGTACTTTGCTTGGTTGGTGCTTTGAAATTAAGAGGTCAGCTGGATTTTACTATGACGAAACTATGTGTATACCTATTTCGAGAAGTCACTTTTTTTCTATACTTCTTTTCTTTTTTGTTTTTTTTTTTACAAATTCCGGAGAAAGGGGAAGGAATACGCAAGGTAACGGGATACGAACGGACGACTTTTAAGGTAAAGAGAGAGTGAGTGAATGAATGAGCGGGTTAAGAAGAGAGAGAGAGAGTGAGTCGAGAAAGTAGGGGTGGAAAGGTGCAAGAGGTGGGGTTTGCTAAGCTGAATAATTCAAGCTCTCATTAGGGCGACAAAAGCACCCTGATGGATAGCTGCTTGGCTTCGTTGCCCGTCGTCTGTATGAACTCACACGTATGTAATATTTCCCTAGGTTGTCGTTTACGTGTATGGGACACCTATTGCATTCGCTTGAAATATTATATACCCGCGCACGTTGCAAACATTTCGCTAGAACGTACACACACACACACGCAAAACTATGAATTGGTATACCATCAATATCGCAACAATTTATGCTAAATTGGCGTGCAAGGTTTTTACCCTTATTTACGTGGATTCTATTCTATCAATATAAAATACGAATAACACAATATTATATATCTATTTTATAGATATTTATTATTTTAAAAACATTATTTTCTATTTGTTAAACTACATTTACTAAAACCCCGTTTTCGTCGTATCGTATCGCCTACGAATTTTCATTTTCCATAAACTTTGATTTTATTATCTACCTATGAAGAAAGATCGCTAATACTACAATTTTATATAAGAATCTATTACTTCAGATGATTATTTCAAAATCTTATAATACAGTGACTTTTTTTCCGAGAATGATTAAATAGTATTCTCCAACGATTAAATAGTTAATATATCGTATCTCCAACGTAAGTAAATAGTCGAGTGTTTCGTTATCGATCATCGTGATTCGTTATTCAACACGCCAGCCGTATTATAAACTCGATCACTCTAAGGCACTCCGTTTTATTTCAGCAATCACGAAGCGAACGCTTGCCAGACTGCATCGAAATCAAGCACGTCGAAATGATGAATTTTTTAAGTAACGCGATAGCAAGTAGAAGAAGTAAAAGAAAAAGAAATAGAGAGAGAGAGAGAGAGAGAGAGAGAAAGTTAGGGGAGGGAAAGGGGGGAAGAGAGAACATCGCGATATCATTCCGCTCTCGCTATTACGCTCTTTTATTTGCACAATTCCAGAGCCAGAGTCGCAGACGGGAAAGTCCTTAAGCACGATAAATATCGTCTTCTTTTCTCGTCGTAGTAAACCCACCCACCTCCTTTTTCTCCTCCGCAACCGCTCTCTCCAGCACAACCACCACCACCACCACCTCCTCATTTCTTTTTTCTTCCTCTTCCTTTCTCTTTCCATCCCACTCGAGTCGTCCCCTTTCTTTTTTTTTGTTTTATTTCGGATGTTCTTTCATTTCTTAAAAGGTTCCCGGTGATAATTAGCACAATGCGCGGCCACATTAATTATTAGCCGTGCTAATTACCCGAGGATAAATCGCTTGGTAAGGGGTAGACGAAAGAGGAGGGGAATAGGAGCGTAAGAGGGAAGGACGGACGCTCGAGAGGAGGACGTTAGGAGGGGATGTTATACTGGGCGGGAGAGGCCCATTACCGTTATTGCTGCAACAAACCGTCCAACAACAGCGATAAATACGAGCGAGAGGCTGGCGTTACAAATGTCTCTCTGAGTTATGATTATTTAGCGCCGCTTGCCTACCGAGTAGTAGAGTCGGCCCGTTTCGTTGTGGCCGGCAAAACCACCTATATATCCTATCTCTCTCTCACCCCTTTTCTATTCCAGTTTATATACATATTTATGTACGTATGTATGTATGTATGTATGTATGTATGTATGGTCGTGTAATTTGTAATATGCCCACGACGACGAATAATTTTATCTTCAAGTTATTTACTTTATCTTTTCTTTTTGTTTTTTTTTAAATCATCTACCTCGCGTTAGATTACAATATTTTGTCGTCGATTTTCTAGAAATTTTCTAAATCATAATCCACCGATTCAATATTAGAATATCTAACTTATTTATTAATTGGTAATATTTTTTCTAAATAGAAATCATTGATTTATTTGGTCCCGTATAGGGTTTAATTTAGTTTTCGTCGTTTTAAAAACTTGCTTGGATTTTTCATCATAACTTGGCTCAATCTCTATTGTATTGCGAAAATAATTGAACGAAAATATTTCATGTAAATTTAGTCATACTCCTTAATTGACACCTACTGTAACGTTATACTCTAGATTTATTATTATTTTAAAATCCGTGAAGAAAAATGAATTTAAAAAGAAGCTAGGAAAGACCTTTACATTACGAACGTAAAATTAAAATACTGTTAAGGGTTCAGCATATTTTATATTAAATGCTTGTATTTTTACGCAGGAAGTTGTACTATTTACAATTCAAATAAGTTCGGGTATTATAATGAAACAGCTTGGTAATGTTTTCTTTTTAATGCAAAGTAACGCGAATGATCTTGTAAGAAGGAGATTAGTGTCTCGTATTTTATTTTTCTATCTCGCTCTCTGACTTAATAAAAATAATTCGACGAAGAAACGTTCATAATTGACTTATTCTTTATTTTGTTTTTAAGCTGATTTATCACCTCAGTTAATTCCTTTTATTAATGGTTCAGATAAAGGTTCTTAAAATATCGACGAGATTACATAATATATTTTATTCCTTAAGCTACTAACATATTTTGTCTATAATTGTGTGTATAAATTGAAAAATGTGTCATATTTTTAAAGAACCTTGCTCTTTCTTTCTTTTTTTTTTAGTATTATACGATACTTTAATCTTGTTTCTAAAAACAAATTTATAATCTATTCAATGTCTATCAAAATTAAAATGATACGAGTGTAATTGTATTATTAGAAATAGAACGACAATGTTTTAAGATTATGTTACGATATTGTACAACGTGTAATACTTACAATTAGAAAAATAAATTCTCGCTTCAATGAACATAAAATCTTTTGCATAACGTAAATTAAGCAAAAAATAAATACAAAAAAGGTAAACGATAACAGCATGTTTATTAATTGGGTCATTAAAGTGGTACACAAGTAAATGACTTTTTTTTGAAATTGCATATTTAAATAATAAAGTAAAAACTTCTGAAAAAATAAATAGAATAGTAATACGTTATTGTACATAACGATTTAAAATACCGGTCAACAATTTTTCAACAAATTATTATATGTTTTCAGGGGAAACCGTAACTGCTGGTTACGCGCACATCGATGAATTTATTTATTTGTTTTTTTAATTAAATTTTTACTAAAATACCATCGAAGTTTGAATGGATTGATATAAAAGGAATCTACTATTATCAATTGGAGTTTACCGATAGAAAATACAGTTGAATTTTTGTTTAACTTACTAAATTTCAATCAACAAGACAATTTTCTACTACTATCGATAACTGAATTACACATACTTAAATCTTAACTGATAAGACAGAACTTTACCATTCACCGTCCGATAATAAAGTGATCTGCTAATTTACCTAAGTTTTCACTCTAACATCGATTCATTTCTATTTAGAAAAAATGTAGAAAAAATTCGACTGGTATCTTTTTATCGAAATAAATTTTTCCACGAAATGATGTTTAATTGAGAGTAAAATAAAATTTGTTATCTTATTTTAACGGTAACCCAATTTTCATCCACTTCTTCTAAATAAAATTTAATTGAATTATGTTAACATTATTTTCATTTCAAACATTACAAATCTTTGAGCTACTAATAAAAAAATAAATTAGTAATTTAGATTTTTTTTCTCGTTTCTGTATACAATTATTTGGTCCGGTATTAAATAGAATGCATGAAGAAGTATATATGTATATAACGTTCTTTCACATTTTTTCTTATTAGAGAGTCTAGGATTTAGTTAATAATTTTTCTAGGTAGAATCTAGGATTTAACTCTAATAATCTAGATTTCTATATAAACTATACTATAATTATGGAAACCATCGAACCAGCTGGATACTTCGTGATTATCTCTCTAAATTATTATTTTCATTTTTCCTCCATATTTATTACATATTTTTTACATATTTGAATACATTGTCTTCCATAAGAAATTCTCAATCTAGTAATTAGATACAATTACTCTTAGAATAAATTATTTCCCGTGTTACCGGAACATTAATTCGAACCAAAAGGAAGAAAAAGTAACGTCAATTTCAATTGTAATCTAACAATAAGTTTTCTTAGATATTAACTCCTTGTCCTTTAATTTTATAGGCCAAGGGATTAAACAATAAATAAATCATAAAAATATCTACTCCCTAACAATTAGCGATATTTGTGTCTAGTTTAAGATCAAGACCATGAGAGTATCGTTCATGAAATAATAAATACGAGCTAGATTCGTGATATTAAAGTATCGTTCGAAATTCTGATCACGAATCAGACTCGACAAAATACCAACAAAATACCAACGAGGAGTTGATAATATGCTCATTGACATAAATCGAATGATCTTATTGTTAGAACAATAATGGATCCTGGTTGTTGTTAATTACAATCGTTTAGAAGTTTAGGTGTCTCTAGCGGATCTATGATCGATCGATCGATCAACGATCAACGATCGTATAATAAAACAAAAATGGTAAGAGAGGAAAAGAGTCGGTGAATCGATATCCTTTAACAGAATGTTGTTGACCGCTATTCTTTCTTTAAAAGATCCTCTTTTTTTCTTGGCGACCTGAACGCTACTTCACACCGGTAAAATACACAGATGAAAGTAACCAGGCTGAGCCTATCCGAGGCTACAAGTTTAAGGTATTCAGTTTTCCTATAACCGTTGACTGAGTACTGACGAGTTCTCTGTTAAACTTTAACTAACTTAACATCTATATCCTTAGTTTTGTATTTTTGGTTTATAAAAGTGTGTTTAATATATTAAAATGGAACTACGTTTATTTTTCGTAAGTTCAATTCAAAAGTTTTAAGCGTGCCGCCTCTCTCCTATATTATATTGTATTTTATTATCAAACAATTTCTTTTTTATTTTAATATTTCGTGTACTAATTTTATATATTGCGCTATATTTTATTATATTGCGTTTCGTTTCTTTTCTCTTCTATTTTTATATTTATATCGATTTATTTTCATATTTATTTAACACAAATTTTCATCTAACATCAATTTTTAAGCTACGCGTTTTGATACAATAGATAAGATGTTGATTTATTCAAAGAAAATACCGGTATACGAATAGTTATTTATTATCAAGGGATATTAATTTATTTAAGATTGTTTTAAATATTGTACGTGAATATGCAAAGATGTTTTATATTCGAATGGTTAATTTTGTCGCGCGCGTTAATCATAGATTCAAAAGTTAACATTTAATCAAATTAATATTAATAAATAAATACACATATATATGTATACATAAATAAATTATATTTATATATAATAAAAAGTTCAAGATCTAAAAAAAAATGACGCAAAAAAATGTAATTTACGGTAGAGTCTTTTTGTTACATTTTTTTTTAACGAAGTTCAATGACTGTCCGATGATTACACCATTCTATAAACATTCCTTCAATCTTCCGGTTTGACCAGTAATGGATTAAGTAAGCGGACCAAGGCCCCGAGGTTTCAAAATTTCTTCTCATTAAGATTCTAGATGAAAGTTACGTTTTTTCTTTAAATAAATTTAATTAAAATGTATTACGGTATGCATTGTTCGATTACTTTTCTTTTTTTCATTAATAACTTAACGGGACTTTTATTTCGAAACTTTTATTTTTCTTAATTTGAGTTCGAGGATCCCGAAATTTGTATCGCTTGACTAGACTTGACAAACAGGTTTGAAGATTTCGTTCTCGTAACTATAATAACTATAAGTTTTCACGTAATCGTAAAACGTCAGAGAAAAATTCCAAATAAATCATATTAATTAAAAATATCAAATAACAATATTCTTACGAATAGTTTTCTTTACGATACATCGTATAAAATACCGCGTTTATTTGATATCAAGCGCGCGTATTATATTTTTAAATGATATTCTTTACCACGTACGTCATATTATACTTTTTTTCTTCTTTTTTAATATATTAACAAGGGACATTTGAAATAATAAATAAATAAACAAATTAAAATACATTTTTCTTTTTTCTTTTCCTCTGGAATTAAAACTATTTGTTTTTTTCTATAACATATAATTTAATAATCAGCTTAAAGCAAAAAAATATTATACGAAGATTAACAAATAAATAAAAGCATATTATTTGTAATATCAAACGATGGTAATTGATGGCCACGTACCGTTAAGACTGAATGCATATAACGTGTCTACTAACGGGGAATGCCGTCAATGACCCGTATGTATCGCGCAGGTAGATGCTCACCGTAGGAAGCATATATATATAATGACCCCGATTTTAGATTAGAATATACATATATTTTCTTTTAAGCTATCTCTTTTTAAAAAATACTTTTAAGGGGGTGGGGAGGAAGAGAAAAAAGATATAAGCATTTAGGGAAAATCAATTTTTGTTGTCTTTTTCTAATTTATTTATTATATTTTAATTTCAGCTGTTAGTTTTATGTATTTTCATTTCTGCTGAAGAATATCATACTACTAAGAAAACAAAGACAAGTAATATTGATACATCTACGCAAGAAGAACCTCCAGAAGGATATTATGCGTTCGTTGAATCACCAAATGCTGAACCACCTAAAGTTAAACCACCACCCTATGTTGAAAGTGATAAAGAATGTCACGGTATTAAAATATTTTCTTTTTTTTTTTATCTTTTTAATCCTTCGGATTTTTCTATCGATAGATTTTATATTTATTTTATTTATCGATATGATAATTAATTGATATTAATTTTAGATACTGGTAAAGGAAAAGGATATGCGTCTGTACATAATATTTGTGGTGATTTGAATAAAGGATTTATACCTAAAAATCCGATGAAACAATTTATCAATGGATCTTCTTACCCGTTGTAAGTAAATTATCAAATATTATTTATTTTATTTCTTTTTTTTTCTAATTTACCTACACATTTATATTTGTAGCACTTTGATAAAAAATCACACTCTCAAGTTTTTGAGCAAAGCCTTGCCCATTTTAAAAGCAGACGAATCTTTACCTAAAGTTGCCAAAATTCAACCTACGCAAAACTCGTAAGTACTGCGATCAAAAATATATTATTATATATATATATAATATAAAACTGTACGATGTGTGTATTAAAATTTTTTCACATTGCATTCTTCGCAGAGTTGATTCTGATCGGAAACGAAGTAGGAATAAAAGATCTTCCGATACAAACGATAATGCAAATCGTAATGGTCGGAAATTTTGTGAGAACGGTAGTGGAGTGTATGTTATCTCATTCATTTGATTTATAATAATATATGTATTATGTATTTAAAAAATAATCTTTTGAAATATCTTTATTTAGAGTGTGTATGTTGTACAAGGCCATTCAAGGTGAACCGTTGGCAACGTCAGCAGCAGAACGAAGAGATGAGCCTTCAACTCAAGAATATCATCAACGAAATCCTGTTCAAGAAAAGCCCGAATATACTGGACCACCAACCCCATGTCCAGCCAAAGTAGAATATGCTACTCCAGTATTTGCAAAAAATTATCAAGGAGTTTGGCGTTATGTCGTGCAAATTCCTTATGAGGGTTACTTTACGCAAACGATTGAAGTTACTCGATGCATGTAAGTGATATATATATAATAAAAGACAAATTATTTCAATATTTTATAATTTTAAAATTATATTTTTTTTATCACCAAATATAGGCAATCAAGATGCCATTATTTAGATGGCGGTTGTTTATCTTCGCCAAGATGGACAAGTTTATTAGTAGCTGAAATTTATTATCCCGAGACTTTTCTGGAAGGAAGTCAGACAGATAGATTTCCAGGTCCCAGAGATCCTGTTGTTGGTGTACCACCACCTGTACATGATTTCCAAAATTATCAACAGTACTTGCAAAAGCGTGCAGGTGAAAATGAAGCACGTAATAGTGGTGGTTCTCAACATCATTGCGATGGCGTAGATGAAATGGGTTGTTTCCAGGTAACTTATTTGTTATAATTTGATAAAAAGTAAAGGTAACGATTACTTTTATACGCTTGAGTAAATTCATCCTTCATTATTTGTTTTTCCTTTTCACTAGGTACGATTATATTATGATTGGTTTTTAATACCAGGCAGTTGTAAATGTTGGCGACCTGATTACTTTAATCGATATGTTCGTCGTAGTGGATCTAGTACCGAATTATGATCATACTTATTTTCACTTATATAAATATAATACTTAGATATTAAACGTGCGTTTGTAAAACTATTAGTTCATTGTTTGTGATTAAAAAAGAACATTACTGGTCAGATAAATGAACGATAATAGATAGGTACGTTCAAGCAAAGTCTAAGTTAAAATAAGCTCTAATAATAATTTAGATTAATTAATTATTCTAAGGAATTTCTGCATATGAAAATGGTCTCTCTGCGGAGAATATTTTCATTTGCATAAGATTTGTTTTAAAAATCAACAATAACAATCGATCATTGAATTACTCGTAACGTCATTGGATTTACAATACTGAAGAACACTCAAAAGTAGCTTTCTCAATGAAGAGATTTTGCCCTTTTGATGCGCGACTGATTAAATCCTATAAATAATTAAATAATTACATAAATACATACACCTAAGGTATATATTTATGTTACAGACTGTCGTTGTGAGTACATCTGTTTGTTTATAAATGTTATAAATTTATTGTTATTTATATTCTAATTTCTCTCACGACTTTGTTTTATATATTAATTACTCAAGATTTATATATATATATATATATAAATATATGTATATACCTTTAGAAAAAAAAAATAAAATTAAGAGAAAAATTATATTTAAAAATATTATTTTACTCTTATGCACTTAGATATGAAATACTTTTTAAAATTTAATTAGTATGAAATTTTATTCTATCTTTGTAGAAAGCGTAGTATAATAAACTTTGTAAGTATTTATAGTTGATAAAAAATTACTCTTTAATCGAAGATAAATATGATATATATAAGATAAGTAACATTCAGTCGGCAAATAATTACATTATTTTGTGTTTTTTTTTGTTTTTTTTGGTAAGGACCTCGTGCCTTTTACAACGTTTTTCCATTCGCTATACTTTCATGGCATTCTTAAGTTTATCTAAATTAGCTAAAAAGAGATCGATATTGTTACATAATCATTGTGCTTCTTTCCCTCTTGTAATACTCTCTGCCTATGCACTAAAGCAAAATACTACTAAAATTAATTTTATTAAATTACATTTTTCTATAAATTTAAATATTTTCGATATAATAGTAAAGAGTATTTTACTTCTTTCCTGATCGTTAATAATTCTTTCTTTTATTCATTTTTTTTTTTGGTGATAAAGAGGAATGCCGTAATTAAATATTCAATGATGAAATAATTATTAATTTAATAATAAATTACGTCCGAGTATAAACTATTACATACTATAATAAACATAATATTCATGATTTTCTAATTCGACATTGTTTGAACTTTTCTCTTTTACATTCATCTTCGTATATATTACATAATTAAAAATTATACAACTTCCATGTACATAATAACAAGAAAAGTGTATTATACAACGAATGCTTCTTTTTTTTTATATTAGAGTTATTGTACAACCAAAATCTTCAACGTAAGCAAATATTTAAATTATTTTGAAGATTGTTGATTTTGATAAGCTTTGTATTGTTTTTTTCTTTTTCTTTTTTTCTCTTTTTTACCTTTAAATTAGTATAAATTATTTTTATAGATTACTTTTCTTGAAATTATAAGAAGTATAATTATTTTCAATCTACATTGTCCTGAAAAATGAGTTTTATATAACCAGGTGAACCTTCAAGAGGAACTGCACAGAAGGGACAGATTGCGATGTAACCGTTTGTACCGTGTGGTATTGCCACCTGTTCCCAGTATCTACAGATAAATATAAGTTGTTATCATCGCCTCTTAACAATTTTATGATAAACAAACTATTACGTGTAAGAATGCAAAGAAATCTTTTTTCCTTGTTTATAATCTATAGAAAGATATTATTTTTGCTATATAATCTTTAATACTGACTTCACAGTTTTTTCTGTAGCCATATGTCCACAAGGTCTAAATGCGTAAGTAGGTGGGCCTCTGTCGACGTAAAAGGCAGGTTCAATTCCCATTGTAAGTTTCACTACTGATCCGGCGACCAAACACATCGGGCACTTTCTTGTTACTTTATCTTCCTCCTGTCCCCAATCGTGATGGCCTTGTACGTGGCCACATTTTAAATAAACATACGGTTGTTGTTGAGCTGTATCTGCTGCCGCCTTACGTGGAATAACTAGAGTATTTAAGCCAACAGGACATTGCGGTCTGCCAGCATTTATAGCATCAACTAATTCTTCTAAATCATGTTTTGTCTATACAAACCAAAATATAGTATAGAGAGTATCTATATTACATTGGTAGTAAATCACATTTACCACATTGGACATTTCTTTTGAAATTGATTATTTCTTCTTTAACAATAAAAAAGATTTTATTTACCGGTGATTTTGCAAGACCTTCTGCTGATCTCCAAAGTAATGTAGCCCCGCATAAATCGATAAGAGTACCATCTTGTAAAATATTATTTTCATCCTCTACATAATTTCCTTTTTGTTGAGCACTTCTGCTCTCTCTAAGAGAAAACACTCCGCCACCGACGCTAACTTCTCGCCAAAATCCACATTGGGCTTCTCCACTACAGAATTGTCCACGTGGATGCATTATCAAAACACCATTGGTTGTCAAACCATCAATTTCTCTATTTTCTTGCCATTTTGTTGCTTTTTCCTATACGTAGAAGAAATATGTTTTTTGTCCTTCCTCTCAGAATACAATTCTGCATTTAATAATGTATTTACTCTATTATAAATCTTACCCCTAAAAAGATGTTTCTAGAACTATCAAAACCAGCAGCATAAATTCTAGCAATTCTAGGATTTGATCGATCAGCAAGAATTCTACACGCAAACCTACTAATTGTACTCTGAGCTACTCGTCCTTCATTTGCAGTTCCACAATCGCTCCCACCGGGACATGTATCCATTACCACAAAATCAATTGGTGATTCAGATGAACGACCAATCTATGTGTGATTAATTTGTTTAAATAAAAAACATATGTTACAAGGTTTACTTTAGATAAAAATACGAATACGCGTAATATCGTCTTTTTTTCAATTTGATTCTACATTGAAACTTACTTGAAACATATCTGTTTCTTCATCTTCTGTATATTCAACTATAACAGCTTGCGTTCTAGACAGTGTATACGAAATTGAATGCTGTTTTGTATTTAGAATGGCTTGTGAACTGTGAGGAGTTTTAACAATGTAATGTTTACTACGCTTAACGCCATTTGGTATTGGTCTTTTAAATAAAAGGAATTTGCTTCTCCTTCTACCACGATCACCAGGTGGAAGATATCCGTTATATCTATAATAATGACGTTAATAAACCGCAATCTTTTTTAGTTTATTTAATACTATTTTAATACTTTTGGGAATTAATATTTATCCATATTTGATAAAATAAAAAGCAATGTTGAGTATATGCATGAAATATACATATACTACATAAGCGCATAATATATTTTTACCCAAGAATAACTAATTCTCCATATTTTACTAGCTGCTTTGGTTTATCATGGCGATGACTATGACATTCGTGAGGATTCACATGTTGTCGGTTATGAGGATGTTTATTACGTGGACTATGAGGAGGACCGAGCGTTTCTCCTTCTTCCACAAGCAATGGACTTTCGCTACTACCACCATCCGATCTGAAATAGTTTATATACTATCTATATTTTTTTCATCTCTTATATATTAATTTAATAAAAATACTGAGATTACACAAAACTAAAATAAGTTAAGTTAAAAAATAAACAGAAATCCTTTATCACTGTGAGAGAATGAAAAATTTCAATTATTTCATTATAATAACTTTACTCGCAGCGCATATACAGTTTCTTATTATTAACCATACAATATTTCTTTTCTTTTCATTAATTAAGATTATGTAAGTAAGATGTTTAAATGTCACAAATTTCTAATAAAACTATAAACGCGTACGGCGATATACATAAAAGAAAATATATATTTATTGTTAAAAAAATTTTTGTTAAATGTAACAAAAAATCGTATAAAAAATACATCATTATTTCTCATGTATTTTCAACATAAATGAATACAAAATTACAACAGTATAAGATTAGTTTCAAACATATAAGAGTAATGAAACCTTATCAATACGATATGCACATATAAAATGTCAAGATTAGTTACCGTATCACCATTGTGTGTTCTGCTTTTAAACCAATTTTGCTCTAACCGTGAACACTCGCAACATGAGCCACTTTGAAATGTTAATAAAAATAAACTTTATTTAATGAAAATAATAAAACGTTATATGACTAGTACAATAAAGTACACGAAGCCGTTATTATAAACGCGAAGCTCAACAACATTCGAAATATAAATTGGACGTTTCATGATTACAAGTTACACGATAATCACATTTATTACCGAGTGTGCATAACACGCTCGTAGCTTTAAAGTTCAACACACTCTTATTATCGATATATACGTAAACGCTTTAACATTATATCTATCTATACATATATATATATCTATATATATTTATATAATATATGTATATGTATAAGATTTTTATATATAATAATATTAAGAAATCTCTATACAGATATAGATAATATTTTTAAAATCACTATAAGACTTAATTTCCTTAGATTGTTTTCGTTGTGATCATTCGGTCAAGACAGATCCGTATAATGCATACAATCACATAAAAGACTTCAAGCTTCATTTCTATTTTAAACTGCCATCTATATAGATTATCTTAAATCACTTAAAGCTTTGTCTTGATTGGTCGATACTAACCTATTGTGTCTCATTTATATATTCCTATTTTCTACTACTCGCTATTTATTTGTTTTTATTAATTGCTAATGGTATTTTCATATTATTAAATTAATTAATATATTATTTAATAACAATATAGATTTTGGTAATAATATTTTATTTAGTCTAAAGCCTTATTAATATTCCTTTTAACAACGACCAATGGTAAAACAGTAATATAGAAATGGAGGTAACCTAGACGTCACGTGATTACTTTCAATTGGTCCATTGATGACAATTTTAATTCAAATCTATGGCGGCACGTATTTCAAATGACATTTGATATTAGTTATTGTATCTTTGTAATTTTTAACATTAATAGTAAATGTAAAAAACTATAACAGAAAAATAAGAAGATACGATGAGTAATACAATTATGTCAAAATTTAAAAAGCAATCTAAAAAAAATGATTTAGACTTTATTCTTACAAGTATCATGCAAATTTTTAATGAAGTTATCAATAAATTTCAATTAGCGGTGTATAAAATTTCTATAATAATAATAATAATAATAATAATATATATATATATATACACTATTCTAATTATATTTATATGTAATTACAGATTACAGTGCCTTTATTAATTGAAAATTCAACATTACAATCAATCCTGACGAAGGAAGAAATGGAGTTAATAAATGATATTATATTATTAACTGATAATAAGGATCAATCGTATTTATGTAATTAGAAATGTTTATTATATAAAAATTCTTTTTAAATTTAATTATTTTTATATATAATTTTTGTTCTTCCAATTTAATTAATTTAGCTCAATCAAGAATTTCAAGTACTTCGTACGAATCTTCGATTAGTGGATCAAATGAAGATAGAAATATTACCGATGATATGATTTTCAAAATGCTCAAGGTATTTTTTGTTTAATTAATTAAATTTTTCATCAAAAAAAAAAAAAAGAAAAAGATTATTTTTTAATTAGATATTATGTAGTTATTCAAGTATTCGTGCAGCAGCAGATTCATGTCAAATGAACATTTCAACGCAATCATCGCTTTTTAAACATCATATTTATTATTTTATGGATTATACCATATCAATAATGCAATTAATGCCGAACGAAGAAATGGCAAAAAATTTGCATTATAGGAATGTTTGGTTGCGTCATAAAACTGCTCTCAAAGAAATCAAAAGTAACTAAGATATCGCAGCGTATTATTATCTTTTTACATCATTATATTTCTTTACAACAAAATACAAGTCTTAATAAATGTTACTAGAACTTACTACAGATTTAGAAGATCAAAGAGTAGACAAGGAAAAAACTATGGAAAGTATAATGATACGATACAAAAACGATACAATAATTATTGATAAATTAAATCGAATGTGTTTAGAAGATATAAAAAGTATCGGGTAAACAATTATGAAGATAATTATCTCCTTCCTCTTTCCCCTCCTCTTTCCCATCCCTCTAAAAAAAACGATTTCTTTAATTCTGAGTGAATTGATTAATTAATAAAAAAAAAAATTCTTTTTCTGTTTAGTAATAAATACGAGAAAAAGCAATATTTGCTGTACAAGAATTGGGAATTGAAAAGAGATAAATTACGTGATCAATTAGATGAAATTAAGAAAATGTTAGAAACTATTAAAACAACGAATTTCAAAACGATTTCGGATATTAATAGCAAAAGGTTATTTTCTTTAATCTTTTTTAATCTCTATTATATATATAAGAATAAATATATTATGTATGATCGAATAAAATTGGAAATGAGCAATATTTATATTTATCTTTACAGTAAACGATATAATATTATCTATTAATTAAAATATTTGTAACATTTGATTTTCGTAGAATGAAAACCGAAGCTCAGTTATTGAGTTTAATTAACAAATTCGACATAGATATGGATGATAAATTATCGGAGTATGAAGAACTCTGCGAAACTTATGAATCAGATAAAATGGAAAAAAATTCTTTAAAGGTATATTTTATTTAAAAATATACGATTTTATTCCTATTATATCTTGTTCATAATACTATGGTATTTAATATATAAATAATGTGCATTCATTATTTCAGGCGGCAATAAAATTACAGGAGGATACATACAACTTATTTTTGAAAAATGTTTTTGATGAAACTTCGGAATATTATACAGGTTAAATGAAATATATTAATAATCTGTTCATAAGCGTTTAGCAAAATTATTCTAATACAATCTCCAATAATATATCATTACGAATACTTCAAACTTCTTTGAGACAGCGAGAGAATTAATAACCATTAAAATAAGTAGTAAACAAGTCTTACATTACGATTAAACAGGAACTCGTTAAACGCTAAGAATATGTTATGTAAGTAATAAAGTTAAAATGCATACACTATTAAGTGAATTACAAGTAATTTGAGTGTTTATAATTGAAAGAATACAAATTATCCGAAAATTTGTAAGAGATTAGAAAATAATAGTTATTAGCTTCAATAGGTGTATGCGTGTGTGTGTGTGTGTGCATATGTGTGAGATCAGGCGATGAAAATAAAAGGAAGTAAAAAATTTTAATGTTTATTGGTTGTGTGTGTGTGTATGTGTAAGAGTACGAGATGTTAATTTCTTAAAAGTTTTATAATAAATGTAATAGTGGTGAACGAGAGATCCAAAAGTCAGAGCTGAGTCAGAACAAGATTTCGGAGAGAGAATATCGGTGTAAAAATCAGTGTATGTAGAATAATAAATTTTTTTTAAAAAATCGTAAAACATACACGTACAGGTTGTATAGAATATAATTATTTCTTCATTATTCTCAATTTATATTTGATGTGTTATTCAAACTGGATATTTATGCAGAAATTAACAGTTCAAAAGAAAATGTAATAGTAATTAGCATTTAATCGTACAAAAAAAGACTACATAAGGCTGGATCGATCGTGTTTTTAATAGTATAGAAGATTTCGTTTTGCATCGGAAGATACAACGGAGAAGAAGAGATTCATAGTTTATATCCATTTTATATATAATTAATAACAACAATGAAATTGGTCATTTTAATGATATTATTGTTATGTGATTATTGTTTTGGAAAAACTTCATCATTTTCTTTGTTAAAATATATTATAAGCGCGGATAAATTTCATTTGAAGAAAGTAAGAAGCGAATCGGAACTTATTGGTGACGATACTGTCTTAGATTTTGTAAGTAATTCTTTGCTTTTATATATTTTTTAATATTACATTGTATAGATCCTCCTTATAGATATCTTTTTTACATTTTACATTAAGACCTTACAAACTCCCCCTCCCTACAAGGTTTTTGTATTGTAAAACGCATTAGCCGCTTGCCCTTTTTGACTTGTGGTGTGTCTGGCTTAATAATTTCTACCTTATTTTTCCCTTTTACTTTTTCCTCCCCTTCTATCTCATGTCTTCTTTTCAAACTTTAGTTATTTTTTATCTATTTTTACTTATATTTGATCCCCACTTAACTTCAACCTTTTTTTATCCAATAATGACTGGGACTTACTGGAACCCGATTACCAAGACTTTTTTGATGCGACAAATTTACATACGAGTGCTCTATGCCCTGAGCTATCCGCGTCGCCATTGCTTTTTTTTGTAATAAAATATAGAAGTATATAATGTATATACATTTATAGATCGGATTAGTTGAGTGTCACGGATATCCAGGCGAAGAGCACAAAGTTACTACAGACGATGGTTACATTCTAACAGTTCATAGAATACCTTATAGCCCTAAATCAAACAAGAGTAATATAAAAGCACCGGTTGTTTTTTTACAACACGGGTTATTACTGTCATCTGATTCGTGGGTTTTCCAGGGTCCTGAACGAACTCTTCGTAAGTAAATGAGATTAGATCTTAAATACAATTTTTATTTTTAAGTACATCCGATATAATAATTAATAATTTTGATCTACAAGAGTCTTTCAAAAGTCGTTTAACCGAACATTGAATTATTATCAATTTTATTTCGATATAGAAATTTATAAAGATTCATATCTTGAAATGAAAAAAAATAAAATATTGTTATTTTAATAAACCGATATTGAGTTTTTTGTTCTTTTTTCTTCGACAAAGTGCAATTTGTCATGACTATGCCGATCTGCATTTGTTACATTTAAAAAATAAAATGTGTAATTAGCAATTCTATTTTAAAAAGCAAACAGATAAAGCCGGCGTCCAATGTATTAAAATAAGGCGTTTTGACTTGCAGTTGAACAGTATAATGCGATATCCGAAGTTAATACGTGCAAAATTGAACCGAAATAAAATTGAACCATTCATAGTTGCGTTGTTTCATATCAGACGCCCGCATTCATTCATTTACTCACTCTCCCACTTTAACGCATAATCTTTTCTCTGCTTTACAAATTATTAATGAAAATACCTGAAAGAATTGTGAAATGATTATACATTTACGAAAACCTTAGCGTATGAAAAAAAAAGGAGAAAACTCATTAAAATTTCATCCCAATCGGATAAGTAGTTTACGAACGCATACGTAAAATATATGCATTTATTCATTTTTATGCACATATATATAAGGAAAAAAGTAATAATAATAATTAAATGGTTTTAGCTTTTTTACTTGCTGATGAAGGATATGACGTTTGGGTTGGAAATTATCGAGGAAATACATATAGCAGATCTCATGTTAATATGACGACGGACGATCCAAACTTTTGGAAATTCAGGTACAGTTATTATATATTTCAAAGTATAGGAAAATATAAGAACGAATAACTACGAGCATTGTTTTTAGAAAGAAAATCGGACTTTTCTTGAAAAGAGGATTCAATTTCAATCTCGTACTTTAACTATTCGTTTCTCGTGAATCCATATTTTATCTAATTATTCTATAAAATAAACTGTTTTATTTGTATAATAAAATTATTTTAATATGCCTTCTACCTAAAATGCTTAATTATTTCGTGCAAGATTTAAATTTTTCATGAATTAATTATAGTATACATTTTAACAATAACATATATACGTATTATAAAATATATAACATTCATTTCAATGTTAATATAATATTTATTTTTATTTCATGTTATTCGTATACGGACAAATGATTTCTGTTCAACAGCTACCACGATATGGGCTTATACGATATTCCTCAGTCCATCGACTATATTCTTAATTATACAAAATCGAAGAAATTATTTTTCATAGGACATTCTATGGGTACAACGAGTTCCTACGTTATGTTATCCACGAAGCAGAGTTACAATAATAAAATGAGATTAGTTATAAGCTTAGCACCTACTTCTTACTTTAAAGAGAAATTTCCACCATATTTAGATACTATCTCAAAACTCGTTCCACTAGTCAAGGTAAATATTAATTATATGCATATATATATGTGCCTATAATTATGAAAGTGGACCAAGTTATATATTTCTTGTTTCGAGATATTAAATAAATTGCATTTGAACGCTAAATGAATTTCATATAATGTTGAAATTACAATCACTATCTAATGGTTCATTTTTAACGATATCGTAAAAATTACATTGGATAAATTTAGTTTAAAATCATGTGGCGTCAAATAACTGATAAACTCATGATTTTTTTTTTAAATCTTGATATAGACCACTTTCATAATTACGGGCACATATGTGGTAGAAATAAAATATGTTTATGTGCATGTAACTGGATTATTTGCATAAATAAAAAATCTTTTACAGACCATGTTTGATGAACAGGGTATTTATGAAGTATTGCCGCAATCGAGATTATTTAAATTAATAGGTCTAAATTTTTGTAACAAAAACTCAATTTTCCTGTCGATATGTACAGAGATAATATATAGAATTTCGGGACGCGATACTGAACAATTGAATGAAGTAAGCTAATAACTAGCGTGTATAAAATATATATACTATGCTTAATATAAGTATTACATTTATTTGTTTATTTATATAATAATAGTTATAATAATAATATATTTATAACCAAATGTGATAATTTATTAAATTCACATATATATTTAAAGATGACATGAATAATCTTATTTACAGTCAATTTTACCATTCATATGGACTTATGTACCTGCTGGCTCATCTTTTCAAGCTGTATACCATTATTATCAAAATTATGTAACAGGTAAAATTGTTTATCTTATAAATATTGTTATTACGAGATATTATTATTTATTTGGAATTTTTAAGTAAATATAAAATTTTAATTATCTTTTTTTTTATTCTAATCGATTTTATTATAAGGTAATTTCGAAGCTTATGATTATGGGTACGAAGATAATCTTATTCATTATAAAACACCAAAACCTCCGACTTATAAAGTAAATAAAATAGTTGCGCCAGTTGCATTAATCTACGGAATTAATGACGTTTTAACGAGCGAAAAGGTAAGTTTTATTTTATTATATTTTTAAATGAATTCATTTATTAAACAATTTTATTCTAGAGTGTTAAAGTATTAACCAAAAAATTATCTAACGTTGTCACCTGCGAAGCAGTACCGTACAAAAATTTCGGTCACTTGGATTTTATTATAGCGAATGATGTTAAATCATTAGTATTTGATCGAATATTACAATTAATGAAAGATTTTTAAACGATTTATTGAAATATTATAAAATCTACAAAAACGATGAAAATAATTTTAATATAAATAAATAAATATTTTTGGTTCCAATGATATAGTTCAAAATTTAAAATGTAATTTAAATTTACAATATTCCTTCGTTTTCAATATGTTACAAACGATATATGTGTATGAGTATGATTGTGTGTGTGTGTGTGTACTTGATACGAAAAAACGGGGGGGCATTGCACAAAGTTTAAAAAAAGTTTTCTTTTTTTTTGTTATTCGTTCCGTTAAAGTTGTAACTGATAAGGAATTTTAATGAGTTTAAAACTAAACGACCTTGTGAAACATTTAATTGCGTATAGGATTTATCAATATATTAATAGTATTAATAGTGTTTGATATCTTTAGATCGATCAGTTGAAAGTTTTATGGTTAATGACAAAATAAAGAACCGTGAAACCTGGAGTTGATGTATAAGTTGGAAATTACTGTACTTGCATATATTACAGTCAATATATGTATTACTTGAAGCATTTTATACAATGTTCATGATATAGATCACTTTCATAATTACGGGTAGAATTAACAGACTACGTAATTGTGTTGTCCTTGGTCGCGCTACTATCTTAATTTGTAAGATTGGGAAAATAAGTAACCGATGGAAGCTAATACTTTTACATTGAAATGAACTACTGTCTTAATCAGTATGATTATATGCTCGGGCTATCACTGATTACGAAATAGCATTAAACTCTTTCTATTATAAAATATTTCAAAAGGAGCATAAAACGTATCAGCGCTAGGATCAGTCATTAAATGTGTTAATGTGTCATTAAATCGGTTAATCATATAATATAGAATTATATTATCAACCTTAAGGTAATATTTGCAATTCACGTATATAACAAACCGAACCTTGTGAGCTGGATTACGAAATATTTCGTTTTAATATATTTTTCATACGATCGTATATCGACGATTCAAAAAATTGAAAAATAAATTTATTTTCTTGTTACGCTATTAATAAAACGAAGACTTGCATATTATTATAACAAGTGATTAGCGAAATAAATGTACATATGTCGAAATTCGGAAAAAGTGCATATATTTATTACGGTCAATGCATTACTGTGAATACTCTATAAGCGTTATCAGGAAGTAGTGTATAGAATGTTAAATTGAGTAAACAATTTTACATAAAATTCAAAATTTTCTGGTCAACGTATACAATGTCCGGAGGGTTTCAATTAATTTATAAACATGAATTTCATTTAGCAATGTTTAAAGCAAAATGGGACCAAGAAGTGTTATATAATCAAAACCCTAGTAACCTTCTAAAACAAATCTTCTGAACAAATTTCTATTTTTCCCGGGTAAATGTAAATGTAATCAATAGTTAGAAAATATTATACGAGGAAAATACTATTTAAATAAATAACAAAGTATCAGTTCGCGACATCGGCCAATATATTTGAAGGTATTGCGAAGTTAAATTAGAGGAGATAATAAGGAAAAGAAAATAGAGAAAAAGAAAAAAAAAGAAATATAGAAAGACGGAGAATAAACGAGGATAAAATTAAAATACAAAAATGATTGGATATAAGGACGAAAAATTAAATAGAATTCCACAATGCTCATATGTGTGCTCATATTTTTATCAATTCTATATTTTTTTTTATCGCGTAAATTCTTTATCATTCTTTATCACATAAATAAGAAATTGATTATTTACAGAAAAGAAGAGTGAAAAAAAGATATAAGAAATGTATATATTATTATGGATAATTTTAATAATATTATTCATAATGCTCGATATGAGATCAATTTTTACAATTCAACAATTTTTTTATCCAACAAATTCATATGAGAATCAAACGTTAAATTTTGTAAGTATTATCATATGTTTTTAGAGTAATAATATTATATCTATTACTTATTATTTTTTAATTCATATATATATAAATAACATATATAAATAAATAAATGAAGAATCAATTAATTTCAGGTTGAATTATCTAAACGGCATGGATATATCGCCGAAGAACACGTGACTGTTACAGAGGACGGTTACATTTTATTATTTCATCGAATATCTTATAGTCCACAATCAAATATTACTAAAAAAATAAAACCAATAGTACTATTACAACATGGAGCATTAGGTTCCTCAAATATTTGGATTATGTTTGGCTCTGAAAGAAGTCTGGGTAAATATTTCCAATATGAATATTATTTATACGGGTAATTATAGACGACGCATGCAACATATGAACACACATTTAAAACATGAAATATAACAGAAAAAAAATATATATATTTATAATTTAATTATAATTGATCGTTATAACAGCGTATTCGCTTGCGGATGCTGGATATGATGTATGGCTTGGAAACGCTCGAGGGAATATATACGGCCAAGATCATATGAATTTAACTAGGATGGATAAAGAATTTTGGGAATTTAGGTCAGTTTTATATTGTTTTAAATATTAATAACTAGCAATTACACCCTACCTAATATACTCTTTCAAGATGCATTTATGACGTTTTTTCAACAGTAACCCTGACGCGTTTGTATATAAAAAAAAAATAAATAAGTAAATATAAAAATACTTGAATGTTTGAAAAATAAATCAAAAGAACAGAACGATCACTTGTCGAGTTGTACGTTGATTAAGCATCATTATGAAATAAATCTTACACAAGATTATATTTTGAAACCTTTTTGAAACTTTTATAAACCATTTTAGTTCTATGGATATATATATGTGAATCCAGGGAAAAATAATTTGTGTGAATAATGAATACGTAAATATAGATATTTTAAATCCTAAATATAGATTCGGTTAAAAAACTGTACGATGTTACGATTACCTATTAGATTTGTGATTGAACATACTTGCGGTCAAATGTTAAAAAGATTTTAAATTATAGTCAGTTTACCTTAGATGTACTTTGTCTTTATATCCAATGCTGCATAATCCATATCCATAAGTGTAGGTATCCATATATGCACCAATCAATTTTTTGCACTGTAAACACTTATACACAAATGAATATCACTTGCATAGAAAGAAAATATGCACACACTCACACGCGACGCGAAATAAATGACATATTCTTATTATTATTGTTTCACCTTCCGACGCTCGAAGAAGACTAACGATTATTATGAAAAATAGTTACGAATACATTCGAAAGGTACCGAACATACACGAAGGTCAATTACAAATCTAACGACGAAATGACAACGGCCGAAGAACGACGGGGGGTACCGAACATAAACAAAACATTTAACGCTTGACTAAGCCGGTAATAAAGGAATGTTTTTCTATGTGTATTTTATATTTAACGAATTTCCTAGAAGTCACCGTGAGATAGAAACAGTACCGATGTTGATCTCGTTTAACTTGGACGTTCATCTTCGCCTATCTTTCTCGCAATAGATTCAGTACGTATGGGATTATTATTACGTTTGTGTACAGCTGACCTACTTTTGAACAGATGTCTTCTATTTCTTTATATTTATTTCATTAAAAAATAATTATTTGATTTATCTGAAATTACCGATAAGCCATATACATATACGTGTACATATAAATATTAAATATTACAGAATATCATATTTCTTTCTTTAAGATACCAAACAAAAAAATAATTAAACATTTTTTCTCTTGCAGTATCGAGGAAATTGCACTTTACGATTTTCCAGCAATAATAGATTATATTCTTAATTATACGAAATCCGAACGACTTTATATGATTGGCCATTCAATGGGCTGTACAGCGTCATATATTTTATTATCAATGAAGCCAGATTACAATGAAAAATTACATTTACTTGTGAGTTTGGCACCTATTGCATACTGGAAGAAAAGTTTCACCCCTCCGTTGATTCAATTCATATCGGAAAATAACTTTATAATAAGGGTAAAAAATATAAATAAAAAATAATATGATAAGTGATATATGTTACGTTTTATAATTAAAGTTTTTGTTTTATCTTAGTTGCAATATCTAGATAATTTTTCACTTCCTTTTCTTTTTTTAATGTTTATACGAAAACAACATTCATTTCAAATAAATTTTTAAAATCGTTACTTAACTTAATTAATTGTACTATTAATTTTGTTTTTTTTTCTTTTCAGATGTTCTTAGAAACAATAATTGGTATTACTATAGAACCTAATGCATTCTGGATGAAACTATTTCTTTTAACTTGTTCTAATGAATCATTTGCGAAATATTTTTGTATATTTGTTACATCTCAAGTTTTTGGTTTGGATTATTCCCATATAAATATCGTAAATATTAAAATAATTCTAATATTTGATAATATTTAAAGAATAAAACTAATCAGGATATTTTCTTTCATATATACAGACGGATATTATGATATTATATAATCATTATCCATCGGGTGGACCTAATCGCATATTTTTGCATTATGCTCAAAATATCATAGCAGGTAATAAATTCTTTTTAATCTATATACAATAATTATATATTAATAAACCGACTAACAATTACTTACATTACAAGTTACTTTTAAATTTAAAATCACCATGTCTATATTAATATTTTATTATTATATTTTTTAGAAAATTTCAAACAATACGACTATAGATATGAGAATAATTTTAAACAATATAAACAAGATGAACCACAAGAATACGATTTAACTAAAATAACAACCCCAGTAGCCTTGATATATGCAAACAATGATACATTTATACATAAAGAGGTTATTATAATTTTTATCTTTACTAAACAATTATTTTCTTTTATCAATAATACAATATTAAATCTTCATTAACATTTTTCACAGTGTTTGATCGAACTTTACAACAGGCTACCTAATGTTCCGATTTTTGAAGCAGTTCAATGCAAATATTTCTCTCACATTGATTTTGTTTTGGCGAAAAATTTAAAAACAGTAGTGAACGATCGTATTGCAAGATTATTGAAAGAATATTCGGAATAAATGATCTGTAATTTATTTTAATATTTTTTGTCTTTAATTATAAAAACACATCTACCTTTGTCAATATCTTGAGTTTTTTAAGAGATGAAGAAAAAAAGAATTGTCATGGGAAAAATAATAAATAGATTTATTGATATACTTATTGCGAGACAATGAGGATTACAAAGAGAACGTGGGGGAGCGAATGAGAGATGAAAAAGGATAGGAAGTAGTTCCTTTCACCCAGTGGTTCTTTTGCTACCCACGATCGGTAATGATGTTACTCGTATTCGTAGTAATCGTTAAATTAGACTTCTCCAATAAAATCTTATTGCCATGAATGTTAGGTTTCAGATCTTGTAAGGGTGATTGACCCTTATCACAGACCACTGTCTTTTACAGACAATATTTTTATTAGTCTATATGCTTCCTTTCTTTTACTTTTAAAATATAATGGAAATCTATGTAATATATATATATATATAGTAAGCATAATAAGATTAAGAAAAACTGTAGTGTAATATTGGCAGGCTGAGCTCTAGAACAGAGATATAAATGTAAGTTGTTAGTTTATTATATTTTATGATGCAGGAAGAGATATATATATATATATTCCGTTACCAGAAGAATTTAATATTGTAATATATTGATGATTATTTGACATAATAATATAACAAAAATGTATTAGTAATAATGTTTATTTACAAATACTTTTCCTCGATACTTCTTAATCTTTTTTTTTTTTTTAAAGATAAATATGTACTTTACAAACTATATTAGTTTTATATTTTCATATATGTAAGAGACATTATTAAATGAGCAGCATATTGCAAATATTATAATAAAATATGAAAATCGTATTTTTTACACGTAAATTCATAATAAAAATAGTAATGTTACATTCGATAAATATAGAAGAGCCAATAAGAGAGAGAGAGAGAGAGAGAGAGAGAGAGAGAACAAAGAAATTTGTAACAATACTATTTTTGGTCAGACATATAAAATTATTTCATTTTATTGTGTTTTTCCATTATGTTGCATTCAAATCATCTTTTTTCTTGGCTGTAAGTTCGAAAATCATATCTCTCATTCGACTTAAGTCTGTTAATTCTGCAGTCATTCTCTTTATATTTTGCTCTTTTTCGGCTAAACTTTGCTCGTAAGACTTGGACAATTTGGTTAATTGATGAAGTTCTTGTTTCAGTGCTGATATATCTTTCTGATTAGTTTCTATTTCGTTATTTTTTAACTCTATAATCTGTAAGAAAGAAAAATTATTTGTTAATAAAATATGATTAATGATTATTTAATATGATTCACGGAAAGTTTACATACTTGTTCTTTTTTATTTATGGATTCTTGCATTTTATATAAAAGTTTGCCTAACTCGTGATTTTTATTAGTCATCTCTGTAGCATTTGTTTCTGCAACTGAACACGCAGTCTCCAATTCTACAACTTTTTTACTCAATGTATCGATTTTGCTCATACAGGTTTCTACTTCTCTTACACGTTCTGATAATATTTTATTCAATTGATCGATACTTGTAGATTTTTCTGTTACGATTTTTTTTAAACCATCAATTTCCTATAAAAAAAAAATTATACGTATTTATATAGATATATTTTTCTTTTTACACATATGTACGATTTATATAATATTGTATTATTTAAATTTTTAGAAGATTTGAATTTACTTGTGTTTTAATAGAGAGTGTTTTCTTCATTTGACTTTCGGCTTCATGAAGTTTTATTGCTAATTTAACTTTTTCAGCTTTTATACCCTCTAAACATTGTTGAGTGTCGAATAACATTTGATGTAAACGACTAGATTCTGCTATTACTTGAGCCAGTCGATGTTGCAGACTAGTTGCATGATTATTTGCAGCTTCTAAGCTAGATTGTATAGCCCTTTCTGCGTGCCTCATAGCTGCTAACTTTTAAAAGTTATAATTATATAATTATATATTATTTTTTTCTCCAGTATACATTAATATCACTGCTTTAGAGTTATCATTAAAGAGAGAGTAAATAAATATATAATATCTATGTAATATATATATATATATATATAGTAAGCATAATAAGATTAAGAAAAACTGTAGTGTAATATTGGCAGGCTGAGCTCTAGAACAGAGATATAAATGTAAGTTGTTAGTTTATTATATTTTATGATGCAGGAAAGAATGTAAACTTTACTTTATATTCGTACAGTTCCATTACAGCTGAAGTTGTAATATCACCTATTTGATTCGACTCAATAGCTGTTTCAAGCCTACTTATAAAAGCGTTAAGACGTTCTTCTTGACTAAATGAAAATAATGGAGTCATATCATTTCCATTATCATTAATGTTAGGTTTAATTCCGAGTCCAGTTACAGTATTAGCATTGCTTTGTACCAAAACTAAAGGTTCCAATTGTCTCATACATTGTGCTACTGCAGCAACACTGATTATAAGAAAAATACATAGATATTTATATACATATATTCACATGTATACATGTATATTCGTACAGGATGTCTTGTAACTATGAAGAAATAGAAAAATGCTCTTTGAAATATCTAAGATCAAAATAATAAAATTAGTTAAATTGTAATTGAATACTTAATAAATTTTCTCCTACATTGTCGATTTAGTTTTTAATGTAGAATTACTTTCAGTTCGCTTGCACTACAAGTTACAGGATATCCTGTATATATAGTTAATTTCTAACTTACCATTCCTGTGGAAAACCTACAGATGATGTTAATTGTAAAACTTTATGTTTAATTTCTCCATCACCCGTGAATAATGCTAATGCCATTATCATTTGTATTTGTTTTTTCCGAAGTAATTCAGAATATAATGTTAGCCAATTGGAGTTATTAGCTGCCAAATCTGCTGTTAAAACTAAGGCATGTATATAAAGATTTGTTGTAGAATTCTACAAGAATTTAAATAAGAGTCATTTATACTTTAAATAAACTATTTTAGGCAAGCTTGAAATTAGATTGAATTTTAATTATGCTGGAAACTTGCAATGTTACTGTACTTGAATAAAATTTCCAGGCCAATCCCGATTTGTAGTTTCTTCGTATTCCAATATTGGTCTTAACAATTTACGCATTGCTTGTTCACTAAATGTCTTTAACACATTTGATCGAAGTCCTGAAATTTTCACCATTTCTTGAAATAATTGTATCAATTCAGCAAGTTTTCCTTGTGCATCAGTACTCTGAAGTTCATTTTTTTCTTGCATTTCATCATCCTCCGTGTTAATTATAAGCATAAGAACAGATGGATCTAGTTCTGTAAGAACTTCTGTACAAATCACTGTACGGCGTGATTCAATTACTATTATCCTAATCAGTGCTAGTGCCTTAGAACATACCTACAATTGAAAAGTAAAATAAATAAATGTAGATGGAAGTTCTATTCAAATAAAAGAAAGATACACTTACTTGTTCTACAGGTACCCATGTCATAGCTGACTTCACACATACTGGGTATAATGGAATCAAAGCAGTTAATTTTAATTTTACTAATGATACTAAAAATTCCATTAAGAGTGCTACGCAGTCTGGATCAGAAGCACATTCTAAAGTAGCCAATAATTGTTCTACATCTTTACTATAACTAAAAACAAATTAACAAAATTAATAAAAAAAGACAAAATTGATTAGAGTTGTATCTTGTTTGTAGTATTTACTTTGCATATGTGAGTAGTATATTTCGTGAATGTTCGTTCTGTCCAACATCCTCAAAGATATCAATAATATGTCTTAGCAATAATACATCTTTTTTTTTAAGAGCACTTATTAAACTTGTAAATGTAACAGCAGCGAAATCCAATATATGTTTCTCAGATATATTTGAATTAGTATCTTCCAGTATAACCAAAAGTTTATAACACGGAACGCTTATACTAACATTATTGCTCTGAATTTTTAATAACGTTCTTATGAATATTTTGGTATCAATGGTGCGCATTAATGTATAAACTGCTGCGAGATTTTTGTAACAAAGATTTACAAGTACACCCAAAGAAAGAGCTATTATTTCTTCTTCTTTCACTTTCATTACCCATTGTGTTAAAATGGATATTAAATATGGTAAATGTGCTTCTTGCCAAGAAATTTTAACACCATAAGTTAATTCTCGTAGTAGTTTCAAAACACGTATTCTTTTCTCACTTGTCAAGTTAGCCTAAAAAGTTAGTTAAACTATTAAAGTTCCGTCACATATTTATATGTTTATTTCTAATATTTACCTCCAATAATCGTGCTAATATAGGAGCAAATTTATAAGTATGAATGAGAGCTTGTCTGGCATTTGTATTTCGACAAGCATTCTGTAGAACATCTACAGTACTCCAAATTAATGTTCTAGATCCTAAAGAATTCATAAGCTCGTGTAAGCTGACATAAAATTCAGCTGCTATTGAAGTTGTAGGATCAAAAATGCATAGATCCAATGACACACTTATGACCTTAAGGAATACATATAAATGTCATTTTTAATTAAATGTTTAATATAAAGAAATAAGTTAATAATTAGTAAAGGAAATATAGATAGGAAATTAAAAGGATTCTATTTGAAAAATAATTGTCATAATATTACCCCAAGATTTCTTTGTATAGCAGATATAGTTGTTTCACTTGGATGTTTTGCATATTCCAAAGCAGCTGATATAAATGCTCTCATATATTGATATTTCTCCATAATAATAATTCATAAAAAAATACTATGAAAGAGATAGAATCTTACGCACTTATGTATTTTTAGTTTATAATATAAATAATAATCGTTCAATGGAAAAAAGAAAATATTTTCTTGTATAAAACTTATTCGTCTTAGGTCTTTCAAAAGTATGAATAATTTATAAATATAATAAATTATTTTCTTAATAAACAATCCGTTGTTTAAATAAATAAGGGAAATAAAAAATGAAAATACAGCATGCTGTAACGGAAAAACTATATTTGACGTCCATATCTAAAGACCCTCGCACATTTAAACAAACCAATCGGAGTATCGTTAAGGCGGCGACCATTGAAAAATGAGTTTTCATCAATTCTCTTATAAAACGAAGTAGGAAAATAGCCTCTTTGAAGTAGGAAAAAAAATAAAAAATACTTATTAATTTATATATCAATTTTGCTTTTCTTTTTATAATTTTAAGTACAATAACAGGTAGTATTTATATAATATATAATATTATAAAAAGAATTATAATAAAACGCATCATATTATTGGAGTTAATATCCACCAATCAATGGGCTCAGAAGATGGCACTGATTTGTACGAAACGATGATTTGTTGAGAACATTTTAATCTTCTAGGTTTTGAATAAATCTTTCGCGCGTATTTTTATATATTTTGTTGTTCGTATTTTTGCGAACTATTTTTTATATTTCTGCCCATTTACTTTTTTACTACTTGATAATTTAAATATAATATAGAAAGTTGAATAAGCATGAAAGATGATCTATAATCGTTGATTATTTAAATTTTCATAATAATCGTTTAAAAACAATATCAAACATTTGTATCGTTTCGTTGTAGTGATATAATTTGAACTTTTTATCGTATTTAAAACATTCAAAATTAAATATTGATCTTTATCCTGGTAAAAGTTTATAATACAATCGTGTAAATATTAGAATATGTATTATTTATTATCAATAAATTTCTTGGAAAATTTAATTCCGATGATATGTTAGTTTAGATATTAAGATCAATTTATTGAAAAGAATTAATTTTATAATAAAATATTCATCTATAACTAATTGAATTTATATTGAAATATTTCTGATACATTGTTATATTCCATCATTCTAAAATATTGTTATTATTTTATTGATAACATTTTGTGTTTTAGGTAATGAATATGTTATAAATAATACCTGTATAAAATAGTTAGTTATGTAACATATTCTTATAAAACACATAAAATAATTTAATATAAAATTATATTTACTATTACGAAACTTTTATACAAATTACTAATTATAAATTATAAATTAAATAATGTTACAAGAAGGAGATGATAAATTGTTAATAAGTCCCAAATGTTATTCAGCGTTTCATATATCTTTGTATATCTCTGGATTGTCAATATTCGTGTCTGTATAATATACATATATACATTATATATAGAATGTATCTTATTAATATAGGAATATATACATTTGAAGCGTATATATATATTGACTGTTTCCTGCATGCTCGAGGAAGCAAACCGGCGCTTTTCCCCTCCTTCTCCAGCATCCAGTCGTGAGAGTTCAGTGCCATCCCTTCCTCCCCACCAAGGCGTGCAGACCTGAAGTGGTGATAGCAGCACTGTCGAGCCCCGAGTGACGCCGTTCACCGGCTCACATTCTTCGGTTGTCCACGATCGAAGATACTACGCGATTTTCGTTGATACGTTCGTTTACGATCGACGCGCATCTAAGCTAGCCCTGCTGTCGTTTTCGGTACGTAAGTTTTCTTCTCGTTAACAACAATCCGACGTGATTATTCGAGAAGATTCGAAACATATAAATATATCTTCGAGTAATCCTTTCTTCTTTCTTTTTTTTTTTTTTTAATCACGATCGTGATTTAATCCTCGATGTATTGTATTTTCGCCACTATGATGGAGGAAAAAGAATAAGGGGGATAAAAAAAGGATTGAAAGGAAGATAAAGAAAAAGAAAGAATGAAAGAAAGGAAGAGTGAGAGTATTCTTCAAAGGATAATCTCATCCTTCTGATCCTGTGGGTGTGTGCGCGTGCACGTGATCGTCGTCTATCGTGAATGTTCCTATTCGCGAGTGATCATCACCGTTTGCGAAAGATCATCGAATCGTGACTATCATACTATTACGGTCTTTGCTTGGACTTGACTGGTTCAGTTGCGGTTTATCTCGGAATAATCTCTTGACGGCATCGTCTTTATTTGAGTATTCGAAAAAAAAGGATAAGAAAGAATCAAAACCTTGATGCCAATCCTGACGTTCATCTTCCACGATTTTCGCTTTCTTATTTCTTCTTTTTTTTACTATTTTCATATGAGTGTTTTTGGGAACGATCTCTATATTATTCCAATCAAAAGAGGAGAAAATAATAATATTGAAATGTTTTTTTTTTTAAACGATTTGTTCCAAATTCAAAATTTCATTCGCTACGAGCTTAAATACTTGCCTACGCTTTGCGCCGTTGCCTTGGTTACCACCAAGGAGCCAGCGACTCCCTTTTCAACGATCCTTTTACCTTTTTTTCTTTATTTTATTTTATTTTCTTTTTCTGTCTCGTCTCCTTACTCCAGATTTTCTCGGGCTCACTTTCTTTATTCTTTTCTTTACGAAAAAGATAGGATCATTAAAGAAAGAAATAGAAAGGGAGAGAAAGGGAGAAACTGGTACAGCTAAGATTTGCAGCATGACAAAGCCATGCTTTTTACCGTCAGGCATGTTTGTCTCTCGCTTAGCTGGGCTAACACGTTTCTTTCAAGATGACGGATCGTCGTATCGTTTTGAGGGGACAGTGACATCATCGTACCTAGAACGTGATCGTGATCGTGATAATAGTCATCGTCATCGTCATCGTTTTTTTTTGTTCAATCACGTATCGTCGTAGAAATCTTAATTGCAATATCTGTTTTTTAAATTTAACGTTCCTCGTTGTCAGGAATCTCCTCCCTCCCTTCTTATAACTCGAAAAATTTGACTTATAATTCAATAAAACTTTGGATAAGAGGAAATAATAGAGAAAAATGGAAAGGAAAAGATGTGGGCAAACGAACAAACTACCTCGTTGGAGCAAATACCATCAAGCGTGGCGTACGGTCGCACGAAGGGTAGCTCGGTCCGTTCCGCACCCTGCGATCAATAAACCCAGCGAGAGAGGGAGCAATTCTCTCTCCTTCGTGTGCTTCCCCACCTTTTCCCCCTTCCGAACCCTCCGCCTACCCCACTCCACTCCACCACACCTCCCCCTCCTTTTCCTCCCTCTCAGAGGGGGTTTACTTGTCTTCTTTTACCTCATCTTCTTCACCATCCTCCTCTCTGTCTCACTTGTCACTCCTTTCTCCGTTTCTACGACCGCCATCGCTGTCCAACGGGAGACCCTTTCAGCCCATCAGAGATTCAGCACGTGTACCTACGATGCGAGAGACAAGAGAGAGAGAAAGAGAGAGAGAGTCTTCCAAAAAAAAAAAGAAGAAAAAACGTCAGACCTTTTACTTCGCCTTGACGATAATTTTAACTTCAGTTATGCAAAGTCGAATCTGAATCGAGCAAATGTAGGTGGAGGAGGAAGAGGAGGATTCAGAGACAATTTGAACGAAATGCTTATTATTATGCAGACAAGATCTTTCGAAATAAGATCTTTTAATACGTCAATATTCAAAGTTTCAATTGATTCTTTTTTTTCCTCTTCGTTCTATAGGCAACATCGATAAATATCCTTATTTTTGTATTTTATTTACTTCAATCGCAAATTTTTGTACGAACAGGTAAAGATGTTTCTTCTGCTTCGATATATTTTCTAGCAAACTCGATACATCTTTTAGTTTAATCTTGTCGAAGGCACAGATGTTTTTTATATTGAAATATTTATTAAATACATATATATTCGCATATAAAGCTTATTATTATTTTTTGCTATATTTAGTATAATTTGGAATGCATATTTAAAGATATTATTATTGGTCGTATATAAGCGTAGGAATATATATGTATATATAAATTAACAAAGTACGACCGATCATAAAAGATAATTCATTATTTACTTTAGATCGAATTATTATCTTCTAGTACAATAAAACAAATATTTTATCATACGTTTTTGTACACGCTTATGCATAATTGATTTCAAACGTTTTAATTGCCTATTTTGTTTTTTTAATTATGCTAACCATAGTGTTTTAATGATTCCAATTGAGCCTAGACGTTTTATTTGCGATCGATAATAACGTAACTTCTTGAATCGTACGATGAAAGCCTTCCCATCGAACTCGAGAGTATCTGAAACAGTCCAGTCCAGTCCAGTCTAGACGACGGGTGGTGCGATTGTCACGAAAAAATCGAATAAAAAGGTGCAAAATCGTTTGAGACGTGTGTTTTGTGTATGATATAGGTGAAAATCAGTGCGATCAGGATGTGGCGTGAACCTCCAGGAGGGGGGTGTAAAGCACCTACCTACATCTTTGCTATGATTTTACTGGCTTTACTGGCATTGACTCATGGTAAGTTGAAGTTCTATAATATTTCATTTTAATTGTTTATTTCTTTTAGCTTTTAACAGGCCTCAATTTTCTATAAAAAATAAATCTATATAACTTCTTATTAAATAAATAGTAAAACTTTCTAAACACAAATTTACAATGAAAGAACAATTTTCTATGATACTAAATATTATATACTCCGATATTTCAATTTAAAATTGATAATCGCTATATAAAGTATTTTTTATTGGTTAGCAGTAAGTGATTTTGAAACAACACATGTACGCTATATTCGGTAAACGAATTAGATTAAAAAAAACAAAATGATTATACGTTGGTACGTGTCTTCGAAGTCGTATGGAACTATAAACGGTTAATATCTTTTCTTACGATGTCTATAAATTCGCATAAAGTCGACGGTTAACCACGTTTGATCTTAACTTGGATTTTTTTTTTCACGGTCACAATTTCTAAGACGTCTAATTACTTTATCTAATTTCTACTTGTATCTTTCTTTAATAGGCACTATAGTACTTTAACGATAAGCGAAAGCAAGTTTTAGTTGAGTCAAAGATCGTTACGTACCCGGAGCATAAAAGGATTAAATGTCATGGATACCTTACTCCCTGTTTCGAAACACGAAAAGCTTCGTTAGAGTGATTATGAACTATGCTTCATTGTAGAACTGATTCAACGTGTAACGAATATGGAAAGGTTTTTGATACATTATTATTATTATTATTATTATTATTATAATATTAATGACACTAATTGAATAAAGAAATATTATTTTCAACGATAATTAAGAACGATCGAAAAAAGAAAGATAAACTTTGTATATTGAAAATATTATTATATACAATTTTTGAAGACTTTCCAATTAAACTTATCAGCATATTTTATAAAATGAAAGAACATAAATGATTGCATATAATATCGTAATCTGTGTATCATAAATATTAATTGCGAAAACAAATCCGTTAAATTTCTTTCGCGTTTTACATCTTTTCCAATTGAATATTGTAATAAAATTACGAAAATATCAATACTTTTTATATGACATTTATATTGATAGAATAAACTGACGAAATCATCTTTTTTTTTAAAGAAGAATAAACAGTGTCTATTCTACAAAAAATATCTACTTTCGAAATTGATTTATAACTTGTATACCCATAAGTTATAAATTTCATCCTGTCAGGTGTATCGCGTGTCTTATTTCATTGATGAAGTTTACAAAGAAATTCGCTTGCGTAAAAATGTACGAACAATATTATTATTGCTTTTTTTTTTTCAAGTTTGGAAAAGAGTCTCAGGATGTTCGGTATCAATATGATATTATAAAAGTTTCTCACGATATCCGTTTTTGTGGTTTGCTGCTGTTGCGAAACCAAGTTTCTCTGTCTTTGTCGGGATGATGATCTTGCGTTCTTGTTTTCTGGATCTTATAGGAGGTTCGTCGTTGCTCGGCGAAACCAGCCTTTGTAAAAGGTTCGAGAAGCGTAGGTAGAGGAACAGAGTGCAGCTGCTGAGGGAAAGAGCTCGAAAAAGGGCGGGGAGAGAAAACCGAAGGAAAGGAACAGCTGCTGTTCCCAGAATGGAAGCTTCTCTTTCTTTTTTTTGCTTACAGAGATTCCATTTTATCCTGAACTACTCTCACTCTCTCTTTCTTTATATATGTATATATATCTCACCTTCTTTCACTCTTTCTATCTTTTTTTTCTTACCGACCAGGTGAATTCGTCTTACGTGTAAAGACGTTAACAACTGGTACCATTAAATTCGCTTTGACGATAAATTTATTCGTTCTTGAAACGAGAGAACAGAAATGCGAAATGGTCTCTTTGTTTTGTTTTTCTATGTAATGAATTTATTTATTAACGTCAGGATGGTTTTTAACGCATTTAATGTGATAATAATTATCACATTACATAATAAATAATAATATTACATCATTATTATTATTGACATGTTTTCTATTTCATTTATAATATTTTTCGAGTTTATAAAGTTTGTTCGTTTTTCAGTCAACGTGTACGTAATTTTGTAGTCATGGAAGTCTGTTAACTTGTATAGTAGAGGGACGACAAGTATATTCGATGTGTAACGTTAAAGAACATAAACGTGGTTAGAAATAGGCGAGAATGGCTGAAAAGGAACGTTACCTAACACGTCTACAAACCGATACACCCCGGATTTAGGAATTTCTTAAGGCTTCTACCCACGCAATGTGCGTTTACTGGCCTTTCTACCATTTGGTCTTGCATTAATAGCACGATTGCATAGGAAACTTGAGTGAATTACTTTTATTTATAAGTCACGTGGGCGATATTGTCTTATGCAAAGAATATTTAAGACAATTACAATCATTGTAATATCACTTAGCATTCCACAATAGATATATATAATTTATGTAGCATTTATTTTTATTCATTATTATCGATCGTAAATTTATTAATTGTACGATTATTATTAATGTCGTATAAATCGTGGATTGTCCTAGTCGAGCTCTATATTAATCATGCATGATCAATATACGATATTTTGATGAGATGATACTATTTTCAATGATGATTGAACGTCAAACATTAAATATAAATTGATATTATTAATAGGATATAAGGTCAAGAACAATCGAAAAATATCCAAGCTATTGCATAAATAGATTTGCAGTATTTTTAAATATCAAGAGAAAATACTTGTCTTAACAGTGTGATCGTGATAAAAAACAATAATAGAATACTTTAAAACTGCCTTCAAATATTTTGTAAATTTTTTCTAACAGAAAGTAAAGTTTCGCTTAAAGAAATACCGAATGAATTCAATATTTTGGAAAATACGATATTAAGATAATAATTTTTATCCTCGCTGTATTTTATTAATCAAAACATATTCTATAAAGAATATTTTCTATCATAAAAATAAACTGACATGAGATATTCGTATTTCCTATTTGAAATGATTCGACTCGTGTTATATGAAACATATATATATATATTTTATATGAATAATATAAACATTTATATGAAGTATTGTTTATAGGAAAAGATCTTCCGGATCAGTTAACCCAAATAAGATCATCGATCGATAATCATTGTTCTTTATCGATGCTCAACAGTCGATCGTCTTAAAACGTCGTCTTCTTATTATTCAACTCTCGATTTCTCGTATATCTTTTATGCGCGGGTGTATACATTATATGTATTGTATTGCATATGTGTGTATGTACATATCTCACACGTGGGGTGCTTTATATTAGAGATTCGTGCGTGTTCATTCGCGAATGTGTGGGTGTGTATGTATAGTTGGAAATATATTCGAAGCAGCGTGTCCAGACGTTTGAAAGCTTCTCTCTTTCTCTCTGTCTCTCTCTCTTTCTTTCTCTCTATAGATACATACATATATATATATATATATATATATAGATTACAGAGCGGTTGTCGACCGCGAAGAACCCCTGCTTTTTATTGTCGATGGATACGTGTGCGAGCATGTTGGTTTGAACATAAAAATCCTAAGACATATGTATGTAGAGAAGAGAAAGAAGAAGAAGAAGAAGAAGATAGAGAAGAAGTGGGGAGAAGAAAATGAAAAAAGAAAAGATAGAATGGGTAGAACGGTAATAGGTCTTTTCTCGCTCATGCGTAGACCACGGCAAATGCCATTTTCCTCTATATATTCTTCTCGGTTCGTTAGAACTACGAGTGGATGTTTTACATAAGCTCGTTATAATAATATATATATTGATCCGATAAAGTTTAACGCACGAGGGAAACACTTGTGGTTTATGAATGGTTTAGCGTGTTAACGCACCGGTGAACCTTTTACGTCGTCATCGTTGGTGGGGTAAAAAAGATTCACAGGTCATTTAGGTCAATAATATTTCAGTATCGATTTTAATAGTTCGTTAATTATTTGATATACTTTGTCGACTAAGATATCTCGTTACAAATGTATTATTATTATATCTTTGTTCTTAGAATAAGTAACCGATTGGAGATATCGAAGTAGTGTTTTAATCGGGATATTTATTTTATACTTCCAAGAATTGTAATCAATCATTGTTTCGTATAGACATTCTTGAAAATATATATGTATATTCATTTACGTAACATTGAATAAACAAATTATTAAAGAAATATAAATTAGATCTGTCTGAATACAAAAATGTCGAGTCAAATATTATTTCAAACGATGTTGAGTATAATCGTTAATATAAAAATGTATACACAAAAAATGAATAATAAATAAATATACGTTGAACAAAGATATAATACAATACATATTTTTCTGATTAATTGTTTTTTTCTTTCATAACACTTGCCGATAATTTTGTTTTTATCCGTAGACAAAGAAAAAGAAAGGCGTATAACGTTTTATCAACGAGTATTTATTCTCAATGAAATTGTTTCGATATCTCGTTCAATTAAAATTCATTTTACCGGTTCTAACGCGTTAGCAATCTGTGCGACTTAAGATCAATAGCATTGACAAGTTCCTTTCAACGGAACGGAGCTAACGAAGAACGGGTGTTCGTTGGTTTGCTTGGCTGGTGACTGTTCGTAAAGCGGAAAGCTCGAGAGATGAAAAATCTGCACCACCTGTTCTATATACCTGCGTGTACCTCCTGTCGTTCTTTCGATACCTTCGATGCTGTAGGCCTTTACTGACCGGTTCTTCGTTACTCGATTTTTTTTCTATAGATAGTATAACTATAGTTATAACGTAAACAACCCAATGATTCGCTTATGTGCTTCTGTTCTTTCATGCGGATGACCGTTCACGAGAAGCTTGAAAAATAAATTATTTGGTTAATTCAAATAACAAACTAGTGAATCGCGTCACGTTGTATTGCGTGATTAAAATTTCTAATTATGATATTAAATGTGTACTTCCCTCCACCCTCCCCCTACGTCGATTAAAATCTTGTCGAGTATAATTTTGTTATAAATATAATTGAATCTCTTTATAGAATCGGGAAAGTTTCTAGGTCGATGAATTATCCTTCTTAGAAACATTATCATTTGGGTTTCATTATCGATTTAAAACTCTCTCCATTCTCGAGTTTTTCGATAAATGCAAGTTAGGTACAGCGGAAAAGGAATCACGCATTGCATATCTTCTTTATGGATGTATGACGTTGACAGCATATTATTCAATAGGAGACCGACAACCTGTTGTTTGCCGTAATTGGCGACACGCCAGTCTGGTGTAAGCGCATGCGTCTAGAGATACACGAAGCGTATCCTAGAGGAAACGAATGATAAGGAAAAGGAAATCCATGAACTGCCAAGATTACTCCCTATTTTTATATTTAATAGAAAATTTCATATTTCATAAATAGGTTATTTATATTTAGGTATTATCGATCTTTCCTAAATTCGTCGTATAATAGGATAAGAAATTAATAAAACAATATTCTAAAATAATAATAAAAAAGAAAGAGAATATTATTTTAATTTGTTAAATATCCAATTGAGGTATTTCCTGTTAAAACCGTGTTTTAGTAGATCATCGATCAATTCACCGTTAATGAGGAAATTGCGGCAAGATCTTCGCGTTAAGAATTGCAACGATAGCTCGTGTTATTGGTATACTAGGTCAGGCCGTACCGTATACCGACGACGTGTTATTATATCATTGAGAAGATGAGTCAATGAAGATGGACGGCTTTTTATTTCAGTTACTACCGCTGAGGATGAATCTATGGGACCCGTTTTCGTTAAGGAACCACCAAACAGAGTTGACTTTTCAAATGGAACTGGAGCTGAAGTTGAATGCCGTGCTAGAGGAAACCCCCAACCGGACATTATCTGGGTTCGTGGTGATGGTACTGCTGTTGGTGATGTTCCCGGATTGAGACAGGTAACTTCAATTAATTTTATTCTTTTCGAGTTATTTCGTTATTATAACAACGATTAATTGATCAAATTGATATCGGAAGAATGCGATATTTTATTCAAATGTGAATTATTCGCGAATACATAACTATGACAAAGGCATTCAAGAATTTCTCTGATGCATTTGTACGCTTTAGCTATTTATTGTGTTATCCAATTATTTCCACTTGGTTACTTCCATTGTTTTGCTTTATACTTATACTATGTGAAATAATAATCGACCCTAACACACATAATACTCACTCTCGTGGCTAATGAAGCCTACTTATTGCCGTTTTTATCTAATCGACCGTAAGATTGTTGACTTCTTTGTTACGTATATAATGCTTTTATAAACGCGTACACATATTAACACGAAGTGAAATATTTTGTATATAAAATAGAGTACTTTTAATATATACTCGAGATTAAAATCTCTTAACGTGTGTATATCCTCGACGATTTTTATTCTTCTGCTTGCTACAGGTCCTACCGAACGGAAATTTGGTCTTCCCTCCTTTCCGCGCCGAGGATTATCGTCAAGAGGTTCATGCTCAGGTTTACAGCTGTCTTGCACGTTCTCCAGCCGGTTCAGTTCACAGCCGAGATGTTAATGTAAGAGCCGGTAAGTGTCTTCCATCCTGAATACTATACCTGTACGATATAGATTATTCTTATGTTGTTTGGCTATCTGTTAAAATTTTTACAAAAAACAAAAATTAAAAAAAATACATCCATAAAGTTTCATTTTAATAAATAATAACATTTACTATATCGAATATCCAACGAATTAGATCGAATCAATTTTATACATTATTGATTTAATACTTGAGATAATGATAATATTTATTTCATTATATATTTATTATGCTCATTAATTATTTTATATATAATTATATTATATTTTAAATGTATGAAAGAGATAGCCAAATGCTTTAACGTGAGACTTTCTTTCAGAATAAAATTATAAAGAAAACAAACACATCTTCGAAGGTCAAGTATTAATTTATCGCGTACTTGAAAGCCACTAACGCGTCGTCTTTGTCAATTAGGTAGACCTTTTTTTAAAGGAATTATCTGGCGTGGGGAAAGAGAGGATTAAAGACGCAGGAAACTTGGATCTCTTTTACGCGTTTAATTACAGAGAAATAAAGTTTCGCTGCCGCCGCCGTCGCATTAATGTGTGTATATATATATATATATATGTGTGAAACGCGTATTAACACAATGACTCTTCTGTCTCTTTTTTTTTCTATCTCTCCGTATCTCAATATATATATATATATATTTTCGATATACGAATTAAAATAAACTTACAATTAGAGGTTTAAACAAAGTATCGCGAGTCATTATCATTCGGTTTTGTATTATTTACGTGTATTTATTATGAGTATTTTATGTAAAGAGAAACGGCAAAGCAAAAGGAGTGTGCGAGAAACTTGTTCAGTGATTCATCTTGATGACGTTACGGCAACTTCGTGATTCGCTTTGCTATCGATCGAGGTTATTTCTGTGCGTTTCTCTTTTTTCTTTTCTTTTGACTGTCTCCGTCTTTCTTCCACGATTTTATAAAGAAATGTACTTATCTCGCGAGTGAGTATTTTTTTAATCGGCATCTCTGGATTATGTCAAAATAAAAAAAGGAAAAGGGGGAAGAAGAAAAAGAAGATGATGATGATGATGATGAAGAAGAAGAAGAAGAGAAGGGAGGAAAAAAAAAAGAAGAAGAAATTATTCCTCGATCGTGTAACGACTTATAATGAGCGGCACATACACACTTCTCCACACGCCCTTTTCATTTGCGCCTCGTTAATCTTTCTCTTTGCATTTTTTTTTTCCTTTTTATTTTTGTATTTTTTTCGTCTACGGCATTCTCGCGTTAAGGAGTATCGAACGCCATTAGTATCGTCGAGAGATAACGAGTGTATATGTAACACGTGTGCTTGTTGTTCGTGGAGCTTTTCAACGAGAGCCAGCACCGAAAATATTCACCGGATTTTTCTTCTTGGTAGTACATTATACGTTATTTTGTAACAAGTTTAGTTTAAGCAGAAATGATATCGGCTGTGTTGTTTCGATAGAAGGAAGAAACCAATTTTGATCTATAAATCTATCTCTTTGATCTATAAAAATGTAGAGATGAGTTTTAGGAGAACGTATTTTTAATTATTCATATTGACAAAATTGTTACTTTGTTTCTTTTCTAATAATCTTTTTTCCTTTATGAAAAAAAAAAACAAAATTACACGAAAATAGTGGTGGCGCAATATTACGATACCGACGTGAACAAGGAATATGCCATACGTGGGAACAGCGCTATATTGAAATGTGTCGTGCCTTCTTTCGTCGCTGATTTCGTAAAGGTTCTTTCATGGCATACCGATCAGGGAGAGGAATTCGTTCCGGGCGATGATTTCGGTATCTTTCATTTAAAATTAGTTTATTTCATAATAGATTTTTAAATAAAACGTTACTAGCTAATATCTATTTATTTATATACACACATTATATACTATATACTAAACCAGCATCCTTTTATTTCGTTGAGCAGATCGAACATCGCACTTTTAGATTAGTTTCATTTTATTGTCGTTAAATTATCTCACGCGTAAGGACAAGGATCGTTAAACGAAAATCATTCGTTAAAGAAACATCCTATCCAATGTGATTTACGAGTTGTTAAGGAAATTTTCTATCGCTATTTGTAGTTCTCGAGAAACTGTGGTATTAGATTTTATTAGTTCGGACAAGATTATTTTCTTTCCTTTACAAGCATCACGAAGAAATAATATGTCGAGTTTGTGAACCTACACGAATCTGTAATTCCTTTCATTAACGTTGTTCTCGGCTCGTATCCCCATCACTCTAAAATAATTGGAGCGCGTTGACGACATCTGTTTCATTCCCCTTTTATCTTTCTCTCTCTCTCTATATATATATATATCTAGGTATATCTATCTATGTGTCTATCTTTCTTTTTAATGTATGAATCCCTTAGAGTTCGTCGTCGTTCGATGATAAAACGTATCCCTTACGTGCAGCTTCGTGTAACTTCGTGCAGTCTTGCGTGTTAGGCTGCTGCTGCGACTGCGGTGTAAGATGCGACAATGCGAATCGATCTGCTCTCGAACAGCCGATGTAATCTCACCCTCATGGCTCTCGTCAACGTCGACGAATTTTCTTCCACTCGTCTACCTCCGATGAATCGTGGATATAAATTACGCTTTTTTTGTTGTTGGTTGGTTGGTTAGTTGGTTATGGAAAATTTAGAGAAAAAAAATTTTCACACGTTTAAAAAATTATTTAATTGATAAATCTATTTTCATATGAAATTTATTTAAATTAGTTTATTAAATTAATTAAATTGTAATTTTGCATAACGCTGTATTTTATTTATGAATTTAATAAATTTTAATTAAACTTAACAATGTTTGATAAGAATTAAACTCTTTGGTAAAAGTAAGTTATTTAGAAAATAATAACTTCAAGTATATAAGTGGTTTCTCTTGATTTTCTCTTCTCGGAAATATTTGTCTTCATTTTCCGCTTCTTTGCGAAACGTTGTATTTGATCGCGTGCGTGAAGATTATTCGATGCTTGGGAGCGATAGGAGAGAGAGAAGAGTGACTCGAACGAGCAAAAGTTAATCGTCCTTTTAGGAACGGCCACGGGAATTCATTGTCATCGTTTATTGCAGTGGTGCATCAGTATTACCAATCAGAAGTCAACAACGAGTACGTTATTCGCGGCAATGCGGCGATTCTCAAATGCAGTATACCAAGCTTTGTGGCAGAATTCGTTCAAGTAGTCGGTTGGCAGGATGACCAAGGAAATTCATTTAATCCGGAAGAAGGAAATGGTAGGAGGGAGATTTTTAGATTAGGAGAGATGCATTTCCTATTCTCCGAATTTTTTTACATCATATCTGGACATTGCAGGCAGCGTTCCATTACGGGAGCGGTCAACGTCGAACGTGCGCGATAAAAATAACTCGATAAACAAATCTTATCTCATGAATGACTAATGAAATATTTAATTACATGTAAACAAAATATTACGTATAAACTATGACTCGTTAGGATTGTATAGAAGAGGTTCGATAACTATTATTATTTTATGGTGTATCATAAAGATAGTGAAGAAAGGATTAGCGTATCGTCATCAATTATATTTATCTAATATTTATTCCATATTTTTAATAATATTTACTTAAAAAATTATTCGAATATTATAATTTTTGTTTATATTATAAATATTTGATACGCTACTGTGCATACTATAGAATGGCAAGAAGCTTGTAGCATACTCATTCAACGAATGAATCAAGTTCCAGCGAGACGAAGTAGTCAATGGAATTTCGAGAGTTTTTCTAGCAGTCAGTTTCTTTCCCTCAGTTGTGACTCAGTATTACGAGGCAGAGGTGGTATCGGAATACGTGATAAGGGGAAATGCAGCCATCTTGAAGTGCACCATACCGAGCTTCGTTGCTGAATTCGTCTCGGTTGAATCATGGGTGGGGAGTGATGGTTCGACCTTCAGACCGTCCAATGATTATGGTACACATTCACAGCAACGCATCGTATTCATACAGACGTACACACATATACACGTATACACATCTTTTATATATTTATATATAAAAAGCCGAGCTTACCCTCGATTTTTCTCTTTTTGGTCCTTTATTCCTTGTCGAAAAATTTCATTTCCTTCAGAGTCCTCGACGGTCTTTTGGCATCGGCGCGTTCCCTCGTAGCACGTCGCGTCATACGTCGTAGTTGAACGTGCACAAAGTAGCACGTGGTAAACGATTCGTTTCCGCTCGCGCGCCGAGTCTCGGTGTCTCCTGATGGCGCACGGCGGTGGCAGTTGACACGTACGTTAAAATTCGTATGTGTAAGTTGAGGGTTGATGAACTATACGATCATTCTCACGCTGTACAATTGTACCGTGACATTAAAATTAACGAATTTCATTATTCCTTTAATAAACTTTTTTTTTCTCTTACTCGCTCACAAACTTGTTCCAAATATTACATTTTAATTTTTTATTTTGATCCTACCTTTTAGTTTATTATATTATAAATATTTCATTCGAGATTTATCTTGATTTAATCAATTAATTTTATGTCAGCTTAGGTCACAAATAAAGTGACAACGTTCATCTCTCAGCGAATCTGAATGAAATCTGAAGTAGAACGGAGCTTAAAATTAGATTAGAATATATTAATCATGATCAGGAATATCTGGTGTGTGTGTGTGTCCTTTTCGTACAGTCGTCGCGCAGCCTTACCAACCGGAAATCCTGACAGAGTATGTAATAAGGGGTAACAGCGCGATCTTGAAATGCAGCATCCCCAGTTACATCGCTGAATTTGTTACCGTTGAGGCATGGATAAGAGAGGACGGAGAGGTCTACATTCCGGAGGATCCTGCTGTCGGGCAGGGTACTAGAAGCGTATCTCTCCTCTTTCATTCCTTCTTCGATTGATCGATACATTCGCGCGAATTCGTTTCTGTTCTTTTTTTTTTTATAAATCGTTTCATATCGTCCAACACCGTTTTTATTTTCCATAAAACAAGTTTTTCTACGCTAATGTTTACAAATATTATTCAATTGTTACGAATTTGCAAATAGACGGTATCGATTGGTCCAGAAGAGAACCACCTGGTGCATTCTCGTTTGTGATTAATCCAAGCTAACCGAAAAAAATCCAAATGAAACATTTGTTTTTAACTAAAAACAGCACATTGTATATTATATTATTATATTCCGAATTATTGTTTTCTAATTTACCCGTTTGCCTAACATTGTCCTGGCAATGCCCGCGCGGGCAGTCGTTTCGCAGTTTTTTGTCACCGAGGCTGAGAACGAGTACGTGATCAGAGCAAACAGCGCGATCATGAAATGCAAAATACCGAGTTTCGTGTCGGAGTTCGTTCAGGTGGATCAGTGGATTGCCGATGATGGGACAGTGTACACGGCTGGAGAGGAGTACGGTAGGCGTCGTGGTCGATAGCCGCATAATTAACGATCACACACTCCGGGACTTGGACAATTTTCATCTTTCCTCTGCAAATCTCGTTCCCATACACATATATATATATCTCTCTCTTTCATTTTACCTATCTATTATATCAATCTCGTTTACTCCTTGTTGAGTAATAACGTCAACTAACGTAGAAACCACAATTTCGGTTACCTATTATCTACGTGTTTTATTTCGATTACAAGTATTTAAACTATTTACGGTCTGTGGCTTATTGTTTTTCCATGAAAAGAATAATTACATTATTCTTCTTCTTCTTCTTCTTCTTATTTTCATTGATATCGTTTATAGTTTCTTAATTATTTATACGTACATGATTTACATTTGTATGATTTATAATGTAACTTTTAAGTTGTACGAGTTTCATCATTGATTCAAATACCTTTTCTATTCCTACTTTATCGAGATTTATCGATTTTTACCGGTATACCTATATTGTAATGATTCATCATCGTTTACATAACGATTACTACCTATCTATCTGTCTGGGAAACGGCGCGTTGCAGTGGTCCAGCAGTTCTACGAGACGAGAGTCATCGACGAGTTTGTCTTGCGCGGTAATGCGGCAACCTTGAAGTGCCTTGTGCCAAGCTTTGTGGCGGATTTTGTAGACGTGATCGAGTGGCTTGCAGTTGAGGATGGCACGACGTATACTTCTAATAATCAAGACGAAAAGGGTACAATTTTTACATCGTCGTAAGATTTCGAGTGTTAAAACGAATTAACGATCGAGTTGCTTTTGTAATTGTATACCATTTTTATTTTAAACAACGCTCTCTCGTAGATACCTAAATATCGGCATGCCAGAAAAACTATGTCCTAGAATTTTTTTCTTTAAAATCGAATATTAAAAAAGAAAACGATAAGAAATAAAGACATTAGTTATAAAAGAGTTGTTACGATACGTACATTCGACGTTTCGGTTAGTAGCGGAATTAGAATGGAAAAGAAAATCTGTATGACACACTCGACACGGTACTTTAAATTAAATTACTATATTAAATTACACCTGGTACTCATCCTTGGGTATTAAGTAACGCGGTTGTCCACTCGCGTGCGTGCGTGCTTGCGTGCGTTAGTGAGTGAAACGTTTGCACGCTAAACCACCTTTTTTGTCTTCGAAGAACAGTGAAGAGAGTATTGTACACGATCGAGTACGACGGTCGTGCTTGTATATATATATACTTACATAAAAAAAGGGGGAAAAAAAAGAAGAAGAGGATGGTCGATGAAGCGGAAAGCAGGAGTCCGAGGCAAAGTTTGCACCTGCCCTTTTCTCGATCGATTCTAGGTTTTACATGGATGGGTGGATGGAAACGCGCGCGCGGCTGGCAGTGGCCTCGTTTGGTTTGGGAACTTCGGATTAGGTTAAGTCAGACTAATCAGGCCGAGAGCAAATTAACGTACCGTATCTCTACGAAGAGACGAGACCAGCCTCCGTCGGCTTTATATTCGCTTTTCGGTGAAGAGAGGATCGTTTCCGGGGCTATTTGCCGACGATAGAATTGAATTTTCCTACGGCGTTTTACCCACCTCTATTACTCTGTCTCTTTCTCTCTTTAACTTTCTCTCTATCTCTCTCATTTTCACTCTTTTAAACTCTTTTTCCATCTAACCGTCTCTCATTTTCCCTTTTGCTAGGAACAAATTCTACTGGTTGCTCGTTCAAACAAAAATCAACTAAATTTGATCTTTAATGTGTCATCCGTTGGAAATGATTATTTACTCGTAATGTCGTTAAAAAGGGATCATTGAAGATTTACTCTTAACAGATTTACTTTGGTTTACGTTAAACGAGAGAATTCGCTATCAGGAAAAATAGTGTCTCTTACTTATAGTTAAAGTAATACAATTTTTATGTAAAAGAAGGATCGTTTTAAGTTAATTTCATTCAACGTATTGTTGATTTTAATTTACAAATATGATTGGACGTGTTTCAAAATGTCGTATTATTTATGATACGCTAGAGGAGAGTAAAGTTTTTCGTTGAAAGATTATTCGTTTAAGTCAACTAACACGTGTTAACAATATTTCTGTAAATGTTTTGGTTGGTGGTATCTTTTGTAATCTTCTCTCATGTCGGGAATATTGATATTTCGTAAAAATCGATTGATCGGGAACGTACGTGTCGAACGGTACGATGACCAGATGAAAGTTTTGCACCGTTTAATTGACATTCCACTTTTGTTCGGTGAATCTGACGAAGATTCATAGTTGCACATAGTTGGTGATATCGAATTCACGAGTTGATCCCTGCTCGGTTCATTGAAATTTTAATCTGCGAGATCAAAGGAAGTGGTCGTGTTCCACTGACGATCTCTCTCTCTTTGTCTCTCTTTCCAACTCCTATTTTTATTTTTTTTTAAAACTACTCTTCCGGTCTACCTCATTCTTGTATTCCGTTTTTGTCTTTATTCATCTTTATCTTCTTCTTCTTCTTCTATTTTTATCCTTTTTCTGTCTCGTTTTATTACAGTGGTCGGGCAATACTTTGAAGTTCAGGTTTACGACCAGTTCGCGATACGCGGCAACGCGGCCATTTTCAAATGTCAAGTTCCCTCCTTTGTAGCAGACCACGTGGATGTAGTAGGTTGGATTGACTCGAATGGCGGAAGTTACGTCGCCGACGACCAGTCATACGGTAGAGACATTCACTCGAACGTATTACGCCAAACATTATATATATACATCTATTATTATTTTATCCCCCTTCTTAGTCGCAAGTTCAATTCCTTGAACGAGGATAACAACGTGGAATAATATTAAATGAATCAAAAACTAAAAATCCAGTTACGTTAAACTCGTTCGTTCGGGAGCTTATTACGTATCTTCTTCTTTCCAATTTTCTCATTTTGTTAAAAAGAAAAAGAAAAAAAAGACCAATCCGTTCGTAGATGCACGGGAGATAATTATCTGCCGAAGATGCAGATCACTCTACGCAGATTTAATGAAGAAGTTAATGAACTATGATGATTTAAGACGATCCAATGAAGATCTTATAAATATAAGCAATAAAAATATATTTAATATTATATTTCAAATTAAAAAAAAAAATAGAATTTGACGGAACCTGTCAATCGTACGTTATTAACGATCGATAGGGTGCTGCCACTGTGTAGAAGATTTGCATCTTTATGGTAAAACCGGAAACCGATGTCTGGTTACAGTTGTCGGGCAGCGGTATGCAGTGAACGTGATGGACGAACACGTTCTAAGGGGGAACGCTGCTATTATCAAGTGTCACATACCGAGCTTCGTCGCCGAATTCGTGGAAGTCGACTCTTGGATTGAAGACAATACTACTGACATTTATCCTAGACCAGATTATGGTACACTTAACATTTAACAAGAACAAGAAATATCGACTCGCGTTAAAAAATGATTTCTTTTTCTTTTCTCGTCGTTTTTGTCATGTTCCTTTTTTGTATGCATCGTAAATCTTTATCGGTGACCTTTCAAAGTTCACCCCGATTTATATTTTAATAGAATCTCGAATTTTTCGAATTCTATCGTCGACTTTTCTTCCAGTCGTACCGCTACTTCTTCTTCTTATATCGAATAAAAAATCAAATCATTAAAAATGAAATGAAACAAACACTAAAAGAAGGAAAAGAGTTAAAATTCGACAAGAAGAATTAAACGAGTTTAATGTCAAGATCACTCTCTTGAACACCGCTTTATTGACCATCTCCCAATTAAATTTACGTATCGATATAACGAACGATTTTCTGTCTCTCTCACGTTGGCGTGAACATGAATTAACCTTGACGCGTCTTATTAATCCTATTATAGCACGCGAATTGGTCCGACATGCAAGATCGTTGTTGTGTGCTTATTTTTTTTTTTTCGTTAGAATACAACTCTTACGTTAGATCAATTCAGGAATATAGAGAATTCTGGTATGACAGGAAATTGGGTTTTTAGCAAGGATCTTTAACGTATGTTCTTCGATTTTTTCTACGAGCGTACTTTCCTATTTTCTCTCGAATGACCTTATTCTAGATTTTTCTCACATAATCTTATGTAATTCAAGAAACCTTATGTGGAGTGTATTCTCGTTTTTATTCGAACGCTCTTTTCTCTTGCGAACGTTTCGAAACCGGGTACATACATATTTACATGCGTCTTTTAGAGAACTTCGTGTAAATTGTTGCAATAGAGTGCATCGAAACTCTCTCGGAATAAATTCGTACGACGTTGACTGCCGCTGCTCGCGCTGTCCCAGACATCCTTCCTTTGCCCTTCGATCTTTTTCCCCCTTTTTTTTTCTTTTCAAATCATTTTATCCCTTCCTTAACGCCACTCCGAATCAACCCTTTTTTGTTTACAAGTCTGTAGTCATTAATATGCTTCGTAATGTTGTCATTGCTTGAGTTTTTCTTTTTGTTTTCTTTTTTCTTTTAATTGCATGACTTTGAATAATCCATTCCGTATGTCCTGTTTTGCGACAGACTAAATGTCTTGTTAATCATTATATTCAAATGTTGCAAAGCACGACGTCGGAAATGTTAAACAAATTAATTCAAACGATAGACCCTTTTCACTTAAAAGTGTTTTCAAATATTCGTTATTCAATTGCAATGTATTTTATAAATAAAATTGTTCATAAATTGTATCAGAAAAGACAATATTTGTTAACAGAAAAAATACGATAAATGTTTATCTTTATCGAAATAATATCAATTTTGTATTACAACGAAATATCAATATATTTTATTATGACTGAGTAAATAACGTAGATTGTGTTTTCAAAGTATAATTAATTATTCATGAATTTGTTAAATCATTAAGATATTCACCAGCGTTAACTTTTTAAATTAATCTATATTAAATTGTGAACGTTTTTTAAATGCAAAGGGTCAGAGGAAATAGTACGGAATAATAATAATAATAGCAATAATAATAATGATAAAAATACTTGAATGCAATAAATGTAATTGGTTTTCGTAGTTACTCGATAACAAACAGCACATTTAATTAAGTGTCGAATGTATTCGTAGTATTTCCTCTTGTCGTTACACTAACGCATTGGAACTCCCTAGTGGTGCGTCGGACGATTGAGGTAGGAAATAGAGACGAAATCTCTCGGCATTCAATGTTCGACTCACTTGGGAAGCAATGACTATAGTCTTGCATGCATACGATTGTATTCAATTTAATCGTATTAGATACGAGTAGTTCGCAAGAACATCTAAAGATCTTGCATGTTTTATCTTTCAAAATGATTGTATTTAATCTCTTCTAGTCGAAAATTGTATTTCTTATCTCTCGAATACGTACACGTTACAATTTTTCTATTAAAATTTTCAATCTAAATTGAATAATTATTAAAATAAATTATTAAAAATAAGATACATTGTAAAAAGTAAATTTTTTTAAAATTTATTTCCATAATTATCGACACACGGGTCGAGAATCAATCATTTTGATTTGCATGGTATTGTGATTAAGACGAAGCTTTATGATTATTAATCTTTCTTTCCCTTGGGGGTCATTACGAATAGATGGAAAATACTTGGTTTTGCCCTCTGGAGAATTACATATCAGAGATGTTGGACCAGAAGACGGATACAAGACTTATCAATGCCGTACTAAACACAGACTCACTGGTGAAACAAGATTATCTGCTACTAAGGGACGTCTCGTCATTACCGGTAAGTCGAAACATAGAAACTTTCTATATTTCACATTGAAATTACGATTCTGATTGATATTTTCATTTCTACAAGATTTATTCTTCGTTAATATTGTATTAGATCAAATTTAGAACTATGTCTATCTGTCAAGTTTCGAATACATTTTTTTGCTTATTCATTTTCATATCTATCGTAAATCAGAATCGTGTTTCTGATTTTGAATCCAGACGTTTCGATGATGCAGTCAATTAATAATCATTTAACATTAATTATACATATCCATAATATAATTGAAGTAATAATAATTATATAATGATCTATTGTAATTAATATAGTAGCGATATATTTCGTAGTATAAAGTCATTAGAAATAATACTTCTTTGTAAAGATAATGAAATGATTCATTCCAATTTTGGGATAGCGAGAAATATTAGTACTTTGCATGCATGGAAATACGTCTGGTTTCGAAATTTTTCTTCTAACGAGAAAATTAATTTTCCTTTTTATCAAATTTGCAAAATATTTACAAAAAGAGTTAAAAAAAAACAAAAATATATAAATGACAAATTTTTTAATTAATAACTCGATTGATACAAGACTTTTATTGGAAAATTAACTTTCTTATATCATGTAATTATTCGTCTGGCCTTTTTTTGCCAATTAGCTCGATCGTTTTTTCAATAATTCATTATTTCGCGTAATCAATTAGCAGCAAAAATGGAAACAATTGGAGATAATTTATTGCGAATATAAGAAAGATTTATATTTATCATTTTGTTGAATCATAAGTAAATGCAATTAATTTCATAGTGTTTTTTTTATAAAAACAAAAGAATCCATTAAAGGATCGAGTTGATTGGTAAACCTGAATGCTGGGACAGGGTACCCCTGCGGGCACGCGCCACCGCCCGCCTAAAACTTGACTCTTGGCATGATCGGTTACGAAAATTATATTTGATGAAAAAACAAATAGAGAAAAAGAAAAGTAATAGAAAAAAAGAAAGAAAGAAAAGAAAAAACAATGATCGAAGCGCAAAATTCTCTTTCGTTTCTAAACGGCGTCCTCTCGCGATCTCCGGGCTCTGACCTTCGCTCTCGCGTGGTAAGTTCTTTAGAAAATAATTTAACGTCTTTTAACGAGAAATTATACGGTTTTACTATTATTATTATTATCATCATTATCATAATCATTACAAAACTTTATACGATGGACTGTAACACTTAAAAAAGCTGCCATTTGTTCATTGTCTCTTGTATTTGTTCTTTTAATTTTTTTATTTTTTCTACGTACAATGAAATATAATATTTTTCATTCTTATCCAACAACGCGAAATTCTTCAGCTTCGTTGAGTGTTTAATTGTCCCACTTTTACAACATTGATGGAGAATAAAATGTATCGCAGCGATTGGTGAAACATAAACACTGCTCGAGGTCCTTTACTTGTGCATCGAATTGGAATTTTTCAATGGATAAATACGAGACGTGATTATTCAAATGAGTTAATAAGGATTAGAATGTTCTAACGATCATGGAATGTGAATAAAATAGGAAAAAGGGTTTCTGTTAATAAAGTATAAGGTTCTACGATCTTTTGGTTACGCAGAACCTGTTGGGAGTGTACGACCAAAGTTTCCAAGTATGGACAACATTAATGGACTTACAGCGAGTTCCAGTGACAATATACCGCTTCTGTGCCCTGCTCAAGGATTTCCGGTTCCATCTCATAGGTACGATATTTTCTATCGTATCACGTTGATCTTGTAAGCGTGTATAAGGATATAAACGAAAGGAACGGAATCTTGATGAAGGGTTTAAGAGCACGGAACGGGATACTTTTTTATTCTATGGCTAAAATTCTTCTATGATGTTGAGGAAATATGGAAATGACTAAAAGTAAAATCTTCTCTCAATAGTATTTTTTATCATATATATATATATATCCAGAGTATCTCTAATCGTGACAGAAATAATTAAAATTCCATCATAAAGGATAATAATAATAATAATAATAATAATAATAATAATAATAATAATAATGATTAACGGTAGTTGATATCTCTTATAGTTTCGATTCTTATTTAGAATCATCAGAGAGGAATAGGGACGTGGTATTTCACCTATTTGACGTTCCATCTCTCTCAGGTCTTTTCCGTGTATTCTCAGAGACACCATTGGGAAATACCGAGTCGAGGATCGATAAACGCAGGAATGTGACATCTATCGATGTCAGATTAATACCACAATCGTTCAACTACCGATATTACGGTGACCCATTTCAATCGATCTTAACATTCTAAGGGTATTTTTTTCTTTTTTAATAATTTCGATCCATTCGATGTTACACGAGGTTGTCCCATTTTCTTGACACTTATTGTGATCCATGGAATAGCAAAGAAATATTAGAAAGATTATTGGAGATCTTGTAAAAATGTAGGCCTGATTTTTAGAGCCCGTGGGAAGCGTACGTCCAATGATTCCTTCTACAGATGACATCCGTGGATTCAGAACACTGGTCGACGGTTCGCAAGCCCTGCTGTGCCCAGCACAGGGGTTCCCCGTTCCTCTGCACAGGTAGAGAACAAATCTATGATAGCGGTATGAATAGGACGATGTTTAAACATTATTAAATAGGTAATAAAAAATCGATTTATAAAATAACGCGATACTATTAGAACCGGTCGGTGGTGTGAGGCCAAAGTTTCCAACGATCGACGACTCCAGGAGTTTCCGAACAACCATGGACGGCTCGGTCACTTTGTTGTGTCCTGCTCAGGGTTTTCCTGTCCCTCTGTACAAGTAAGTTCGAGCTTTCAGATCGTTAGCTTATCTCGTTTGTTTTTTTTTCTCGTCTATACACATTTATCATCTACCTGTGTTTCTTTCTCTCTCTTCTTTCCATTCGAATACAAAAAAAAACAACGATTATGGTTACTTTGACACAGCAAACAAAAAAAGAGATAATTCATGGGTTAGACACTTCCGATTAGAAATACGAATATTCTATTCTGCATCGAAGAGTTTTCGCTAGTAATGTATTGGTAGGAATTAGAATGTTTGTTCCCCATTCATTATAGATCCTGGAGATATTTGAGTTGTTTCATTTTAATGTTCTGATCAGGGGTTTCCCTGTCCCTCAATTTGGTAAAGAATAACGTGCCTCTAGATTCGAATTAATTTTGAATTTATCGGTTCTGTAGAACCGGTTGGCAGTGTAAGACCAAAGTTTCCTGCTATGTCAAACATAAACGGTTTCATGACCTACCAGGGTGGAACTATGACGCTATTGTGTGCTGCTCAAGGATTTCCTGTTCCATCTCATAGGTACGATCATAGTAGATTTTAAGTTGAGAACTTTTCACTAGCCCGAGATTATCTTTATCAATTAATTATAATCGTTAGGATATACCTGTCCTGGTAGATAGGTACACAGGATACAGTTTCAACAGGAGTTTCGAATTTGTAATCATCGTCATTAGTTATTATTATTATTATGATTATTATTATTCAGAACCCGTTGGCGGCGTGAGACCAAAATTTCCAACGATAGACGACACTAGAGGATTTCGTACGATCAAAGACGGCTCGGTTACACTAGCTTGTTCAGCCCAAGGGTTCCCTGTTCCCGTACACAAGTAAGTCGCGAATCGTCAAATAGTTTAGATTCACTATCCAACGTCTGTAATTATTCTTTTGTTATCTCTCTTGGTGGATAATACAAATTAAACAGAACCTGTGGCGAGTGCACGACCTAAACTTTCGAGTACGATCAACCTGATTGGACTTTCAGAGAAGATGAACGATAGTCTCTCCCTTTTCTGTCCTGCTCAAGGATTTCCGGTTCCGACTTATAGGTACGATCGATATGAAAATCTTTGACTAATTTATATGATATTGGTTTGTTGAAACGTTAATCGATTAGCAAGACGAATACAATGGCAAAGTGAAAGCACGAATGACAAAGGAAATCATTTATATTGATCGCTGTTAAAGAATTCATTCGACGAACGAATGACACACATTGCAAGGAGATAAATGTACGCGTATTTTCAAACAAAATAGGAGTTTTTTAAATCGTTAGGTTCCCTGTCCTTGCATAGAAGGCATTTCTATTTTCTAACGGGAACGTTAATAGCTTCCTACGTTCTAGTTTTCTCTTTCGTTCTAATTCACAGTGCCCGTGGGAAGTGTTCGTCCTAAATTTCCAACGATGGATAACTCGCGTGGATTTATTGCAAAAAGTGGCCACCCTTTAACATTGCTCTGTCCTGCTCAAGGATTTCCTATTCCATTCTATAGGTGGGATGAGGTCATAGTATATTTATATCATAAGATCATAGATATTAAAATTTGATATTGGAAGTTATTTGATCGCGAGGGCGAATGGTGGAAGTTTGTGTTTGAAAAGAACTTTCGGGTGTGATAGTTTAATAAAAATTAATTGAATTGTGTGAAATTGATATACGATCAAGAGAATATTGATTGAAAAAAAAGAAAAAAATTAATTACCCTGCCCCAGCGAAATAGAATGGTTTCATGTAACAGGGCTGAACACGATATGTTGAAAAAATGATATTTGAATTTTGATTAAACGACGATCACACCCAAATAAAAGTTCTTTCTCACAGAACCAGTCGCAAGTACAAAGCCCAAATTCCCGATGACAGAGAATTCGCGTACCTATACAACGTATACGGTTTATCGCAACAAATCACTGGCTCTACCATGTCCAGCTCAAGCCTTTCCCGTTCCAGCCTTCAGGTATACAAAATTATCTTCGATATAAGAATTGAAATAGATTTATTCCAAGCGCGTCCGAGTTAATGCACGGCTGCGATATCAAAAGGAAAGGAGCAAAAGAGTGGATGAAAAGTACGAGGTACTAGGAATATTCGGATTCCCTTTTCCTTTCATTGATAACGATGATAATTTGATGATCGAATCTTAACATATATAAATCAATTTCTTAAATTTCGAAATATAAATATAAGATAGATTAGTTTAGATAATATTCTAGAATAACAAGAGCATTCCATAAAATAAAACTAGCATCAAAACGAAACTTTATTATTATTAACAAGATTGTTATTTAGAGATGTTAATATAAAATATTTCACTGGACAACAATTTTCAATTAACATTATCAAGTACTCGTGTTATTTCCAATATTTCTTAGAGCCTGTCGCAAGCACCCGTCCGAAATTCTCGTCGTTACACGATTCGCAGACTTTCAAAGTGTCCCTTGGTGGTGCGATGACGTTGCTGTGTCCTGCCCAAGGGTTTCCTGTTCCATTGCACAGGTAAAAAAAAACAAGATCATCCACTTGGACGTGTCTATTTGAAATAAGAGGATACGAAGATCGCAAAATTTTGTTCATTAGAACCGGCATCCAGTACTCGCCCACAGTTGTCCGGATCGAGCGACCTTCAAAGGTTCAGCGTATCTTCCTTAAAAAGCGTTACACTTTTGTGCCCTGCTCAAGGATACCCAGTTCCTTTATATAGGTACGCAGATGAATAAATTATCCTTTAGGAAATTTATAGGAATGACAAATAGTTCGTTTTGAGGTACGAGACAAGTAAAGAAAAAATAATTTGACTTAAAAATACAACAAAACGAAGTATTGTGTTAGGATATCGGAGTTATCAAGTTTGATAAAAGGGGGTATCCCAATTCCAGCATGTCACAGAAAAATTTCAAAGAATCTGGTTGAATCGACTTTTTTAGAACCTGCTTCAAGTACAAAGCCTCGATTTCCATCCGTGAACGATGTTGGATTGCGTGTTACGAAAGACACAAGTTTTACATTGCTCTGCCCGGCTCAAGCATATCCAGTTGCCACATATAGGTAGGTCGACCGATTTGTCGATTGGTTTGCGTTCACTGAGATCTTGTTATGCGTTTTTAACCCTGTCCCAGTAATCAGATAGTCAACTTTTTAATGATGTTTGTCATTCGACAGTGTGACGTAACCTTTACAATTTAATCTAAGATTTTAAGAGATATATATACTCAATATTATTTCATTTATTTTTAACAGAAATAATTTCATTTGGTTACGTCACTTTTGTTATTGATTTAACAATATTAGTGGATAAATGCTTAACCTCTATTCTCAGACTAATTTGTAGAACCGGTTGGCTTTGCAAAGCCCAAGTTTCCCACGATCGATAAGAGTCGAACTTTCGAAAGTTTGGAAGCACGAAGCGTTCAACTTTTGTGTCCTGCACAGGCGTATCCTGTACCGGTGTCTAAGTAAGTTCTTCAATAGTGGAATTAGAGAATTTCAAGGTTTTTTTTGTTTTCTTTTTTATCGAATTTGCTAGCTTCGTTTTTTCGTCGTCGACTCGGTCCAAAGTGATTATCACCGAGGCAAAGTCAATTCTCAATTTCACGGTAGGTAAACTTATTGCAAGCACGTCATTCGTTTCCACGACGAACGCACGCGACATGGATGACGGCAACAAAGGCAACCCTTTGCTTATTCTTGTTTTTAGAAAGGCCACAAGGGATAGTCGATAAATCGTTTAATCGATACACACATCACTTTGTTTTCTTTTCCTCTGATAAGTTCTCCTACCTCTTTTTTCTTTTCTCTCCTGGGTAATCGAAACAATGTAGTTCTCGATTTAGTTCAAAATTAATTCGTTTAATCTTTCGTAGTTACTCGCTCGTTAAAATGTATTTGTTAGTTTATCGAGGGATGTGTACCTGGACCCAGCGTTGAGGAAGTCAGACAGATTTCGAATTCGTTATAAAAAATATTTGAGTTTCTTTATTTCGGAAAAGAAAAAAATATATCTTTTCTATTCAGAACCGGTAACCAGTGTTAAGCCGAAGTTCACAAATGCCGATATAAAGGTGGTCAAGCCAACGCCGAGCATGAGCAAGGTGTCGATGACTTGTCCAGCTCAAGGGTTCCCTGTCCCCATTACACGGTCAGTAATAATCGTTATCTCTCAAAGGATATTCCGTCCTTCTATTTTCGATTAGAACCGACGTCGAGCGCGAAACCAAAATTACCGGCCAATCGGAAAGTCGAATTCGTCGAAATGAAATCAGACGGTGCGGTGAGCCTCGTGTGCCCTTTGCAAGGCTACCCTGTTCCAATTACGAGGTGAGACAATTACTCACCGTGGATTCTATCATACACGTATGTACGTGTATCACGTTACATCAATCTTGTTAATCATTTCTAACGTGTTGTGCACTTTCGAGAGTATCGTTTCAACGATAGTTTCAGTTTTCAAATCAATTCTTCCACGTATCGGTATCGAACTTTCTATCTGTACGAGAGTTAAACATGATTTCCATTCCTCATAGCTTTCATTTGTATTATTTCTATATGCAATATTCTATTTTATTTCTTTTTATTTTTTCTTTCAATAAATCGTACAATTAATTCTTTAAAGAATCATACAAACGATCATTTCGATCTGAACCTATTCTCATAGAGCCTGTCGGATTCAAGTCTCCGATATTCTCCAGTGATGTTACGTTGAGTGCTTATTCGAGACGCGAGGGTGTCGGTGTGGTGCTAGCCTGTAACGCTCAGGGATTTCCTGTTCCAACTGCCAGGTAAAATAAAATCATTTTGCATCGTTGAACGTCTTATCCATCCCCTCTTTGAGGATTCAAAACGATCGTGGATTTCAGAGCCTGTAGGCGCGAGATCACTTAGGTTTACGTCGATTATTTCTCTACGCAATATTCTCTTTTATTTCTTTTTTCTTCTTTTAATAAATTGTACAATTAATTTTTTAACGAATCATACGAACGATCATTTCGATCTGAACCTATTCTCATAGAGCCTGTCGGATTCAAGTCTCCGATATTCTCCAGCGATCTTACGTCGAGTGCTTATTCGAGACGCGAGGGTATCAGTGTGGTGCTAACCTGTAACGCTCAGGGATTTCCTGTTCCAACTGCCAGGTAAAATAAAATCATTTTGCATCGTTGAACGTCTATCTATCCCCTCTTTGAGGATCCAAAACGATCGTGGATTTCAGAGCCTGTAGGCGCGAGATCACCTAGGTTTACGTCGGATGATCTAAGCCGTACGATTGGAAGATATGAGGGACAACCCATCACTGTATTTTGTGCAGCTCAGGGAAGCCCTGTCCCTACTACTAGGTAAATTGAAAAGGTTAGATTCTTCTTACGGATTGATTAGGATTTGTTTCGATCGAGCAAATAACATTTAATTTTCTTTTTGCTTTTCCTTAAAATTTTGTTTCTATTCCTTTCGATGATGTTTAGAACCAATTGGAAGCAAAGCACCTGCCTTTTCTGGAGAAGCCAAGATCTCTTTGCTATCACGACGAATCAGGACAGAAGTTAGCATCTCCTGCTATGCCCAAGGTTACCCTGTCCCCACTTTTAGGTACGAAAGTTAGATGATAATCTTGATCCTATAAATTGGCTTGTTATTTCCTCGAGTTAATTGCTCTTGGTCGCAAGAGGAACCTCTCGTCTCTCTGTCCCTAGCCATTGTATCCAAGTAATCGAATTCCGATGCTGTTTAGAACCCGTTGGAAGCAAAGCACCTGCCTTTGCGGGGGATACTAAACTCTCCTTGCTGATACGAAGAGTGAACTTGGATATTGGTCTTCTCTGTAACGTTCAAGGCCATCCGCCTCCCAAAGCTAGGTATTAGACAATCAACGTTGAAAGATTTTTATTTAAATTTACATTAGGCCCTTTTGGAATTCGAGATTTATCAGAATTGTTCGATTATTCATTACATAATTATTTATTCTCTCTTTCTCTCACTTTTCCTCTCTTTTGACGGATTTATTAATATGAATTTAAATATTAATATATTTTTAATGTACAATATTGTATCAATGCATATATGTAGTAGTATATTACTTTTGAATCTCGATCCCGAAAGGTTAAAGTCAGCGAATAGGAATAAAAAACGAAAATGTTCTATTTTCGTAACATAAACTGAGGAGAAGTCGTCCTTGTATGTAATAGATCTGAGGTAGGTCAGCTCTGTTTGCGAAGTTAAAGATACACTCGCGTTTTATGTTATAAGTAGTAGTGTAGAATATCTTTTAAACGAAGTCGCTTAGAGATTTTAAACGTCGACAGTTTTAAAGTACGATATTTTTTTTTAGAACGCTTGAAGGTTATAAATTTGAAATGTAGGTCAAAGTACCAACGGGGTACCCTGTTTAAGAAGATAAAGAAGAGGAAGAACAAAAAAAATGAGAGAGTAGGATTAACTTCTCGAAGACATTTAGCCTATTTTTTTTGTTTTTTTTTTTTGTCATTTTCTTTCCCAGAACCCATGGGAAGCAAACCACCCGCATTTCTTGGAGGTGTAAAGTCCTTCTTTTTCTTTCACAAAATGAACACGGAAGTAAGCTTGCTGTGTAATGCCCAGGGCCACCCTGTTCCTGTTACCAGGTATTACAATTATCTACTCTTGAAAGCTGTGCCTCAATACCTTTGTAGGTCGCTCGTTTACAGACACCGATGGGGGAAAATTTTTAGATTATTGATCGTCGTCTCCTCCGCTTATCGACTTAAATAACATTCTAATTATGTCACCGACGTTAGTTGAAGAGTTTGATCGAAGAATCAAAACTTTAGTTTCTCTTTTGCTTGTTTGTTTGTTAAATATCTCACGGCAGAACCAGTTACAACGAGGAAGCCGAAATTTTCTAGCGACTCTAAAATAGTAGGCTGGTATGATCGAGCAGCGGGTCAAGATCTCACCTTGTTATGTCCTGCCCAGGGGTTCCCAGTTCCAACATATAGGTATATAACGAAATTTAGATGAGAATTAGATAAGAAGCATGCCTACGTATGTTATTCTTGTTCGTGTTAGAGCCAATTACTACGAGGAAGCCAAAGTTTTCGAGCGAGTCGAAGATCACTTCGTACGAACGTCTCATCGATCATGATACTACTCTACTTTGTCCCGCCCAGGGGTTCCCAGTACCAACTTATAGGTATATAATATTTCAATAAATTTATATATATCTATAAAAGATTCAGAAATCAAAATGGATCTTTCGATAACGAAAATTTATAATACTTTGAGACGTTTAGTAGGGAGTACTTTAATATCACGTTGCGATTATTATCAGTTTATTAGAAAATCTTACGATTATAGAACCAGTGGCAACGAAGAAACCTAAGTTTTCGAGCGATGCTAAATTTGCCGGTTACGATCGAGTCGTTGATCAAGATCTAACTCTCTTCTGTCCTGCCCAGGGGTTCCCAGTTCCAACTTATAGGTATATACATAAAAATTTACCTAAATATGTGTAGATGATTAGAAAAAAAAAGAAATCATTTAAACAGAAGACATTGAAATAATTTAAGGCGAGTAATGTCTATTATTTTTCGTCGTTTCGTGATTATTATTCGTTCCTTGGGAAATATTACGATTGTAGAACCAGTGACACCGAAGAAACCAAAGTTATCGAGCGACTTTAAGATGGCCTGGTACGATCGAATCGTTGACCAAGATCTCACTCTTTTCTGTCCTGTCAAGGGATTCCCAGTTCCAATTTATAGGTATATTATATTTATAATAAATATATGTAGACTATTAGAAAGGACGAAAAATTATTCGATTACAAGTAACAGACATATTCTCTCTCATTCTGTTTCTCTTTCTCTCTCTTTCACGTTCCGATTATTATTGGTTTCTTGGAAAATCTCATGATTATAGAACCAGTGGCAACGAAGAAACCCAAGTTTTCGAGCGACATTAAATTGGCCTGGTATGATCGAATCGTTGGCCAAGATCTTACTCTCTTCTGTCCTGCCCAGGGGTTCCCTGTTCCAACTTATAGGTATATAACATTTACATAAATACAACGTAGATGATTAGAAAAGACAAGGATCCATTAAAATAAAAGAAAATAAATGAGAATTTAAATTAATTCGATATTAGTAAGCTGTTATTTTGGATTTCCAAAATGATTTTGTCGTTCCATTGGCAAATCTCACGATTGTAGAGCCAATTTCAACGAGGAAACCAAAGTTTTCGAGCGATGCTAAGAAGTCCTGGTACGATCGAGTCATTGGCCAAGATCTTACTCTCTTCTGTCCTGCCCAGGGGTTCCCAGTTCCAACATATAGGTACTTTTATACTAAACCATCTAAATGGAGAAGTTGAAAGGAGACTTGTACAGAATTTTGTTTTTTCATTCGTATTTATCCGAAGAAAGAGCATGCTTTCTTCGAATATCTCTCAGTAGGTTCCTCTCTCTCTTTCTCTCTTTGTATGTTTGTTGTGTATATATGTGAAAATCGTTAGAACCAGTCGGAAGCAAGGCGCCGGCGTTGACAGGCAATTTAAAAGGCGGATGGATGGAGAACGAAGCAAGTTCAAGCGTTGTCTTGACGTGTCCAGCACAAGGCTACCCCGTACCTTCCTTTAGGTAAACCATTATTAATCTCTAAACGAAATTACTTTCGACTCTTGCATTCTATTCTACGTGGCTAATTAAGATAGTCTTATGAAGTCCGATGTTAATTACTCCAGTTACTTTGTTCTTGTCTCATTTCCTTTAGATTTGAATTCTTAGTGTTAAAATATAATATATACTCCTGATAATTTGTCTCGTAGCAAATATTAAAGTAAGAGTTTTCATTATTCGGATTATTTTCATGGTGTATCATTTTAATATACCTGTTTTTAACTCTCATGGGGATTCCCTGTTCCAACAGATGGTTATTTATTGATATTCATTTGGTTGACAGTATTGTTACTATTTTTCTTTCCTTTTTTTTTTTTGCGTTATTAGAACCAGTCGGAGGTAAGGCACCAGCGTTGACGGGTGATATAAAAATGATAATGATATTGGAAAAAAAGACTGACGGTAGCGTTGTGCTAACGTGTCCTGCTCAGGGTTATCCTGTACCTTCTTTTAGGTAAACGAATTACTTATCATATTTATTTTCTATAATGCTTTTGGTATAATTGCGTGTATGTGTATTTCTCTCTCTCTCTCTGTCTTAATCTTTTAGAATTTAACTTAAACAAAAAAATAGAATTGGGTCCCCTGTTCCAATCGATAGTCTTATAATTTATTAAAATTTTCTTTTTATTATTATTATTATTATTATTATTCTTTTTTTTGTGAAATTTATTTTTGCGCTATTAGAACCAGTTGGAAGTAAAGCACCAACGTTGACCGGCGGTGACGTAAAAGGCGTGTGGATGGAAAAAGGGACGAATTCTAGCATCGTACTGCAGTGTCCAGCGCAGGCTTATCCTGTGCCATCGTTTAGGTAATTTATATGTTGCGTTTATAGATCAAAGAACACACGCTCTCGATCGTATCGTCTCTCTTGTAAAGGGGTACTCTCTTCCGGTTTCTCGTTCTATTTCAAGAGTATATCAGGTTGCTAGATCTGTCTCGTTATTTTATTAGAACCTGTTGGAGGCAAAGCACCAGCATTGACGGGCAACGTAGTTGGCGTTATGATGAACAACCGAGCAGACTCGTCAGTCGTGTTGTTTTGTCCAGCTCAGGGTTATCCCGTACCTATGTATAGGTAAATCATTGACAATTTCCAAAAATATAAATTGCTTATTTATCGAAAAATACGTAATAGCTATATTATTTTTATTACACACCATTGTGGACCGCGTTTACGCTAGACCAAGTTTGATTTGTTGCGTTTCGTTAAAATAAAATAAAATAAAGAAATAATGTGTTAGCGCTGATTGCATGCCAATTTGTATCCGTTAGAACCGGTTGGAACCAAAGCACCGACTTTCACGAGTGAATTAAGAGGCGGATGGTTAAAGAAGAGAGCTAACTCGAATACCGTGCTAGCGTGCCCTGCTCAGGGTCATCCTGTACCAATGTTTAGGTAAATGCTTTTTAACAAAACGACATAAATATACATATATGCTTAAGAATAGTCCATTTATCTCGTGCACGTGCTTCCGTATTTTAAAACAAATGAAATAAAAACAATAAAAGAAAATTATTACAAACGTCAAAGCGTATTTATCGTCGTTAGAACCGATTGGAACGAAAGCCCCTGCCTTGACGGGTGACTTGAAAGGCGGATGGAAGGACAAAAGGGCGAATTCCAGCATCGTCTTGACGTGCCCGGCTCAGGGATATCCTGTGCCAAGTTTTAGGTAAATGCTTTCTTTCTTTCTCTTTTTTTTTTTAATTTTTTACGTCGATGACCGTATCCAAAAGTTTCTTTTTGAATCATTATCATTAGACCCGATCGGATTCAAAGCCCCGTCGTTGATAGATGACTCGAAACGTGATTGGAAGGAATACAGTACGATGTCGAGTATTATACTGTTTTGTCCTGCCCAAGGTTATCCTGTTCCAAGTTTTAGGTAATACTTGGCTAACGTAACTCCTCAATTCATTTTCTCGATAAAAATAATCATTTCATAATTCGTGAAAAATCTATGTATCGTTAGAACCCGTTGGAAGTAAAGCACCATCGATATTGGGTGAGAAAGGAAGTTTAATGGAGAGAAGGACTTCGATGGATATCGTGATCTTTTGCCAAGGGCAGGCTTACCCTGTTCCAACTTTCAGGTAAATTTTATTATAAAGTCAAAAAAAGGGGAAAAAACCAAACGATGAAAGAGAGTTGATTTCTGTTGAGTTTTGCACAAGACACATTTTTTTGAGGCATATCGCGTTCTATCAACTTTTTGAAATTTTTCACTGAAAAGAACCCTAACTATTCTTTACTTTATCTTGACGCAACCCATACTTAACCTTGACTTAACCATGACTTAGTTATATCAAAATCGTCTCTGAACCTTGACCTATCTGTCAATAGCTTTGTTTTGAATCTAGCTTGAGTTTTCGCAGAGAAAACGCAAACGCAACTTTTTAAAATTTTCGACTGGAGAGAACTGTAACTATTTTTTACCTTATTTTGAC
>JACGTP010000013.1:2747140-2784586 GCA_023678845.1 Mischocyttarus mexicanus | reverse complement strand
TAACTATTTTTTACCTTATTTTGACAGAACTTATATTTACGTTGATTAAACCATAAATAAATTATATCAAAATCTTCTCTGAACCATGGGCTATCTGCCAATAGCTTTGGTTTAAATCTATCTTCAGTTTTCGCAGAGAAAACGCAAACGCAACCTTCTGAAATGTTTGACTGAAGAGAACAATAACTATTTTTTACCTTTTTTTGACGGAACTTATATTTACGTTGACTAAATCAAAAATAAAGTATATCAAAATTTTCTCTAAATCTTGGTCTATCAGCCTATAACCCATTTTTTAAACTAGCTTGAGTTTTTGAAAAAAAATCCCTGACGCAACCTTTTGAAATTTTCGACTGGAGAGAACTATAACTATTTTTTACCTTATTTTGACGGAACTTATATTTACGTTGACTTAACCATAAATAAATTATATCAAAATCTTCTCTGAACCTTGGGCTATCTGCCAATAGCTTTGGTTTAAATCTATCTTAAGTTTTCGCTGAGAAAACGCAAACGCATACTTTTGAAATTTTTCACTGAAAAGAACTTTAACTATTCTTTACTTTATCCCGGCGCAACCCGTTTTTTTTTTTTTTTTTTTTTTTTTCGCCAGGAGGAAAAACCTTCATAGGCACCCTAAGCCCGATTTCTTAGGGTAGTGTCGGATTCAGTCCGAACTGGATTCCGCCCTTATAAGGGCAGTCCCAAGTGGACCACCTACCGACTAAAAGCCTCCTGCTTAAGTACTAACGCTTAACATTAAGAAGAGGGTGGTAAGTCCTTTCGATTCCTTCACACTCTTTCTCTATTAACAAGCATGGGAAGGGATATTTTCCCCATCTACCTTACGCTACACTAATAATAAATCACCACCACCAAAAGCATGCAAAGACTTATTTCCTATTATATAAGTATAATCTTATATATAGCTAACTAATTATATTTACAATAGTAAACACACACACTTTTAGGCCTAATGCCTAGTTATCTGACGTAACCTAGCGCGGGGTGGGCGAGGCCTACGTCCTCTTTGTGCCCACTCCCGTTGTCTCTCCTCATCCTCTTTCAAACTCATAACGAGTCCTGAAAAGGACTGGAAGGCAACCCATCTCCGCGCGTCATCGAGGGTGGTCTCGATTACCGCACGTAGAGGATTACCCTCCCAATCCTGGCGCAACCCTAACATAACCTTGACTTAACCTTGATTAAGTTATATGTATAAATATATATATATTTGCCTTGCTTAAGGTTTCCCAGTTCCATCGTTCAGGTATAGGTCTATAGGAATAGCCGTTTCCATGATTTTTGCTGATATTATTTCACAGAACCGGTAGGCTCGAAGGCTCCTGCATTTCAAAGCGAGGCTAAGAGCGTTACTTACGTTAAACATGCGAAATCTTCTTTAGCGTTAACGTGTTCTGCTCAAGCTTCTCCACCTCCTACTTACAGGTAACGTAAAAGTAAACGAATTATATAGTATAGAAAAAAAAATCGTATTATAATGTATGTTGATGAAACGATGAAAAATTTATTGAGTTAAAGGATGATGAGAAATCGATAATCGTATATCTATTAATGAAGTGTTGAAATTTGATGAAATTAATTAGGAAATTATCGAATATTAGGAGAAAATGATATAAAATTGGTGGTGCGTTTACCTGTAGGGGTATTTAAAGCTCGTTACGGTTTTCTTTACCGTCATCATTGATAATATAATAAAATGTTTCGTTTAAACGTGAAGAACCGGCTGGTCGCGTGTCACCGAAGTTTCAAAAATCGGCTAAATCCAATTCTTTCGAAGTGACGATGGGGATCGAGTTGAGTTTGCTCTGCGACGTACAGGCCTTCCCTGCTCCCGCATTTAGGTCAGTTCATTCAATTTATATACCATCCGCAGAGACGACATTGTGCGTACACGTTGCGGCTCGTTTTAATTATGGGCAGCTTTAAATTGAGTTGAAAGCATGAAAATTTACTACGTGGCTTATTCCAACTTCATTTAAAGGTTTAATTCGACTTACGCAAACTTCGTTTAGCATAAAAAGAACGTTAAAGAAAAAAAGAGAAAAAATAAATAAAACCATTTTAGTGATTCATTAAATTTGTATTACTTTCGTATGCAATTAAGAAAATTACATTTCGCATGGATGTATATAATTAATTTTCATTTCTTTTAACACGGTAATCATTTCATAGAACCAGTTAACGGTGCCAAGCCTAGAGTCGCATCAACGTCGAAATACGATGTACTGGCTAGTTACATCGGATCACCCGTTACAATGTTGTGTCCCGCCCAAGGACACCCTCTACCAGCTTTCAGGTACTTTCGTAAATAACATACGTGAATTCTAATCTCTTCCCTTCCTTGTATACGTTTTATCGTACGCAAGAAGACCTTTGATATCATATTAATGAATTTTATCTAACGTGTCCATACCTATGGGAAAGTTCCATGTTATCGATGATTTAATAATATCATTATTTGATTATATTCGTTTATTAGATGATTAAACGATCGATCTAACGATTTAATCGAGGAACCGCGTTAATTTATTTAGAACCGGTGAATCGTGCTGCACCGAAAGTACCACCAACGGCTAAAATAACGGTCCTAGTGCTTCCGGTAGAAAAAGCTTTGGCGATGTTATGTCAGGCGCAAGCAAATCCACTTCCAGTATTCAGGTACGGTCTAATGCAAGTAGGTTGACTAAATATAGGACGTAGTGCGGTCGAAACTTTGGCGCGGAGTTTCAGGCTTTAAGAAAAAGCACGAAAGGAAAGAGAGAGAAAGAGGGAAAGAGAGATGTTGCGTAGAAATGTTTCACTGAAATCTATTTCGAAGAAACGTATTACTTGGTTTGTATTTTTGGATATCCGATAGAAGGGAGAGAGAGAGAGAGAGAGAGGTAGGGAGGGAGGAAAGAGAGAATAAATGTCTTCTTTTCCCCCCGAATGAAATTGAATAAAGATAGCTGTGAATTATGGACACAAGGATGGGGTTTTTGGAAATTTTTGATTTTTAGAACCGATCGGAAGTAGTCCTCCTCGATTGCCACCTAGATCAAAATTCGATGGAATGATGAAAGTTCAGGGACAGGCTGTGACGTTGCTCTGCGAGGCTCAGGGTAGTCCGTTACCTTTGTACAGGTGAGCAACGGTAGAGAATAGGATAATTTATATAATACCTTGTCTTTGGGAATCGTGTGCCGTGCATCGAGGACTCGTTAATGGAATAACTGTTGAATCATTTTTCTTTTTTGGAAATAGAAATATTCGTTATAAAAATTACAGAACCTCGCGGTAGCGTTCGACCAAACGTCAAGGATAAGGATGTCAATTTCATGAAAAGAATCATCCCTATGAACGATATGATTGGTCTCGTGTGTCCAGTACAAGGCTTCCCTTCACCCGCATTCAGGTACAACAAAAAAAAAGATAAAGAAAAATCGTAGACGAACGAATAATTCGACGTGGAAAGAGTTAGAGGGATCGGATAATAAATCAATCGATTATAGACCGAATTGAGCTCGATTAGTCGTGTCTTTGAATCGACGTTGCTTGCAGAACCGCGTGGTAGCGTTCGACCAAACGTCAAGGATAAAGATGTCAATTCCATGAAAAAGATTATTTCTATAAACGAAATGATCGGTCTCATATGTCCAGTTCAAGGCTTCCCAGCACCCGCATTCAGGTATCAAAATAATAAATTTAAAATCCAACGGGGGATTAATAACAGTTCAAGCTTTGATCAGTAAAAATTCGATTAGGTCGTGTCTTTGAATGAATCGACCTTGGCTTGCAGAACCAACCGGCAATGTTCCACCGCGAATTGCTGGTGAACGTTACGAAGGGGGCAAGCTGGTCGATTTTCCAAAGATGACGACGGCGGCCTTGGATTGCTCGACTCAGGGATATCCTGTCCCAGTGACAAGGTAGTATATCTACCCGCTCGAGTTAAAGATAGAGAGAATACGTTTTCCCGTTTGAGTATTCTACCTGACTATTTCAGAGGGTACAACCAAGATAGCACCGCGTTCTTCGGGCAGGAAATACGAGGGATGGGAAGTGATATCTTGTTCACAGGGTCAGAACGTTGCTTTCAGTCACTCGCTTCAGGGATATCCTGTACCTTCGACAAGGTAGACCTATCTCTCTCTTTCTCTCACTCTCTCATTTTCTTTTTAATTCTCTAAATCATTCCTTATATCCCTTTACATACGATCCTCATTTTAAATCCTTTCTCTATCTCTCGTTGTCGTCGTTCATTCGTTTCGTGAGTCGATAAAAATAAAAAACGAAACCAAAGATAAATGTATTTTCGAGTCGTTTAGACACACTGGTATCCTTCTTCAAATCGAAAAGGTGAGTAATCGCATGCAAAGATCATATTGAATTATATAAACCAAAACTCTCTCTCTCTCGTACACGAAATGAACACAGGTAGTCTGATGAACCGTAATGGGTAGGTACAGATCTTTTTTTCTTTATATTATTAGAACAAAAAATAAAAGGAATAACAAAAGGAATAAAGAAATAATTAATATAAATTAAAGAGTCGATGACCGGTCGATCGAGAGGCAGCTACTACACCTCGATGGATCGCGAGCGAGGACGAATTAGCTAGCTGGTTCTCCTTTTCTATGCTCATTGCATTATCCTTTCAGAACCATCCGGTCGCACTGCCCCAAAGGGGACTGGAGACGGTCTTAATAAGTACCGCGGGGTAGAGGGCGAGTCTCTGGCTCTGGCGTGTGCGGCACAAGGCTTTCCTGCCCCGATAACTAGGTACACATCTCCGATAGTTTTCTTCCCTCTATCTCTCTCTATCTCTCTCTATCTCTCTCTATCTCTCTATCTTTCTCTATCTCTTACTTTATTAAGATTTAATCTTTCTTCTCACTCATTTTCTCTCTACTTTTTATTTTTTCCTCCTCTATTTTTCCTTTTACCTCAACCCTCATTAGTATTTTATTCTCCTTTCCTTTTTCAACGAAATCCCGTTTTTCTCTTTCGAAATCTTTCCTTACCCTCTACCCCGTGTCGGGTGGCGGTACCGCGAGAGGATCGATTTGAAGAAGAAAAATTAAAAAGAAATGAAACAAAGTAAAAAGAAAGACATAGAAAAAGATTGCGATTTTAATAATAAAATTGTATAAACGAAAATTGGTTTCAAGCAAAGTGTTAACAAAGATCCTCCCGTAGCGAAATCAAATTCGCGAACAGAATAAAAGGGGAGAAAAGATGGTTGAATTTTTGGATCAGTATTGTTTGTTAATAAATGCAGGGAGGAGGGAGGAGCAAAGAAGGAGGATGGAACTAAATCATAACTTAGTCTAGTTACTTTTTCTACTTCTTCACTGTGTTACATCCTTTTGTCGTATATAAGAACGGTTTTTTGTATTTTATCTATTTTTTGTAAATAGCCATTAGATCTCTTTTTACAATTTTGATATGGTTAATGAAACGTTAAATCTTTAATAATTATTCCAAATACGAAAGAGTTGTCAGAAAGAGAATAAAAATAAAGTTGAGGTGATATGTGATGAAGGAGAAAAAAATAAAAAAAATAGAGAAAGGGTGGATGGATGGATGGAAGGAAGGAAAGAAGGAAAGAAAGGACGTAAGACAATGAAATTGACAAAAATGTATGTTCGTCATTCGGGGTGAGCCAATCGGACGTGTTGGTTTTCAGTGCCAACTGGATCCTCGCGGCGCAACTCTGAGATAGGTGACGGAAGCTAAAGCGCGACTTCGAAAAGGATGCGGACCCTCTTCTCCTTCAGTAACCTCGGTGCTGATACGGGTGGACTACCGAATGGGTGTCACCCGATCATTTGGGGCGATCAATGTTGCCTTGCACCTCTACACATCTCCAATAAGTCCCACGATATCTGGCTGGTAAGTCCTCGCCACCTTCGTGCCTCCGTTCATCCGTTCTTATTGCTCATTCCCACTGGCGTCACGCAAAACCTTTCTTCGTTTTCTCTCTCTCTCTCTCTCTCTTTCTATCTCTGTCTCTCTCTCTGTTTCTCTTTCTTTCTTTCTCTTTCTCTCACTTACTCGCTCACTCACTCGTTCACTTTCTCACACTTTATTTGTCGAGCAATGAAGAAACCAGATACAGTACAAATAAAAATAATACTTTCTTATGTTAGTCATTATTTTATTATTATAAAAAGAAAAACATTTTCCGTCGCGATTTTAATCATCGTCAACCGGAGGAATCGAGAATTACTTTTGCCGACAATCCTTTCTTTGACCAAAATAACAAACTTCGGATATCCAATTTTACATCGTGCGTTCTTTCTCTTCTCCTTTCTTTCGATACCCACCGGAACAATTTCGTGTACTCTCAATCATTATTATTATCTCTTGCACGAAAGGATACACTTTTTGATACCATTTTATTTAAGTATTATGCGAATAATTCTCTTCTTTTTTTTTCAATGACGTCGAGAACGAGTAGTGACGAGTTTAAAACGGAAGAATAATTTTACGATTCCTTCTTACTATTGTATAAACTCTGTAATCTTCGATATTGAAAAGAGTTGTGTCGTTTAAAATGAACGGTTGTTCTATTACACAGTTAACACAATTTATAACAGAGTGTTAGATTTGTTTCTTCCAACAGCCGACTGGAATATGTTTCCCGTCATCGTTCTCGTTTTTCTATCGTTTCGTTGTTTTATTGTTATTTTGCTTTTTTCTATCTTCGCGGTACTCCAGCCGCAAGTCAGAATATCGATAATTGATAAACGTTGATGGTCACGTTGCATATCGATTAAAATTTGATTAAAAAAGAACAAAAAATAGAAAGAAAGAGGAAAAAGAAGGCAAGAGATAATATGCAGCCATCCTTTCGCACTTGCTTTCACGCTTATATCGTCTCTCTTTCTCTCTCTCTTTCTCTCTCTCTCTCTCTCACACACTTTTCTCCTTTGGACATTACATATACAACGTACACTTAACATATACACGTATATATACATGTTTACATAGTTTAATATGCGTAGATACGTATATACAGTGTTGGTTCGGTGCACACCCCCACTCGTTTTCCCTTTGCCTTCTCGTTGTACGTGTTTATTTCCATGCACATAGTAAAATTTTTTCTGTTGTGTCGTATTTGTCATCACTGTTGTTCCCTTTTTCTCCATCCAACTTCCAACAGCCTATTCTGCTTCGTGATCGTTACATTTCACTAGCTTCTCAAAGCGTTTCTCTTCTATGACTTACATATATGAAAGTAGATAGAGTTTCGCGTATCGTGAATACACGCGTCATTGATTTGATGTTAAAAAAGAAAAAAAGAAAATGGGAAAAAAAGAGAAAGATAAATTGGAAGCCCGTGCCCAGAGACGCCCGAAGCCCTTTTATATTATATAAGAAAAAGAAAATATTGGAGAATGGAGCAAATGGATAGAGACTCTTTTCAAAATTTTAAATTAATACTATTTTATACTTGGATCATACATTTGTATTGAGCTGACCATTAGATCAGCTTTATTATAATAATATTTTATAATTACGTTATTATTTTTATAATCCTATGATAAAAGTTAGAGACATTTATTTTTCTTTAAATACTATTTGCTCCAAGATTCATTTTAATTTGCATAAGATGAAAAACCTATAGTATCGATTTCGTATACTTGGGTTTAATAGTTTTAAAAAGATTCGAGCTTTTAATTGGCTCGAGTGTTGATACGTGAATCGATCGTTTGTTATCCTCTGCTTACAGATGGTACAAGTTTATCGAAGGCTCATCTCGTCGTCAACCTGTTCAGCTAAATGATCGTGTTCGTCAGGTTAGCGGTACTCTGATCATTCGTGAGGCTCGTGTTGAAGATTCTGGAAAATATCTTTGCATCGTTAACAATTCCGTTGGTGGTGAAAGCGTTGAAACTGTTTTGACTGTTACTGCACCGCTTGGCGCTGAAATCGAACCTAGCACTCCCCAGACAATTGATTTTGGAAGACCAGCTACCTTCACTTGCAACGTTAGAGGCAATCCTATTAAGACTATCTCATGGTTGAAAGATGGAAAACCACTTGGACTTGAAGAACCAGTACTCAGAATTGAAAGTGTTAAGAAAGAAGATAAGGGAATGTATCAATGCTTCGTTAGAAATGATCAAGAAAGTGCTCAAGCTACTGCTGAACTTAAACTTGGAGGAAGATGTAAGTTTACTTTATAAAATACGATAACTTTTTAAAGAGAAATAAATATTGCATTTATTTGAAACATCGTTTGCTTTTGATAGTCGAACCACCACAGATCCGTCAAGCTTTTGCCGAGGAAACTCTTCAACCTGGACCCAGCATGTTCCTAAAGTGTGTTGCCAGCGGAAATCCTACACCTGAAATCACCTGGGAACTCGACGGAAAACGTTTATCCAACACGGAAAGAGGACAAGTAGGACAATATGTTACGGTCAACGGCGATGTCGTCTCTCATTTGAACATCTCTAGCATTCATACCAACGATGGAGGTCTTTATAAGTGTATTGCTGCATCAAAGGTATATTAAATACTATCTTTTAATCTTCATCTTTAGATTTATCACTCGTCAGATCTTATTTATTAGGTACAATCTTATACTTTGTATAGTGAGCAATATAAGAGATGATTATTATTCTTCTAGACTATTTGAGATATTGAGAAATAATAAAAGAAAGTTTTATAGTCATTGACGTGAATTATAAAACATCAGTTGTTTTTTACTGAGAAAAAGCTTCGATTGAAGAAGTATTTATTTTTTTCTTATGATTATTTATAGGTTGGCTCTGCTGAACATTCTGCTCGTCTCAATGTTTATGGTTTACCATTCATTCGTCACATGGACAAGAAAGCTATCGTCGCTGGTGAAACTCTACGTGTTACTTGCCCGGTTGCTGGTTATCCCATCGAAAGCATTGTCTGGGAACGTGATACCCGAGTACTTCCCATCAACAGAAAGCAAAAGGTCTTCCCCAATGGCACCCTCATCATTGAAAACGTCGAACGAATGAGCGATCAGGCTACTTACACGTGTGTTGCCAGAAATGCACAAGGATACAGCGCTCGAGGAACATTGGAAGTTCAAGTTATGGGTAAGTTTCAAATATTCATTTATATTTTCTTTCATCGTGGATCGCGTGATATTTTCGTTTTTGTATAAATTCATATCTTTTTCAAATTTGTTCAATCGTAATATAGATTAACTTGGAAATATTAAAAAAAAAACAAAAATTAAAATATTATATAGAATACCTCGAGTTTGCTCGTAGTCTTCAATTAAAAGGTTAAAGAATTTGAAATAATAATATGAACATTTGTATTATTTTAAAAATCGTCGATTTTCGCGTATAGCTCGATCGAAACGTTTAGTTTTAAAAACCTTAGATATAATAACATTATATTGCAGGACTCAAAAAGGATATAATTTATGTTATGCGTATCGATTGTGTTGAAAGAGCACAAAAAAGAAGAATTTTTCTTTCAGCTAGCACTATTGTACGATAGACGTCAGTTTAAAGTCGAGAAAAACATACTGGCAGATTCGATTAGGATTGTCGTTTTGTCACCCCCACGCTCGCCGATAATTTAATTTAAAAAAGAAACAAACATATATTTTGTTGTCGATCGTAACTGTAAATCTCGCGTGCAGAAAATATTGTAAGTGGTTATGTTATGCACGTATATACATACATAGGATACGTACACCGATGAGAACGCGGATATCAAAGCTCCGTTACAGATATTACAGTCTACTATAATTAAAAAGACGAGAAAAAAAACGTGCCGTACCCGAGGAATCTTTCGTTGGAAGTTGGTATGGCGGTGGCCTACAAGCCGATCGTAAGAAATTAAATAGATACACATCTTCTGGATTAGAATTTCTCTATCTCTTTCTTTTTTTCTCTTTCTTCGCGAATTAAACCGAAAACAAAATAACGAAATGAAGGAAAAAAAAGGAAAATAAAAACAAGTATCGTACGTATTTTTTGTTGTGAAACTTTGCATCATGAAATACTATCGTGGAGCTAAACATGTGGTTTTAGCGTGACAGTCAAAGTGTTAAATACATAGATTTTGAATCGAGTAAATAAAATTGCAATGAGTCGCGTATGGTATTACGTATTACCTGCATCGACTAAAGAAGGAGAAAAAAAAGAAAAATATAAGATAAGTTAAAAAAGCGTTATTTGAAAAACGCGCTTAGTTAGGCGCGTACGCGACCTGATCATACATACATCCATACATCGATCCTCAAACCTCAGTGCCACCCACGATACAAGAGTTCGCGTTCATGAAGCTACCAATGAATGCCGGAGAGTTTGCTAATCTGCAATGTATCGTGCCGACTGGCGATCTCCCACTGAACATACGTTGGAGCTACCCTGGAGAAGAGATGGGCGGTTCTTCCGGCGTGCTCGCGAAGAAGGTCGCGGATCGCGTTAGCATGCTTATGATCTCTGTCATCACCGCGAAGCACGCGGGAGAGTATGTTTGCACCGCTGAAAATGCGGCTGGGACGGCCTCATACTCGACCGCTCTCACCGTCAATGGTTCGGGTCTATGATTTCTCAGCCTAAACAAACAAAAATACAGTTTTCCTTTTATTTATTATACAGATCTTTTTTATATATATTTTTTCTTCTTCTTCTTCGTCTTCTTATTAAACTTTTTTCAATATTTTTTCAATATTTTTTTCTTAATAATTATTTTCTTTATTTTTATTTTTTTGTTTTGTTATATGCACAGTTAATTCCGCAGCGTGCACAGTAGGTCACCTTATTCCTTCTCCTCTCTCTTTCTCTCTCTCTCTCTCTTTCTCTCTGTTGTTCTTTATTCCCTATACTCCATCGATCGTTTTCCATTTAATATGTCTGAAAACTTTATACCAGTTACCATTTTAGACCGTCTTCGTAAATCGTATTAAAATCGGTAGTACGGTATTTATGTAACGTGATTGTTAAAAAAAAAAGAAAAGAAACAAAAAATGCGAACGGTATAATTGAACTGATGTTGGAACTTCTGTAAAGTAAGCCCGCAGCTTCTACCGATCGCATTCAATACCGAAGTCGCCAACTGGGGAGATTTCGTGTCGGTGCCATGCTCGATACTGAAAGGCGATATGCCTATGGATATATCTTGGTCATTCAATGGTGTACCAATTGACACATCAAAAGACACTGCTATAACTATATCAAAAATCAGCAATCATCTCAGTACATTGAGCATCGATAGCGTATCGGCGAGACACGCCGGAGAATATGCCTGTTCTGCGTCTAATCTTGCCGGTGCAGTCAGTCGAACAGCTACCTTGACTGTAAACGGTATGACTAATCGTCTTTATTAACATGCTCTTTTTTCTTCTCTTATTATTATTCTTCTTCTTCTTATAATCACCAAAAATAAATATCTATTCCCGTCCCAGGTTCCACAGCGTTGCGGCCATCATTATATTTTTTCTTTATACCGCCATACCAAGTTTCTATTTAGCATTAGCGATCTCACGTGTTTTACGGTCCATTATAGCCTACCGTGAACATTTCTGGCGTGACCAGACTCTTTCTATAGCTATTTCCAGTTGCACCGCAAATCATACCCTTCGATTTTGGTGACGAACCCGCGAATTGGGGCGAGCTCGTATCGGTGACATGCTCGATAACGAAAGGCGATCAACCTCTCGACATATCCTGGGCCTTTAACGGGACACCTATTGACACCAGCCGCGGATCCGACGTGGTTATAGGAAGCACTAACAGGAAAAATAGCGTTTTGACTATTGAATCGGTCGCGGCTAGACACGCGGGAGAATACACCTGTTCCGCTTCTAATCGCGCTGGTGCTACATCTCACACGGCTCTTCTCATAGTAAACGGTATTTAAACGCCTGAACATTTCTCGTAAGAATGATTTACGTCCTTAATTTATTATTTTTATCGATCATGTTTTCCCTTTAATATCTATACTTCACTACCTATCCAATATTTCCGGTCGGATCAGATCACTTCATACACAGGTAGTATTTATTTTTCTTCAACAATTATTTTTATTTAATGTTTCTATATAAGCTTACTTGACAAGTTTGTTTCTTAATTTTCATGATTTCGGTCATTAATTTCATTTTTTCCATGCATCTCTTTATCATACCTAACGTAGATCTAATAAACGAGACTTCGGACATCGTGCGTAACTCGTGAATCAAACCCGAGAACCATCGCGTTCGGATTTTTGAGAAGTCAGCCTGCTAAATCATACGCGTTATTTACTTTCGATAATCATCATCGTCATCATCATCGATCTGCTGTCGTGTTTTCACTTTTTCCAACATTTCAAAACTCTCTTCTTGCGGAAGCTTCTTTTGAGGAATCCATGGCTACGTGCTAATGATGTTTCGTTTTCGTAATCTTTAAGACCGTCCCCTTCTTTCTCTTCGACAGCTCCTAGGCGTGTTTTCATGATCTGGTCTGTTTTTTCTTTGGAATTTTTATCAATTTACAGTGATACCACAGATCGGGCCTTTCTCCTTCGGCGATGAGGCCGCGAATGCGGGAGAAATGGCGACCGTTCAATGTGCGGTAATAAAAGGCGATTTGCCTGTTGAAATTGTTTGGTCGTTTAACGGTCAGCCGATCGACTTATCGGGCGCTCAGACCAATCAGAATTACGATCGTCAGGATATTATTGTGACCAGGAGCAACAAACGGGCCAGCACTTTGACGATCGATTCGGTAGCCGCAAGACACGCGGGTGAATATTCGTGTACGGCGAGCAACGCAGCCGGATTCGCAACGCACTCCTCGGTACTTACTGTTAACGGTACGATTTGCCTTTTCCCTGTAAACTTCGAAAATCGATTAACTGGGTGGTTGGTCGGTCGACTCGACAGTCTTGATACCCTCATTAAACACTAGAGTGATGTATGGGGTAACCGACACTGAGGAACGAGGACTTGTGTGGTGTAAAACGAACAATGATCCCTTATCCTATACTAAAGACATTCTTTAGTCTACCAACCAATTCTTACACATTCCTTTCGATAGGTTGCTTTTGCTTCGGACAGTCGAAATCTTATTCACGATCATTATATATCCTTGAACCCGATTATCTTGAATCGTATACCCAAAAAAGAAAAAGAAAAACAGACAGTATCGATCTCTGGATATAATTGGCAGTATCGCCGAGGATCGCACCATTCGAAATGGCCGACAAGGCTGTCAATTCTGGAGAATCGGTATCAGCTGTTTGCACCATCGTCAGCGGTGATTCCCCGCTCGAGATTACTTGGGCTTTAAATGGGATGCCGGTAGATGAGAGTCAACGGATCTCCGTGACGACCACCAAGAGGAACAGTCTTTTATCGATCGATTCTGCGAGCCCTAGCCATGCCGGGACTTACACTTGTGTCGCTTCGAACGCAGCCGGAGCAACGACTTATTCCGCGGAATTAACCGTGAACGGTACTTTACCAAGATTAGATCAAGCGACTCAGCATAAGGAACGGACGACCTATCCAATTATCTTTCTTCCCGATGTCGTTTTTCTATTTTTCCTTTTTTATTTTCTTTCTTTTCTTCGTAGGGAGATTCTATTCGGTGTCTTCCTTTTCTTCCTCTTCCTTTTCGCTAGGTATATCTCTCACAATAAGGGCGCAAGGAAAAAAACGAAACGAAGTAGAAGTTGAGATATATTGTGTGTTTGCTCACGCTTATTCCAGTCTCGCCAGAGATTGCTCCTTTCGATATCGCGGAAAAGCCAGCGAATTGGGGAGACTCGATTTCCGTGGTATGCGCCATCGTGAAGGGTGACGTGCCAATCGAGATCTCTTGGGCGTTGAACGGCGAGCCGATCGGTCACGATCGCTCAGACATCAATATCGTAGCGACTACACGAAAGAATAGTATTCTCAGCATCGAGTCGGTCGCCGCGAGGCACGCAGGAGAGTATACTTGTTCAGCCTCTAACAAAGCTGGAGCAACGAGCCACTCCTCGACTCTGGTTGTTAATGGTACGAGAATTGCCAAGTAGTCTTTGCATCTTCCACTTTTTCATTCACCTACACATCTTCTTTATTCCCATTTCTCCAATAATTCACATCGCCCAACTGTTTTCATTGATATATTATCGGATCGGTCTTCTCTTTGGTGTCGAAGCAACTTCTACGTATAATATAACAGTCATAGGAGGAGAAGAAGGAGAAGCATTAACGACGACGAAGATTACATTATTATTATTATTAATAGTTTGAACAAAAATTGATTCCTTTTGCCCTGATTTAGTCGCACCCGGGATAGCACCGTTCGTGATGAGCGAAACACCGTCTAACTGGGGCCAAACCGTTACCGCGACTTGCACGATTCTTCAAGGTGATCAGCCTGTTCAAATTGAATGGGCACTCAATGGCAAACCGATCTCTCACGATTATCCCGATATATCGATAGCAACCACCAAACGCGTTAGTCTGCTCACAATCGAAGCAGTTGCTGCGAGTCATGCTGGCGAATATACTTGCATCGCCAGTAACGTGGCTGGTGGAACGAGTTATACCGCGATGTTAGCCGTTAATGGTACAATAATGTTTTCCGTTTATACGTTTTGTACTACTCGTGCCTGCATGCCACAGATTAGTTAATCGTTCGACATTTTCTCTCCTTTTACTTCTCCTATATTTTCACATTATCCTTTTCTGATCCTATTTATTCTTCTTATCCAATTGTTAGGAAAATAAAAACATTTGCATCTTTCTAATTATTGCAGGTCTGTTGATCGTTTTTAAAGGAAGCACGCCTCTTGTTGCGAAGGTTTCATAATTTTAGGGGTGAGATTGAATAGTAGAAACGATATTTTTCATTAAAATTTTTTACGATAGTCGCTCCGGTGATAATGTCTTTCGAAATGGGAGAAGGACCAACAAACTGGGGACAAACTGTTACCGCAACTTGCACAATCCTTCAGGGTGACCAGCCTATCCAAATGGAATGGGCTCTCAATGGCAAGCCGATTTCTCACGACTATCCCGATATATCGATCGCAACTACCAAACGCGTCAGCCTGCTCACAATCGAGTCGGTAACAGCAAGTCACGCCGGCGAATATACTTGCATCGCTAGTAATGTAGCTGGAGGAACGAGTTATACCGCGACATTAGCCGTTAATGGTACAAATACGTTTCGTTACTCGTGTCTCTGCATGTCACGAATTAGTCCACCCATCATTCGATAGTTTGTTCATTGTTTTTTTAAATAGATATTTATCCTTTTCTAATCCTCTTTCTCCTTTTTATCCACTTGCAACGTTAATGAACAATTTGGTTCGTCTAGTTATTGCAGGTCTGTTGATGGTTTGTTAAGGAAGAAAATATTTGATAACGAACAGTCAGTTACTTTGGGGCAAATCAAATAGTAAAAACGATATTTTTGATATAACTTTTTTCGTGATAGTCGCTCCGAGGATAAAGCCATTCGAAATGGGAGAGGAACCAGCAAACTGGGGTCAAACCGTAACCGCGACTTGCACCATCCTCCAAGGTGATCAACCTGTACAAATCGAATGGGCTCTTAATGGCAAACCGATATCTCATGACTATCCCGATATATCGATCGCAACTACCAAACGCGTCAGCCTGCTCACAATCGAAGCAGTAACGGCAAGTCACGCCGGCGAATATACTTGCATCGCTAGTAATATAGCTGGAGGAACGAGTTTTGCCGCGACGTTAGCCGTTAATGGTACAAATACGTTTCGTTACTCGTGTCTCTGCATGTCACGAATTAATCAACCCATCATTCGATAGTTTGTTCATTGTTTTTTTTTATAGATATATATCCTTTTCTAATCCTTTTCCAATCCTCTTTCTTCTTCTTATCAACTTGCAACGTTAATGAACAATTTGGTTCGTCTAGTTATTGCAGGTCTGTTGATGGTTTGTTGAGGAAGAAAATATTTGATAACGAGCAGTCAGTTACTTTGGGGCAAATCAAATAGTAAAAACGAAATTTTTGATATAACTTTTTTCGTGATAGTCGCTCCGGGGATAATGCCATTCGTAATGGGAGAGGAACCAGCAAACTGGGGTCAAACCGTAACCGCGACTTGCACCATCCTCCAAGGTGATCAACCTGTACAAATCGAATGGGCTCTTAATGGCAAACCAATCTCTCATGATTATCCCGATATATCGATCTCAATCAGCAAACGTGTCAGCGTACTTATGATCGAAGCAGTCACTGCGAGTCATGCTGGCGAATATACTTGCATCGCCAGTAACGTGGCTGGTGGAACAAGTTATACCGCGACGTTGGCCGTTAATGGTACAATAATAACATCTACCGTCGATATATTTTCGCTGTTCGTGTCTGCATGTCACGAATTAGTTTATTGTTCCCTTTTTTCGTTCTTTTATTTTTTCTAGTACTTATCCTTTCCTAATCCACTTTATCCTTTTTATCCACTTGTCACTGAAACAAATCTATCCAATTTTGACAGATATTTGGATTATTCGTAAGGAAGCAGATATTGTATTTTGGATATTCAATAACATTGGGGTTTAATCGAATAGTAGAAACGATATTTTTTATATGACTTTTTTACGATAGTCGCTCCGGTGATAATGCCGTTCGAAATGGGAGAGGGACCAGCGAATTGGGGAGACACCGTAACTGCCACTTGCACCGTGCTGAAAGGCGATCGTCCTGTACAGATTGAGTGGGCTCTAAATGGTGAACCGATTTTTCGCGATCGTTCGGACGTATGGATTAATACTAACGAACGCGTTAGTCTGCTCACAATCGATGCGGTTACAGAGAGACATGCTGGAGAATATACTTGCATAGCCAGCAATGTTGCTGGTGGAACCAGTTATTCCGCATCTTTAGCTGTGAACGGTAGAACGATTTCTGCGTTTCACTTAGTTTTTCATAGTTTTCTGTAGCATCCATGCATGTACGGAATTATTGTTGGCTGCGTTCATTTCAGCGGATAAACAACACTAATGCGATCCTTTCTTCTATCCTTCACTTAACACTATGGGATCGTTCGCTTTGGAGATGATGCTCTAACTACTCCGGAAGATAAAATCCTTTCAACAAGTTTTAAATCGTTGATCGCTCATGTCAGGATAATTTAGGTTCTTTTTCTTCTCTAGGGAATTTGTAAAGAAACTTTGTTGATCGTTCGTATCATTAATATGATCATATATTAGATTCACAATTAACGTTGTCATTTTAGTGGCACCTCATATAGGTCCTTTCTCGATCAGTGACGGTCCTGCGAATTGGGGCGACATGGTCTCGGCAACGTGTTCCATCATGAAGGGAGATTTTCCCGTAAAGATTGTTTGGAAGTTTAATGACAAAACGATAGGCCCAAGTGATTCAGATATTATGATAACGAAGATCAATAAGCACATGAGCGCATTGAGCATCGAGTCGGTGACTGCAAGACACGCGGGCGAGTATACTTGCGTCGCCACGAACCGAGCTGGCAATGCCACTCACTCGACCATCCTGGCTGTTAACGGTACCAATCTTTTGAAAGCACGCTTGCACGACAATTAAATGTATTTTGTACAGCACATACATACCTCATCCATCATTCTGTTATTAGGCCTGATGTCTTTTTATTTTATAATTATTTATACCGTTAAAATTTTTGCACTCGGTAATATAGAATGACGAAATTCGAACTATACAAATTTTGGTATTTAAAAAATTGTATTGGCCTTGTTTAGAGTAACAAAATTCTTTTTCATCGACAACAAGCGTGCTCTATCATTCATCTACCCGTCCATTGTCCAATCATAGATCCAAATTTTGTTTTACCGTGAGACTAATTATCTTCCTCTTTTAAGTGAAATATTTTTCTGGACTCGAAAATAACGCGACGAGAAAAACTAAGCCATTTGGATAGAAACCATGGTATTCGACGAATTTAATTTGACTCATTTAGAGAAGAATTCGTTATTTGTTTTTCGATTGACGACCAAGCATGTTCTATTAGTTGCACCACAGATCTTTCCTTTTTCGTTTGGCGACGAACCGGTGAACTCGGGCGAGGCGATATCAGCTACCTGCTCCATTCAAAAAGGAGACTTCCCAATGGATATTTCGTGGGCCTTCAACGGCGAGCCGATAATCGACGAATATAGAGATCAATTTATGATAACGAAGAGCAAACGTCTAAGTGTACTACAAATCGATGCCGTTGCCGCAAGACACGCGGGAGAATTTACTTGCACAGTGTCAAACAATGCCGGTGCTTCCAGTCACACGGCTGCATTAGCCGTGAACGGTAATGCGCGTGCATGTCTTATACGGGCACGTCCTTCTGTCTCTTTCTCTATTTTTCTTCTATTTTTATTTCTCACTAGCAACCTTGTTTCACCTATCCTCACAGATAAGAGAAGTTGTTCTTCTCTCTTTTCCTTCCTTTATCTTCCTTTTCCATTCCATGTTGTCGTAAATTTACGACAGTTCTATTTCTAAAACCATTCTCAGACATTAAAGCTATTTTTAACATCAACATTATCGTACTGAGAATGTATCAGTGGGGTTAGGTGAGCCAGACTCAAGGATTATTTTCATCAAACATTCGTGGCAACACGTAAAACGATCTTGTTATCTCTTTAGCTCGTTCACGATATACTTCATCGTTCTCGATAATTCTCCTTTGGAATTAATTAGTCTTTGGATAATAATTGTCATGCCTTTGAAAATCACTTACAGTCGCGCCACAAATAGTACCCTTTTCGATCAGCGACGAACCTGCAAATTGGGGAGAAGCGGTCTCGGCTGTTTGTACGGTCGGAAAGGGTGACTTACCGATTGAGGTTTCGTGGGCTTTAAACGGTGAGCCTATTAACGACGCCAATCACGGAGACGTTTCTATATCGAGCACTGGAAAACGGGTCAGCCTGATGACGATCGAAGCCGTGAGCGCGAGGCACGCCGGGGAGTATACTTGTACAGCCTCGAACGCAGCTGGAGCCACTAGTTATTCGGCTGTATTAGCAGTAAACGGTACACAAAGGGACTCAGATGCTTGTTCCTTGAATTGAGATAATAGAAATATGCATTGAACGATGTGTTCACACTCTGCCATTTAATTCGCGTGCACACATTATTAGCTAATAGAAACGTATCGGAGCGATAATGCTTTCCTTTTTACTAATGTTTGAACAGGTCGCATCTTTTTTCTTGAATGTAACAACACAATTCTTACGACTGCAGTGCATTTACCGTTTTACCTTTGAAACAATCAACATATTTTTCTTTCGTTCTTCTAAAACCAACTTTTCACCGTCCCTTCTTTTTCACCATTCCTACATTGTCCAAGGGCGCGTATGAAAACATGCCTAATGAGAAATTGATTAGCGTTGACGATCTTTTTTAGTATCACCGCAGATTGCACCCTTCTCGATCGGGGATGAACCGGCTAATTGGGGAGAGCAGGTTTCGGCAATTTGTAGTATCGTCAAGGGTGATTCACCGATCGATATTCAATGGAGCTTAAAAGGCGAACCTATAACAGCTCGCACGCATCCAGATATAACGATCCAGAAAACAGGCAAAAAGACGTCTCTGCTAACCATCGACTCTGTAACCGCGTATCATGCTGGCGAGTACAGTTGCATCGCGAGCAATTTGGTTGGATCCGTCACTCGTTCGGCCGTTCTATCGGTTAATGGTATATTAAAAGCATTAAAACAACAACGACGTTAAAAGCATCGCATAATGCATCCAAACTTTCCATTTAGCAGCACTTTCTTATTACCTCAAGAATCCATCCAAATACCAAGTACCTTTTCTCCAAAATTATGAATAAAAATCCCGTTCATCGTAAAAACTCTAGGAAGAATATTCTTATTATTAGTCAATTGCCTAATTTCTGGACTAGGCAAAAGGAAAGATCCTTTTTAATAAGAATGAGGAGACATCGTGCAATTATCCTTCTTTGTTTTTTTTTTTGCGTGAGAGTTCATTGATCATTTCTGAGCACATCTTATTGTGCTTATTCTTTTCTTGCTGATTCGTGCCGCAGTCGCACCGCAAATAGGACCAATATCATTCGGTGAGGAACCAGTTAACGCAGGTGACTTGGTCTCTGTGCAATGCGTCGTTACCAAGGGCGACTCTCCTCTGGAGATCACTTGGATGTTTGATGGTCGTCCTATAAATCACGATCGGATGGATGTGATTGTATCTAATACCGGAAAACGCGTGAAACAATTAACCATCGAGTCCGTTGCTGCGAGACATGCCGGGGAGTACACCTGTGTCGCATCAAATATGGCTGGTTCAACGTCTCATTCGGCCAAGTTGGACGTCAACGGTACACGTACTCCCTGATTTTGCATCAAAAATCCTAATCTCATTCTATTAACTTCCTTCTACGTTACCTTCCTTTCCGACGAAGCATAATCCTCTTTATGCTCTGTACACTTCATCCTTCTTTATCGATCTTCAGTCTTCTTTATTTTCCATTTCTATCATTTCAATTTTCTTATTTTCTCATATATTTTCATTTTTGATTTGATCTCATTTAATGAATCGAAAAACATCTAAAGCGTGTGAAAGGGCGAGAATCATTGGAAATTTCAAGATACTGAATATAAATGAAAAAACGGAGCATACCTAGAAGAATTTAGAGCAGTTATTGGGAGCGTGATTATTGCGAGATTAGTAAGAGGCAGCTTCTTTTCTACTTTATTTCTATTTCCAGTCATTCCGAAATTGTTGCCATTCGTATTCGGAGAAGAACCGTTAAACTCCGGTCAAGTAGTAACGGTACCGTGTGCAGTGATTGAGGGTGATCAACCCTTGAAGCTCCGTTGGACCTTAAACGGTCACGAGATTTTGCCACACTCTGGAATCACAGTACTGGATCTTGGGGGAAGAGGCGTCATACTAAGCATAGGATCGGTCCAGGCAGCTCATGCAGGAACTTACACGTGTATCGCGGAAAATCTTGCCGGAAGGCACGAGCTTTCGGACGATCTGATCGTCAATGGTGCATAACGATCTCTCTTTTTTCCCTTATTTTCAATCCCTTTTTCTATATATTTTCAATGACCTAGTTCTAAGGAATTATCGTTGAAAAAGTCACCAAAAGAATAATCCTCTACCCCGACTACTCTCCTAATCATTTTTTCAGTCCTATGAGAGACCTTTGCGAGCTCTACTCGTGTTTCCCTTTTGATTTCTTCTTCTTCTTCTTCTTCTTCTTCTTCGTCTTCGTCTTCGTCTTCGTCTTTTTTCTGTTTTTTTTTTCTCTCGAACACGGTCTTGTTTTCAGAGAAAAAAAAACATAGGTTCGTTGAAAAAGTGGGTTAACGAGAGGTGGCGTGGTTCGTTTGTAAAAGACGTTGAATTAATGACGTATGTCGCGTTTCTCTCTGTTTCTCTCTCTCTCTCTCTCTCTCTCTCTCTCTCTCTATTTTCTTTGGCCTTTCTATTGCTTTTTTTTTCTTTTTACCTATTTTCGACAGTCACCCCGCATCTACAGCCATTCTCGTTCGATGAGGCCAACTCCGGTGATCTAATAATCGTCCATTGCGCGGTCGTTAAGGGGGACACGCCGATTTTGCTCAAGTGGTTGTTCGAGGGACGCCATTTAGAAGTAGGAGACGGAGTGGGTATCACCGCGCTTGGGGATAGAGTATCGGCCTTGACGATACCGTCCGTAAGGGGAGAACACGCCGGAGAGTATGCTTGCGTTGCCGATAATCCAGCCGGTCGTGCTAGGCACAGTGCACATCTCAAAGTGAACGGTACACAGGAAATATTCAGGAACGAATTTAGAGAAAATAACATACGCGACCAGCATGATCGTCGTCGTCGTCGTCGATATTATTACGTGTAACCATTATAACGCGCTATTTAAGAACTTGTTGAGTTTGCTATGTAAAAGAATGCGATAATGATTGAACGGGAAACTAACGTGACTAATTATTATTATTATTTTTTTCTTTTTTTTTTCTGTGGGGCTGTAGCTCGAGTAGTAGTCGATATTTTAATGAAGATAATATATATACATATATGTATATTTATATTATATAATAAAGTTGATAAAATAATGCATCATTCATCGTAATAAATTGTAATACTTGCTCTGTCTGTCGTATAGCAATACATAAATACACATGAAGATGTCTGGAAAGTTTACGTTTGCCCGATTCTCCATTCTGAACTTCCCCTATGTCTCTCTTTCTATCTCTCTCTTTCTCTTTCTTTCTTTCTCTCTCTCTCTCTCTCTTTCTCTCTCTCTCTTTCTCTCTCTTTAACTCTCTACACAATTATATCTTCTCCTCGTTAATACAGAATTCGGTAGGTTGAGTTTTCAAGCCGGGAGCTTTATCCTTTTCTTTTCTCGAGTTAAAAGCTGTCGCGAGGCAAACGAACAACAACACGTCCCAACCCTCGTTATATTCACTTATTTCGTTATCCGATTTCTTCGTTAATTAGTTTTAATGACAATACCGAAAAAACGGCCGCAAGCGCTATTACGAGACAAGCTTCGGACATAATAAGAAACAGAGAAATGGAAACACCGAATCCCCGGAAGGAAAAATATAAACGACGAATAGATGAGATAAAAAAGGAAAAAAGAAAATACCTCATAAAAGATAGAAAAAAAAAGTATATATATATATAAAAGGAGAGAGGAAAAAACCATCATCGAGTCGTTGTTAAAAAATCGCGTTAAAATCCTGTCGTCGTGGCCCGGTTTACCACCTAGAAGCCTCTCTACTACCGTTACATATTCCAGTCTTACCAAGGATCAGTCCTTTCGATTTTGGGGATCGACCGATCTATGCCGGACAGGCTGCTCAGCTAGCATGCATGGTACCGGTCGGCGACACACCGCTTGAGATCACCTGGACACACGAGGGTCAACCCTTGTCGCAATATATGGGATACAGCGTCGGGAAACTCGGACCACGATCGAGTATACTTCTGATTGAGCCAGTTACCCCAGACCACGATGGACGTTACGCGTGTCTCGCTAGTAATCCGTCGGGAAGAGCGGCACACGAAGCCACGTTACGAGTCCACGGTTAGGGCCCCAATAGTAAAATGGGAACATTGAAATCGTGATAATGATAATAATAATGCTAATTGACCATACAAAATAACGATATATATATATACATATACATGCCGTATTATACATATACATACATATATACATTATATTATATTATACTTATATATATATATGCGTAATATTGATTTTGATAATGAGCGACATGATGATTGATGATCACCCTGAATGACAGCAAATAATAATAATAATAATCGCGTCGGTTTTCGCGATATTTTATGACTGCAGGCTTTATTGATGCATCTTCGTCGTTGCTGAAGCTGTCCTATTGTGTACAGATCGTTGCTTTCGTCACCGGGGATGACACTCTCGTCTGCACTGTCTCTTTCTCTTTCTCTTTCTCTCTCTTCTTTCTCTCTCTCTCTCTCTCTTTCTTGCTCATTTTTCTATCAATTTTTATTTTCATTCCTTTGTTTTGTTATTTTTCTTTAAGCAATCTATATTTTTCTCTCTACATTTCGTTTGTCTATAATTATTATTATTATTAGGTTTCTATCTTATATGCTACAGTTTCGAGTCCACAAGCTTAAAGCCGAGCGTTAAAAATCAGGTAGATCGAACCGAAACCTCCGTCTTCCTCAAGCTCAACAACGGCCTTTCCTCGTATCTGCCGTTAGTTTACAAATATTCGCGCTTAGATATTGTTTCATTTTTTTATCTTGCGCCCTCTTCGTTAACACTTGCCGGCGATTCTTTCTTTGGCTTTTTGATTTTGCCAAGAAAGATCTCGAAAAGTATTATCTCTCTTTCACACATACACACGATGAACACAGATATATCACGCCGTACTTTACTTTGATCTTCATCATCCTCGACAAAAGAGATATATATATATATATATATATATATATATATATATATATATGTGTGTATATTTATATGTATATATATATCATTACTCTATATATCTCTCTCTCACGCACACGATTATCATCGCGAGGTCATTCTGATAGGTTTTGTTAACTCTCTCGTATTGTTTTGTCGTCGTTTTGTCATAACGTCGATCAAGTTAGTAATTTCGTCGTAAAACCCCACATTCGCGAGCCACAACGCGTCCCAGCTCCAAAGACGACCGACCGACCATTCCAGCACCCCTCGGAGGGTTTCCGAGATTCATTCCAACCTTTATACTCCTTAAGGCACCTTTCCGTACTAGCCTTACCTAGCCTTCACCTCACATGTCTCGCCTCGTTCATTTTGTACGTGCATGAGAAGGAAGTAGTTCGTAGTGACACATGCATGACTTTTCTCTCTTTCTTATTCTCTTTTTCTATCTACCTCTAAACTATCTCTATCTTTTTCACTCACTCTTTCAGCCTTTCTTCTCTCTCTCTCTCACACACACACAGCCCTTTTTACTCCTAGTAAGAACATGAAATATGGTCTTAACATGATTTCTTAATGCGGTACAGCATGCAAGCCGTGCTTAAGTACATACATCGTAGAACTTCTTGCATGCACTCACAGTGAGCTCCTTCTGCAGCCTTTCTTCGTCGATCTTCATACTCTCGGTTCATGCTAGTAGATACCCGCATAGTCATCTCAAAGTCCCGTATGCTTTTATTAGTAGTACGATTTGCTCGTTGCGGTAGCGGAAGCGAATCGACGTTTGCATGCAATAAACGTAATCCCATCTGTTCTGGATCTTTTTGTTAGCCTGTTTTCCTGCCTGTCTGCCTGCCTTTATGTAGGCAGGATTTAATTTTAAATGAAATACTTTCAGAGAGGATAAATATTTCTTGTTAATGCTTGATTATGTAGTTGAGAAAAGATCTAGGACGACGGAACGATTTGCTTCCGGTTTACTGCCATAATAGAATAAGGAAAAAGAACGCAATTCTAATCGATTTATTCTGTCACAGTACCACCTCGTTGGATTCTGGAACCTACTGATAAAGCTTTCGCACAAGGCTACGATGCACGCGTTGAATGTAAAGCCGATGGTTTCCCGAAGCCCCAAATCACATGGAAGAGAGCTGCTGGTTAGTATTATTCATTTTACAATAGTTTTAGTTTTATTAACTATTTCGAATCAACATTAATTATATTTATTAATCGTCATATGATTTTTTCATCGAATAGGAGATACGCCTGGTGATTATACGGACTTAAAACTGAGCAATCCTGATATTAGTGTTGAAGATGGAACTCTCTCGATCAATAATATTCAAAAGACTAATGAAGGCTATTATCTTTGCGAGGCTGTTAATGGTATTGGAGCTGGACTTTCTGCTGTGATTCTCATCTCTGTTCAAGGTGAAATTTCTGTTATTACTTTTCTTTTTATTCTCTTTTTAGTTATTTTTTATATTAAAATAATTGATAATTACAGCACCTCCCCACTTTGACATCAAGCTCAAAAATCAGACTGCACGACGTGGCGAACCAGCTGTATTACAATGCGAAGCACAAGGCGAGAAACCAATTGGCATTTTATGGAACATGAACAGCAAGAGACTTGATCCGAAAAGCGATTCGCGTTATACTATCCGAGAAGAGATTTTGGTTAATGGTGTTCTGTCTGATCTTAGTATCAAGAGAACTGAAAGGAGTGACTCGGCTTTGTTTACCTGTGTTGCAACCAATGCTTTTGGCAGCGATGACACCAACATCAATATGATTGTTCAAGGTACAATCTTTGGAATAATGCTCTAAAGTTCTATATCTTCATCGGTAATAAGGAAACTTTATCTAATATGATTTTTTCATGCAGAGGTACCGGAAGTTCCTTATGGTCTTAAAGTATTGGATAAATCTGGACGTTCGGTTCAATTGTCATGGGCATCTCCATACGACGGAAATAGTCCCATTAAACGATACGTTATTGAATACAAAATCAGCAAGGGATCCTGGGAAACTGATATGGATAGGGTATTTGTGCCTGGCCCTCAACAAAACGTTGCTGGTGTGTTCAATCTTAGACCTGCCACAACTTACCATCTCCGAATTGTTGCCGAAAACGAAATTGGATCGTCTGACCCATCTGATACTGTAACTATCATCACTGCCGAAGAATCTCCAAGTGGCCCACCAACTTCTATTAAAGTCGAAGCTCTTGATCAACATACTCTCAAAGTAATTATGATAAAATTGAATGTCTCATTATATCGAAATTGTAAGTATATTATTAACAAAGTTAAATGTATTTAGGTAATCTGGAAATCACCCCCACGCGAAGACTGGAACGGCGAAATTCTTGGCTATTACGTTGGCTACAGGCTATCATCATCCTCTGACAAACCATACATGTTCGAAACCGTTGAATTCTCGAAGGAAGATGAAAAAGAACATCACTTGCAGATCATGAATCTTAAGACTTACACCCAATACAGCGTTGTTGTTCAGGCATTCAATAAAGTTGGTTCTGGACCGATGAGTGAAGAACGAAGACAACACACGGCCGAAGGTGTACCCGAACAACCACCCCACGATACGACTTGCACTACTCTTACTTCGCAATCTATTAGAGTTTCATGGATGTCACCTCCTCTTAGTGCTGCAAATGGTGTTATTACTGGTTATAAGGTAATACAATATTTTACATCAAAAAATATATGAAGAAATTATTTATTGTATATCGTTATATTGGCATATTATCGTCTATGTATATGAACATCATATATTCTTAGGTTATTTATGGTCCATCTGATACTTGGTATGACGAAAATTCGAAAGATACTAAAGTTGCCACCAACAGCGAAACCATTTTACACAGCATGAAGAAATATACGAACTACAGCATGCAAGTTTTGGCCTTTACTTCTGGTGGCGATGGCGTGAAATCTGCACCGATCCACTGTCAAACTGAACAAGATGGTAAGTTTTAATATTGAAAGTATTAATAATATTTCATATAATTTATTAACAATTTATGTATCCTCTTCTTTAGCTCCCGAAGCACCGATCGCCGTTAAAGCTCTCGTCATGTCTCCTGAATCGATTCTTGTTTCTTGGCGTCCACCAAATCAACCTAATGGAGTTATTTCGCAATATACCGTCTACACTAAAGCTGACGACGCAGAAGAACCAGCTAGCCATATAGTATCACCAAATCAATTGACTTACGAAGCCACTGGACTTGACCAACAACGAAGATATGAATTCTGGGTAACTGCTAGCACGAACATCGGCGAAGGAGTAGCTTCTAAGATTGTGACATTAGGACCAAGTGTACGAGGTATGATTTGTATTTTATATATCTTTCAATACATATATATATGCAAAGTAGGTATCTTATGTTATTAATTTATTGTTTCCTTCATATTTCAACTTATAGTACCGGCCAAGATTGCATCGTTCGACGACAAATTCACTGCGACTTATAAAGAAGATGTTAAATTACCCTGCCTTGCTGTTGGTGTACCTGCACCGGAAGTAACATGGAAAGTACGTGGCGCTGTTCTTCAACCCAGCGATAGATTAAGACAATTACCCGAAGGATCCCTGTTCATCAAAGAAGTTGACCGTGCTGATGCTGGAGAATATTCGTGCTATGTTGAAAACTCTTTTGGACATGATACTGTTACTCACCAACTCATTGTTAATGGTAATTGTTGATATCAATCATTATGAAATAGTTTAAAAATTTAGTTCCTTTTTTTGTTAATATTTGGTAATTGGTTTTTAGCACCACCACACTCACCACAAGTCACTCTCACTGCCACGACTACCAATTCGCTTACGATGAAATTACGACCTCATCCAACTGATAATGCACCTATTCATGGATATACGATTCATTACAAACCCGAATTTGGTGACTGGGAACCCGTTCAGATTAGCTCCACGGCACAGAAGTATACTTTAGAAAACTTATGGTGTGGCTCTCGATATCAGATCTATGTTACGGCTTACAATAGGTAAGAATAAGTTTTATATATAGGTAAGGTTGTTACAATAAAAGCGAATATGATTCAACGTAAACATAATTTTAGCATTGGAACTGGAGACCCATCAGACATTTTGAATACTCGTACCAAAGGATCAAAACCCATTATTCCTGAAGCAGCAAGATTTATTGAAGTATCTACTAACAGCATTACCCTTCACTTGAGCGCTTGGTCTGACGGTGGCTGCCCCATGTTGTACTTTGTCGTTGAACATAAGAAGAAGTAAGAGTTAAACAAGAAATCGAATTAAAAGTTTAAACGGCAAGTTCGAAGTAACCAAGTTTGTCTTTTATTTTAGGCATCAACAAGAATGGAACCAGGTATCGAACAACGTTAAACCCGGCGGTAATTTTGTAGTTTTGGATTTGGACCCTGCTAGCTGGTATCATCTTCGAGTTACGGCTCATAACAATGCTGGATTTGCGGTAGCCGAGTATGAATTTGCAACTTTGACTGTAACTGGAGGTAGGTATGACATAACTACACTTGATGCGTTTGAAAGCATCTCGTAGCCGGTGCTAATGGTGGCTGGATTGAACGGTCGCCGTCCGTATTTTTTGTTCCAGGCACCATTGCACCGGCCCGCGAATTACCGGACATTAACGGTGGTGGCAACGATGAAGACCCAGTGAAATTTTTCATGGCTAACTTGAATCTTGTCGTACCTGTGGTAGCCGCAGTTCTTGTTATAATCGTTGCCGTCATCGTGATCTGCGTTCTTAGAGGAAAAGGCCATGGTAGTGATAAAGGTAATAATAATAATTATTTTTCATTTTTTTCCCTGTTTAGGTACGATTGCTCCTCCGGTACGTAACGGTGGTAATGATAATACCGACGTAAGACGTTATTTCCCATGGTTACCGAGTTGGCTCGATGTTAACGTTGTTGTACCGGTCGGAGCTACGATCGTCGTCATTATCGTAGGAATTGTCGTCATTTGCGTCGCATTGTCTAGACGAACCCGAGGTCCGGAACAAACACGGCTGCGAGGTATCTCTTCAGCCGACGAGAAATATTACGAGGGACAATGTATACCAATTTTTTTTTTATTACTTTATTCATTAGATTACGAAAAGTAATCGAATAATTCAGTATCATTGCGATGATGATTTTGACGCAAGAAAATTAATATACACTTTAATATTGAAATTGTATATATTATCTGATGAACAATTTAAATGTTTTAATCGTAATCATCCTCCCAGTGATTCTTTGCAAATCGAACATATATTCATTGGTTAATAATATAGTAATATTAATACGAACGAACACGTTTATTACTGATTTCAGATGACGTAGTATATCAACAAACCGGTGTTGGCGGCGCTACACTTGACAAACGCAGGCCTGATCTCCGTGACGAATTAGGATACATCGCACCCCCGAACCGCAAACTCCCACCTGTTCCTGGCTCCAACTATAACACCTGCGATCGCATCAAGCGAGGTACAGTGATAAGTAAGCCACAACTGACAAAAGTTTGATATTTAGATGATTCTCCATTATAACTGTTTGAATGTTGTCGCATCGGCACGAGATAGTTTGACTATTTCTTTTTACGGAACACATAAATTTCGTCGCACAGCCAGCCAACGGTTCCAATTTTAAAACGATGATATTATTTATTGAAAATCAATATGGCAAGCAAACACAATACACACGCATCACATCATCATTACCGTTTAGATTCCGCTATTATTTATGTTGGCTACGCTTAAACATATTTTGCATACCTAAATATGTACACACATACTATATACTATATAATCAACTTATAAAAGACGTATACCCCGCTACTAAGACGAAACAAGTTTTTCCTTCGTATGCGCTTATAACATCGCTGCGCGTACCAAGAATCGTACGTGGTTAACGAAATTTCATTGGTTTTTCTATAACTGTCCTTCTATAAAAGAAATAATTATCGTTAAAAAATAGATCTCGATATACAGCTTGGTAAGCGGCAGCGTGTCGTACGATTGTTGTAGTATATGTTCGATAGGTGCGACAGGTTCGTTGAGAAGCCACTCAACGTGGGATCCAAGGAGGCACATGTATGAGGAATTAAATCATTGTGCTCCGAGCAGAAGGTGCCCACCTCCACCGCGTATGGGCAGTTCGGAGGGTCTTTCTCACAGAGGTTGGTAACAGTAGTTTTTCTAGAACGAAGGGCTCATTCTCCCTCGTGTCCCGTCGCAAGCCTTCGTCTTTCGCGATTCTGGTAATGACGAACTACAGCCGGTACATCCTACTCGGTCTCGCAGCCGGTCTTCGTAAGTTCTCTTCGTGGTTCTAAATCCTCAGAAATGCAGACATACGTTTCTTTCATTTTCTTCTTCTTATTCTACACCTTATTCATCTTATTCTTATTCTTATTCTTGTTATTGTTGTTCTTCTTCTTCATCGATGTTGCACGTTATCGCATGCCTACGCTCGTTATCTGACCCAGCACACAATTTACACATCGAACACATTTAAGCCGAGTATATTTTACTTTTCGTTCTATCAATGAAAGAAATATTTCACTTCGGTGATACCATTTATAAGGAGATATAATATAATATAAAAGGGCATGAAGAAAGTAGGAACGTTCAAGCGAGACTACTAACATGAAAATTGATGCACGTATACTTATATATATAATATATCATCGATATATCATTCATTTGTTTATTGAGGAGATAATAATCGTAGAATTTAGTAAGAAATAGAAAAAATGTATTTTCTATACGAACTTCATGGCAGCAGAGTCTACCCTCGATACTTGTTGCAGGCATGGAGGATGAAATCTGCCCGTACGCCACTTTCCACTTATTAGGATTCCGTGAAGAAATGGACCCAAGCAAGGCTATGCAATTCCAAACTTTCCCTCATCAAGGTAATGGACACTCCGGAACTATGGGACCACCAGTTGGACATCCGACTAATGCTTCTGCTCACAGTCGCTCTGGATCTCAATCTATGGTACAGAATCTCTTCTGTCCAAAAAGCAAATATACAAAATTGATCTTAAGATGCTTGTATTATGAGAACATTTTCCTTTTTATCAGCCTCGTCAGAATGGTCGTTACTCTAGAGTACCATCTCAAGGAGGTGGCAGCGGAACTCACGTCTTCTCCCCTGAATACGACGACCCAGCTAATTGCGCTCCCGAAGAAGATCAATACGGCTCACAATATGGACAATACGGTGCTCCTTACGATCATTATGGATCTCGTGGATCTGTCGGCCGTCGTAGCGTTGGATCTGCTCGCAATTTACCAAACTCTGGATCACCCGAACCACCACCACCCCCACCAAGGAATCACGATCAGAATAACTCGAGTTTCAACGACAGCAAGGAAAGCAACGAGATCAGCGAAGCAGAATGTGACCGTGATCAACTTGTCAACCGCAATTACGGCGGTCAGTACAATGAGAATCCTGATGAGAAATGATGAGCTGGCGAGGATGAAGGAGAAAGATGATGCTCGATTTAATATCCGAATGAAAAACAGGGAGCAAGCTTTGACTTGCGTTCGGATAGTCGAGTTGTATATTTTCTCATACTCTTGTTAATGGTTATCTCGGAAAATTGCTCGTTTCATTAGATCATCATTAGATATTAGGTGTACGATGCGCGGACATATATCGCATGTCGAGCGAATCCGCCACCTATACGAATGGAAGAGATTCGCTCCGAATTATGTGTTTTCTAATCGTATAGCTTTTTCACTCTATTTGCATGCTACGTGTTGTCGTAGTAGTTTACCGTTGTGTCAATCGTGCCGTGTGTTTTTCTATTTCAGTGAATGCTCGCGGCAAGGACGGCATGACCACCGAGGAGATGCGTAAACTCATAGAGAGGTCAGTAGAGAGCGAGTGTGTTTCGATTCGCGATCAAAAGCGATACACGAGAATTGTTATCGTTTTTTTCATAATTGTACCTCGATTGAAAATTTACATTTTCTTCTAAATTTCTATCTTTTTCAATATAGCCAAATACAATTCTTTATCTTATCATCACCATTCATTTTTCATTTCATCATAATACTTAAAAGATCATTAATCGTCTTTCAATCTCACTACTCATCCTTTGACTACAAATTCGGCCATTTATTCATTGAATAATTCGAAAGTTATCAATTACGATATATATATAACATATATTAATAAAAATATTATATTTATGAAAAATAATAATCGAGTGCACGGTAGATTAGAAGAAGGCTTTACAAAATACATTTTAATGCTGTGTCTTTATCTCTGTCTTTTTCTTGTTTCATGACTCTTTACGCAGGAAGCCGTAAGTTTCTTGATCGTAGAACAGTACAGAGTGTGTTCCTGTAAAGATAGACGCAATTTCGTTAAAACATATTTACAAATGCTGTTACCTTATTGATAGTTGAACATTTTAACAGAAAAAGAGAAAAAAAAATTAAAAAAAACAGGCCAGCCGACGCTTAAAAAAAACATTGCTTGATATCGACATCAACGTTGTGACGAAAGACTTCTCTATGCGAACATGATGTTTTGCATGCAATTTTTGGTGGCCGATGCTCTTAGCGTAATTGATTGACAATTTTTCTTTTTTACTTTTAATTTCTTTATTTTTTCTTTAAATAATTTTTTTTAACAATCCAGGAACGATTTGCAATAGAAATAATTATAAAAGCGCCTCTACTGCAACTCCATGCTATATTATCACCATATATAATATATTATAAGCTGTTATCATCTCATCGCTACATTATCCCTGCTGTGCTAACATGCTAATCATTTATCATATATTACTATGCTCCTAATATATTATATAACCTTTCATTACTAATAAGTTTCTACCATTTCTATTCTCAGTATTTTAACGAATACTTATATCCCGTCATTGCTACTGTAATTCTAGTGCATGGATAAATATCTTTGGTTCGCGTACAGATGCCGCCTAAGTTATTAATTAATTATTTAATTTCTTTTTTTTTTCTTTAGGACGCAACGGATTAAATTTGCTTATGTTTTAATAACAACTAGAGTAATTCTTACGCTTTTCGCAGTGTTTTATGCATCTGTACGAGGATGTAAAAAAAAAAGAGTTGATGGAAGTACTCTTTGAAAAGAAAAAGAAAAAAAAGAAAAAGGAAAGAAGAAAGAAAGGAAGGAAAGAAGAGATTAGGATAATTTTAAAGAATGTTTCTCAAAATGGTTAATCGATGTTGCAGAAACGAAGCTCCCGGTCGGCAAACCGGCAGCCCCCACGGCGGTCACGGGGGACTCCTCACACCCTACGATACTGTGGCAGTGTAACCTGTAAATCCATCATCATCCATGGTCTTCCGGTTCTCTCGTTGACTGCGACCGAAGATTCGAGAGATACGGAAACGAAGCGCACGCTAACTCTTCCCCCGGTGCTGTCGTCGGTCCAATTTGCAACGATTTTAATGATTTAAAAAAAGAAAAGAAAAGAAAAATAACAAAAAAAAAGGAAAAAAAATAACATCGTCGCGAATAGATTCTAGAATTCGATGAATTACATTTCAAAAAAAAACAAAAAGGGGTTTGTGCACAACACGTTTATCAGATGTATGTGTCTGTGTGTATAACGTACGAGAGACAACGAACACCTCTGTTCAAGCGACGAAGAATGACCTCCTTCGTCCATCTATGACCACCATTTCTCGAATGACTCTCATATCCCTCGTTGGCCTTATCTATCTTTGTTTCTTCTTTGTAATGATTTGTTTTTTCTTTTTTTTTAATCATTATTTATTAGCAAACGTTTAATTCTAGCTCATTATTTGACCAAAGGCCAGGCTCAAAACTGCCTCTATGATTAACTGCCTAACGAGGACGAAGGAGGTATAATGGTTCCGACGGCTAAGAAAAACAAAAGAATAATAAATAATAACAATCAATTGCAGGAATTCGCGATACCCGGTACAGGTTCGTTCGCGGACGTTCTCGTACGACAGCGAAACAAAACTAAATTTAACAATTAAGGGAATAGCATACAACAAAAGGATATACATCAAACGTATATGAAAGTAAAAAAGATTAAAATTAAATTTCAAAGAAAGAAAAAACGGGAAAAAAATCACGAGAAGAAGAAGAAAAAGAAAAAGGAGAAGAAGAAGAAGAGGAAAAGAGGAAGCGTGCTCTCGGCGACGTTTCATTTTCCGGGGGTTTTACGCGGGAAATCCTAGGTTAAAAAGTCGCGTCCCGTCCTATTGGTGGACGGCGTCGGGACGATATAACATGAGATTATTTACTCGCTTTTAAGTCATGGTTGTGCCACACTGCCGCTACCCGCAGGCATATATACATATATATACGTTACGTATGTACGTATACATAACATATAACGGATATATACATACATACATAATAATACGATTTATAATTTCGTAACGAAGGTTGTGTCCCCCCCCGGGGGGTCGAAGATGTATCGAGTCTCAATGTCGCGGAGAGCAAGTGTAGAGATTGTCGTGTCGTCGTCGTAGTCGTCCGTTGACCAAAAAGAAAAAGAAACTATGAGGAAACATAAAAATATGAAAACAAACAAAAAAGAAACTTCAATAAAAATTCGCAAAATTCACGCCGATAGACCTATCCGAAGGAAGAACGCGGCACGCCATTGGAAAGAAAATTCATTAAAATGAAAAAATTATAAAAAATGAAAAAAAAGAAAAAAAAAGAAACAAATATAATCATCTTTACGTACTCTCTCTTTACAGGCTACGCGCACATAAGAAAAAAAAAATATATATATATATATATATATAAGAAAAAAAAAGAAAAAAAAACACATTTACACTCGCATACAATCTTTTTTCGCAAATACACATGTTCACATAACTACAAGCTACACTTGCTGTCGGTTCTTAATCGTCCTAACATAAAATATATATATATATATAAATACGTGTATGTGTGAATTCGGCCCGTGTATACGTATTTATAGATCTACGCGTATGTATTACTTGAATAATGAATTAATTTAATTAGTCAGCTCTAATCCACACCTATTATAATATTAGCCGCGCTGAAAAAAAATTTTGCTCGTGTCGAAGTTCGAAGGATAACGCGACGATGATTATTAGGAGGCGTAATAAGTGAATCGAATAAGTAACAAAGCATAATAAGTGAATAATGAATAATAAATAATAAAGAAAAAAAAAATTAAATAAACGTAGATAGGTATTAGGTTGGGCGGATGGTCGCGAGACAATAATCACCGATTTGCTTGCGTACCCTAAACGATAACGTCGATCTTCGTCGAGATACATAAAATAATTATCAAATACCTTTGATAAAAAAAGGGAAGCGAATTAGAGAAAAGCGAATTTACTTTCCTGGCGAAAGTATCCTCTCTAGTAGGATTCCATAGTGCTTTTCTCAAAGTGTCTTAGGCTCTTAGGTAGTTTCCTCGTCTTTTTCTAATGGCTAAATATCTCGTTGAATGATCGACGTTGCGTCAAGGGTGCGACTACGGCGGTGTGTGTCTCATAGTTTGTTTTTATCACATCACTATTTCTAGATATATACATATTATATAAATAAATATAAAATATATATATATACATATATATATGTATGTATGATTAACGTAACATATGCATACGTTGTAAGTAGGATATCTCTAGGTGTCGCGTTTATTTGCCGAGGCGATGATACGAGGCAAACACCGGTTGGCCGATCATTGTATTATTATTATTATTATTACTACTATTATTATTATTATTATTATTGTTACTATTATTAACTAATTATTATTACTATTAATTGATATTATTTTTTTAATGCGCGAACAAAAGAGATACGTTGTTTCTTTGTTTTTATTCTTGTCGTGGACGACGGAAAAAGGATCTCTTATATTCCTCCTTTTTTTTTGTTTTTTATATTAGATCACAGGAATTTTCATATCTCCCGTTAGGATACGATTAGAAATTGTCTATATTCTAATATATACGGCCAACCGGTTCCGACTCGGTATCGCCACAGCACTTTACTCATCGATGTGATTTTAGAGGTTTTTGCGCAGTCTTGTGTATGTGTTGTTATAATGTAATAACGATCACGCTATATCAAATTAAATATAGCCATATCCAAGTCACTTTTACAAATAACGTATATCACGTTTTAATCACACAACGCTCGCGGAGCTTTTAACGCTTTTAATGCTTTTTCGAATCTCTAACTTTTGAAAATTACGATGATGATAATAATGATGATGATAATAATAATGATGATAATGCTAGTGTGACAGAAGAAGAAAGAGGAAATAAGGAAAGAAAAAAAAAGAAACGATAAAGGAAATAACAAAAACTTCGCATAGCCATACGTTATAATAATCGACCTACACGCACTAAAATTTAGGCGTTATACATATTTGTCGTCGGTGTTTTTAATAATAAGCAGGATTTAAGGAAAATTTGTGATGATTGCGATGTCGCTTAGATCATTGAACGAGTGACTTCCTTTTTTCTTTTTTTCTTTTTGTCATTTACGACGCGCACTATCAAAATCCGAATGGCATTTTTATATGAGAAAAAAAAAGAAACATTTTATTTCCCCTCCAACCAACCCCCGTAACGATTACTTTCAAAAATGCTGTGAAAGCAAACGATCGGGATGATCGATTGAGAGACATACATATATATATATGTATATGTATATGTATGTGTAGGTCGTGAAAGCTTTATCGACTGGCGTGCATTTCACATTTTATCCTTTCTTATGATGATGATGATGATAATAATATTAATAATAATAATGAGCGAACGCGGTTCTTCGAGCTTACCGTCAACGGAGTGTTGCATGTCGTTTTAACTGTTATTTCTCTCACTATACTTTTATTAACTTTATTCGTCGTTGTTTTATTAAGTCTCTATGTGCTTTTATCCTTTGTGTTTTGTTGCTTATGTGGGATTATATTATATTAGGAGAATTTTTATTCATCCTCTCATATCTCCGCGATCGTAGAGACTCGAGGATCCGCGCGCGGTATACCGTTTCCTCAATACCTACTATTTTATGTTTTTGTACCAAAGTTGTAGCGTCTAACTTTACGTTAAATAAATAAACTAAAAAACAAATCTCACTATCTATCTCTCTTTCTCTTTCTCTTTCTCTCTCTCCCTCTCCCTCTCTCTCTCTCTCATTCCGACTTTTATATGAGCTGCTTATTGCAAAAATGTAAGTTTTATTTTAACCTTGTTACTCATTCCGTTCAGAACTCACTCTTCAGAAATGAAAAGAAACTAATTACAACTATAATGCCTATGGTAAGCGGTCTTTGCTACATCTTACTTGCCATGGAATGCATAGCATATTAAATATGTTAAACATTACATGGAAAGTAAATTGCATTGCCCAGGTCTAACCACGAGGAGGTAACCGCTTCTGAAGACCCAGGAGGGATATTCGTCATATCCGAATAGTGGAACCAACGATGAACCAACGATGAACCAACGATGAAACAACGATGAACCAACGA
>JACGTP010000013.1:2526327-2729503 GCA_023678845.1 Mischocyttarus mexicanus | reverse complement strand
AAATGTAATAAGTATAAGTTCTGCGTACCTTCCTCCTCGAAATCCACTGTTAGACTGATTTGAAATAAGCTATTAAAGTTTTTTTTCCGAAAGTTGTTTACATGATTATCGGAGGAGATTAATTCTATTATTTCGAATATTATTCTCGTTATACTTACACCACTTCTAATAAATCTTATTCTATACGCATGTGCGTGCCTACACGTCTAAATCTAACAGAATATTCATCGGAATAAAATGAAAGTTATAAAGACATTTTATAATTAATTTTTAGAGCTATTAACGACAATCAGATCGTAGCATTTATCTAAAAACATATAAAATAAAAAGATATTAAAATTATTTTATATTCTGATTAACGTTAGAAAGAATGTAATGTTTAAATCAAAGTATACGTATTAGAACATTCTTAAATATAAGAACAGTGCATTAGAGTAGTAGACATATGCTAAATAATTGTTAAATTATTATAGAATATAAGTATTATAATTGAAATGTAGTAAGTATAAGTTCTGCGTACCTTCTTCCTCGAAATCCAATGTTAGACTGGTTTGAAATAAGATATTAAAGTTTTTTTTTCCGTAAGTTATTTACATGATTATCGCAGGGGAATTAATTCTATTATTTCAAATATTATTCTCGTTAAACTAACACCACTTATAAGAGATCTTATTCTATACGCATGTGCGTGAATACACGTGTAAATCTAACAGAATACTTATCTAAAAGGGAAGAAATTTATTAATGCATATTTTAATTAATACTTCAGTCCAGTATTAAGGTCCAGCCCGTAGCATTTATCTAAAAACCTATTAAATAAAATGATAACGAAATTCTATTATATTTTGAATTACGTTAGGAAGAATGTAATGTTAAAACTAATGTATACATGTTAGAATAATCTTTTATATAAGTAGGGTGAACTAGAGTAGTAGACATATGCTAAATAATTATTAAATTATTATAGAAAATGAATATTATAATATAAATGTAATAAGTGTAAGTTCTGCGTACCTTCCTCTTCGAAATCCACTGTTAGACTGGTTTGAAATAAGCTATTAAAGTTTTTTTTCCGAAAGTTGTTTACATGATTATCGGAGGGGATTAATTTTATTAATTTCGAATATTATTCTCGTTATACTTACACCACTTCTAATAAATCTTATTCTATGCGCATGTGCGTGCCTACACGTTTTATTCTAACAGAATATTTATCCGAAAAGAATTAAAGTTATTAAGACATATTTTAATTAATATTTCGGGCTAGTAACGACAACCGGTTCGTATCATTTATCTAAAAACCTATTAAATAAAATGATAACGAAATTCTATTATATTTTGAATTACGTTAGGAAGAATGTAATGTTAAAACTAATGTATACGTGTTAGAATAATCTTTTATATAAGTAGGGTGAACTAGAGTAGTAGACATATGCTAAATAATTGTTAATTTATTATAGAATATAAGTATTATAATTGAAATGTAGTAAGTATAAGTTCTGCGTACCTTCCTCCTCGAAATCCAATGTTAGACTGGTTTGAAAGAAGCTATTAAAGTTTTTTTTTCAAAAGCTGTTTACATGATTATCGGAGGGGAATTAATTCTATTATTTCGAATATTATTCTCGTTATACTTACACCACTTCTAATAAATCTTATTCTATGCGCATGTGCGTGCCTACACGTTTTATTCTAACAGAATATTTATCCGAAAAGAATGAAAGTAATTAAGACAATTTTTAATTACTAATTTGCCCAGTAATGACATCCCTATCGTAGAATTTATCTAAAAGCATATTAAATTAAAAGATATCGAAATTCTTTTATATTTTAAATACTGTTAGAAAGAATTTAATGTTTAAACTAATGTATACGTGTTAGAACAATCTTAAATATAAGAAGGGTGCATTAGAGTAGTAGACATATGCTAAATAATTGTTAAATTATCGAAGAAAATGATTATTATAATTTAGATGTAGTTAGTATAAGCTCTGCGTACCTTCCTCCTCGAAATCCACTGTTAGACTGGTTTGAAAGAAGCTATTAAAGTTTTTTTTCCGAAAGTTGTTTACATGATTATCGGAGGGGACAAATTCTATTTATTTCGAATATAATTCTCGTTATACTTACACCACTTCTAAGAAATCTTATTCTATGCGCATGTGCGTGCCTACACGTTTTATTCTAACAGAATATTTATCCGAAATTAATGAAAGTAATTAAGACCATTTTTAATTAATAATTTGCCCAGTGACGACATCGAGTTCAAAGCATATATCTAAAAACATATAAAATTTAAACATAATAAATGAAAACATATTAAATTTATTTTTTTTTAAGTATGAAATCTTCAACGATTTTTGGCAAAATTATTATCAAATTTGTAATGACGCTTCATTGTATATTTAAATTGATTAACTATTAAGGAATACATTGAAAAACATAAATATGACGGATTGAAAAATGTAATTTCATATTAACATTAATACTCTAACCCTTATTAACCCAATTATGAGAGTATTTTACACACTGATTTAATAAGCGCATAATAGGAATGCTTTTATTTTATTACGTTTTCAATTTACATATTGTCCATAAGAATTCATCCACTGAAATCACATACTTTGAATTAAAAGACGTCCGTAATTAATTCGTATTATTTATTTTTCTCTCTCTGTTTCTCTTTCTCTTTCTCTTTCCTTCTCTCTTTGTTGTTTTTTTTCTTTCTATATTTACTTTTATTAATTAAACGTATTTAATACTTATATGAATATCCAATTGTATACGATATCGTATTTGTATATATTAATTACGAATTCCTTCTAATAACGTTCGAAAAATTTATATTAATGATATCAAATACATTAATTAATATTATATTACGTAGAAATATTATAATTTCCTATGATTTCTCCTATCAAATAATATTATATGAGAGATATTATTAGAAGAGAAATAATTTATTATATTTAACTATGGTCATTGTTCGTTTGATTTTGAATCGTGTCGTGGACTCTATTAAACATTTGACATTTCCCTATTTTAAGTATTCACGTGGTTACAATTAAAATAATGATGTTACCACATAAAACAATTAAAAGGAATATATAGAACTAATATACACATTGTCGTTATTACTCTCTCTTTTATTATGTTTGAGGAACTTTTTTACGGTACCTTCTCAACACATCCCACTTTTCCATAGTGTTAGGGGGTCGTCTTATCACTTCAGGAGAAAACAGCACGTGGTGTTTCGAATCCAAGTATTAACTGTGATCATCCCCACAGAGGGGACAGGCGAGTGCTATGCTAGAAATACATTGTCAGAACGGAGATATTGTTTTGTAAGAATTATTGAATTACCCTGTAAGTTTTCTTTTTTTAGTAATAAAAATTCGGTGTATTTTCCCATTCCAATCTGTTTTATCAATTCAATTCTCTTTGCAATGAAATATTTCATTATTTGTACATTAGATGGCGCTTCATTCGTTGAATTATATTTTCAGATTTTATTTTAACGTAAAAATTGAGTAAAAAACGTAGTAGTGGTGGTAGATATTATATTTAGTTATTAAAAAAAAATTAGTTAACACTGTGGGAATATAAATAATTGAGCGTTTAGTGTTTGATCGTCAATGGTTGGTAACATTGTTTGTTTACACGATGGCGTCCGGTGGTGGTGAGTACACCAGGAAATTCTAATCGTTCTCTCGGAATATGTGTTCACGCAATTTAATTAGTATTATAGGCATAAGGTTGTTATTAACACGATTATTATATTTAAAATGATAGAAAATACAAATGAAGAAAGAACTGAAGCGTCTACGCCAGCCCAACCCATCTCCAATGTCGTGTCGGAAGCAGCGCACGTAAGAAAGATAACCTAGAAGAACACGAGTTTTGCTTTAAAACGGTGATATTTTTAATCCATTCTCGGTATCTGTATGCATTGTGAGGAGGCATAATTAATGTTTCAACGGCATGTCGATGTTGTATTATCGAGTAATTTATCATTTTCTTAGCAGTCGTACATACGTAGAAAATTTTGACAATTATTTTATTTTCATTTACGTAGAAGAAGCAAAACTAGTAATCTTCTATCTGAAAAATTTGTTCTGTTAAGATTCTTGGTAACAGAGAGAGAAATCGTTTAGTTATTTTATAAGCTTTAATATCAGTACTGCTTATGTTTTCTTTTCCTTTTTCATTGCTTATTAAAAGCTTCTTTTTTTATATATATGAGACATTAGTTTTTAAAATTGATTGTTAAATGTACTTATGGCAATGTATACGATAGAGATGTAATTAGTCTTTGTTGTCGTACACTTTTAGTAAACCATTGTATCTGTGTTACCTTGTATGGAACTAATTTTTGATGAACTTTTTACAGAAAGTGATAGCGATGGACAAAGATCCTGACCTGTCAAGCGTACCTCCAAAGAAAACTCGTGTTGAGGTGCAATCGCTACCAACTAGACAATATCTGGATCAAACCGTGGTTCCCATTTTGCTGCAGGCTTTATCTACATTAGCCAAAGAAAGACCTACAGATCCTATTAACTTTCTAGCAGGTTATTTATTAAAACACAAAGGCCAATACGATAACGGTGGATCACCACCGACTAGTCAGTAATTTAATTTTATATTGACCAACACATATCTGTGTGACAGAAAATTTTTCAAGTATTTGTTTTGTGAAGATTTCCAATCAAAGTACATAATATCTTTGTAATTTCAAATTGAATAAAAAATGAATTAGCCTTTTTATCTTTTAATGGATTGTGTATATCTTGTAAGTTAACAAAAAAAAAAAGAAAAAGAAAAAATCTTTTCGCCAGGTTGAAATAAATAGCATGGAGATATTGATTCAAGTAACGTGATGTCTTGAATTTATTTATTTATTTGTTATCAATTTCTTTATAATTAGATTTTCAAAGGTGGAAAGATGTAGCCTGAATCCTTTATTAGGGTGGTTTATAGAAGGAAAGTTGATAGAAGGTGGCAAAGAGGCAAAAGAGGGGGTTAGAACTTTCCAGAGAATGTGTTTGTACACTGGAGTTTCTCAAAAGTACTCGGTATACCGTCGAAACTCAAAGTACAACGTAATATAAACACTGTACAAGACGCAAAGAGAGTATAAGTTTAAGTCGGAAGTTCAACATAGTACCATCTACGAGAGTTGAATCTATAAGAAGAAGAACGTTCGTGCTTCTGACTATAGAAGCAAAAATACGATTTTATTCCGAAGACCATCCCTTTAGCTACGATGAAAGAAGCGATCATTGAAATAATCGGTTCGGCAAATGGGAATGACTTCTTTCGCGTCAATTTTAATTGGGACAACTATTTAATTGGAAGCAATTAAACGTAATTGTGCAATGAATCGTCGTTTAAATGCGCTTCACAGCTCAATGGACTCGATATGTACCTTCCTTCCTCTCTCTCATTCTCTTCCCCTTCTTCTCTCTCCCTTTCTCAACACATATGCAAAGCTTCGACATCTTTTCTTTTAAAACCATTTATATTCATCAGTATTTTATCGTCGATGTTCGATCAATCGTCGAGTTTATTTCTTTTCAACGAATATGGAATATCTACTGGATGGGGTATATGTATTGCATTAAATTTGATTTAAACAGGGACAGTTTATAAAGGTTTAAAACTTATTTCAAATGTAACAATTTTAAAATTATAACAGAAGAGAAAAGGAAAAGGACGTGAGAAACACAACCTCACCGATCTTTTAGAATGAAGAGCGCGAGGCGTAAACAATTCTAATTTTGTATTGAAAGAGACTTCAAGACACAAGAGACTTTTCGAAACAGCTGAAAATTTGAACAACATAGAAACATTTAAATACAACGGATATAAAGGGAAAATAGAATCTTCTAAAACTGTTAAGAGAGAGATGAAGGGTCGTTGATCTTCAAGAATACCAGAGAGTGTAGAGAGAGAGTACGCCGACAAACGATAATAGCATAACAGGAACCTAGCACCACGCTCTTATGTATTTAAATTAGAATATAATTAATTATAGGTAATTACTGTATTCTTGTCTCTTCTATCTCATCACTTTCCGCCCTTACAACTTGGAAGTAGTAAGATTAAGTACTTTAATCAGGTAGTTGAGAAAACACGTGCCCAAGTGAGAACACAGTACGGGAACGAAAATATTTCGCAACCGGTACGATTGAACAGTACGAGCACTCTGCGCATATTTTTCTTTTTTTCTTTTCAATAAGCAATGTTTCGTTTATCGATCTTATAGAAGTGAAACAAGAAATTTTTATTATCAATACGGTTATATTATTTTTATGTTAACAAAAGTCAAATACGTAAAAGACCTAATATTGCAGAAAAATTACGGAGAAAAAGTTTTTCCTTTAAAGTTGGCTTTAGGGTTGAGAGTGGGAAGGAGGGTAGATAGATGGGTGAGCGGTGGTTTCGAACGAAATAAAATTTTGTACAACGTCAAATATTTTAAAATCAAGAACGTATTATATATTTCGACAGGTTTTCCCTTTATTACTTCTTTAATTACTTTCTTAAGTTTGGAAAATGAAGTTGCCGGAAGCCCACTAGAAGGAAGTCGATTAGTTCCGGAAAAACATTAAACGGTAAATATATCGAGATAATTATACGACGAAAATATATTATAATATTCGCGTTGTATTATTTGAATAAATTCAATTAACGAAAAAGAAAATATATATATATATATTATTGATTTATTTTTAGTTCTATATTTTTATTCTCATATCATTCTTTTATCATTTTTGTTCTATTTCAAAATGAAACTTCCATTGATTCGTTACAGATAAAAGAATACCAATCAAACGGAGAAGAGAGGGATGGGGCGGGGTCGTTGTCATAGACGGAAAAATGTTTTCACATGAGAGAGAGAAAAAAGTAATAAAAAAATGTTTTAAAATTAACAGAAAATTTAATTCGTTAGAGACGAAAGGTAACAACGATCGTAGAGTAGAAGGATTGTCGTTAATTTAGAAACTTGTAACAGTAGAGGAGAAACTTCGTCAACACGAAGTTTCAGAATCACTTGTGAACATATGTATATATATACATATACATACATACAGTGGTAGTAAAGAGTTGAAACGTATTTTCTTACTTGTCTCTTGTTTCTCTCCTAGATCTTGGGTAAGTCTCTTGTGAGAGATAGTGAATAGAGTCTGAGTGAATGTATGCGTCTATGAACCACAATGAAACATAGAAACTCGTATACATATAGACAGGTACAGTTTGTCCATGCAGGCAGCTACGTGCCATGGGCACGGTCCACGATCCACGATCCACGATCTACGGTCCACGGGTAACCAGTCTCGTGGCTAATGGCTGAACCGTGTCACGGCTTTCGCCGTTCGCGCACGACCTGCAGATTCACGCCTGCACGCCCGCACGGAGACTCGGTCCAATTGGCACGCATATTGGAATTCTATTACCGGGATTACGACCAGTAATTGCTCGGTTTAGCGCAATATCGTACATTCGACCCTCTCCCTCTCCCTCTCTCTATCCCTCTCCCTATCTCTACCTCTATCTCTATCTTTCTCTTTCTATCCCTTTCTCTCTATCTCTCTCTCTCTCTCATTCGCTTTCTCGTTCTCGTTGATGCTCTATGCTGACCGGCAGTAGCCTTGCGACCGTCAAACGTAGATTAGACGTACGTCTCACTTTGCTCGGTTAGCTAGCCACTAAGTTTCAGGTAATTTCTCGATCCAAGACCCTTTCCTATTGTTGCTCTCGTAGTCCTTTCAAAATACACGATTGGCAGCAACTGAAATTTATTATCGTAAGATTTAAAACCTGGGTATATATGGACCTTAAGGAGATAAGTTAAGGGATTAAAAGCGTAAACTGGGACGGGAGGGAAGGATAAGATGTTTAATTAGTTTCATTTTTTTTTTTATTGGGAAATTTTCTTCTTTAAGAAGCTTCCTCTTGATCTATCCTTATCTTTTATTTCTCTCTTTTTATGGTTTCAAATAATTAACGTCCAAGGAGTAGTCCTTGCAGTAAAGATCTGCGATTTCAGTACTCGGACGCGTTATTAATTTAAAGTTTATTTTATAAATGAGGCTCTTTCAGTATCCTATGACGGATGTTTTAACTGATCGGTTAAATTTTTTCCAAGGAAAAGGGAAGTTATCTTTTAAAATGCATAATAGGAGAGAGAGAGAGAGAGAGGTTGAAGAAAAGAGATGATTTCTCTTTTCATTTCTCTTTTTCTCTTTATTTCTCTCTCTCTCTCTTTCTCCCTCTCTTTCAGTAGAGGGTAGTTTAATTTCATATTATACCGCTTCCTAGCTCGGCAGTAAGAGATTTAATTATGTTCAAGAGATATAAGACACGAATCGATATAATTAATGTTAATTATTTTAGTACTTTAGGTGTTTTGATTATTTGTGAAATGTTTTAGACATGTGTTAGCGAACTCATGAACGAACAGGTTCTTTATCCTCGACGATAAGCTTGGAAAAGAGTTAATTGTAGTGGAAACGGGAAAGGTAAGAATTCAGGCGGATGTAACAGGCTGTTGCTTTTGCTGTTGCTGCTGCTGCTGCTACTGCTGCTACTGCTGCTCCTCGTGGTGTTTTCTACTGCGAATTATTCTGTGGTTACTCACTCTCTCTCTTTCTTTCTTTCTTTCTTCCTTCCTTCCTTCCTTTTTCTCTATTTCATTCTTTTTCTCTTTTTGTGGACCTTCTCCACAGATTTTCATTTCAGATCTGGCTCCGGCAGTACCGAGCGAAGGAGAAAATATAAGTCGCTTCGTTGATTTCAATCTGTTTGACGGCAAGTTCGTTCTTTCTCTTTCTCTCTTTCTCTCTTTCTCTTTCTCTCAAGGGATGGGCGAAGACAATGAGACAAGAGCCGTGGCCGGAGACATCCGTTATCGTGGCACGGCATCGCCAGAGAGTACTCGCTCATCCCATTTCTTCTCCCCCTTTTCTCGTTTGAGGTCAGACTCGAAATTCATTCGCCTTGGTAAGCCATTCCGAAGGTCGCCTAGTAGTAATTGCGAGTATCATTCAGCTGTACCTTGTTAAGGCTCTTTTTCCTTTCTCTTTTTATCTTTTTCTCCTCTGGAAATTTGTGATAATTTATGTAATCAAAGAAAAAAAGAATAAAAGAAAGAGTATGGAAAACGAGATAGACTAAAGAGATTCAGTTATTACAGGTTCTAACGAGTCAAGTTTCGAGGTTCTTTGTGCTAATAATATTTAAAGAACAAGAGTTCCTTCTCTCTAAAAAAATTTCTTCTCGTATTTACATACAACAAGTAATAATGAGAGTTTTTAAACGTATACCGAGGGTTAACCAAATCTTATTTAGTTACACTACTTATCTTATTTTATATAACATAATATATATATAAAATAGAGACAAACTAATGTTTCAATTAATTTATGTGAGTTTATTGTATATTTATTGGTTCTCATATGAAAAATAGATTTTTATATGTAAAATATTCGATATACGCTTTATGTTACAATTTTTCCACCCAAAAAAAAAAAGCAAAAAACAAAATGTCCATTTAATATGAAAATATAAATATGGAATATCTTCGAGCGTGTAAAATTTTAATAAAACACCCGCCTATACTAATTACCGGTGTAGGAGTGTGTCTGTATGTGTGTGTTAACAAAATTTATTTACCTTTATATCGAAATAAATTACATTAGATTTTTAATTGACGTTAAAAAGGTTACGAGATAGATCGATATTGTGTTTAAACGAGATATTTTCACCCAAAAAAGAAAAGAAAAAAAAAGGGTTTACTTCGAAGGTAACTTAACGTCCTAGATCTACCTCCGATGAATACGGTTTCTCGATCGCACAGCTGGGATGTTACCCCGACAAGCTCCTCCATCTCTTTTCATCCTTTCAACTCCTCTGCCCAATAGGGTAGGCGTCTCTCGAAAAGCGCTTAATCCCCTATCGAACGAAGGCCCAGGATCCCGGTATTACTACGAACGTTGATTTGTGGTCGTTCCCTGTAACATTATTTATAATTTACCGGGCATTAATAGCCGGGACGAGCGTGTATATGGCCATGTCGGATGACAGTCTCTCCTTCTCTCTTTCTCCCTTCGTCTTTTGTATCTTCCTTCTCCCACGTAATTCGGTTTATTTTCTGTCCTTCCTGGGAAATTGATGAAGGGGTCGTAAAATTATATAGAAGACCACTCCCTTTTACGAATCTCAGATACCTATATGTTACAATATGTGTGTGTATATATATATAAACATACGTTATACATATATTGTTAGTTTAGAAAATAAGCAACAAATTTAATCGACTAGAGTAAAGGGATATCAACGTACAATGGAGATAGAAAAAGTGTATAGGGTGAAGAAGACAAATGACGTATCTCTTAATCCAATATTCTTCATTCAACTTGTATGTATGCACGAACACACACATATCGTTTACATAATCGTCGGAGATGGAAATGTCAGAGGATGCACTTTGCAGCTCAGTTTATGTTAGTTTAGGGAACGCGCCTTTTGGTATTGCGAATTTTTCAAGATATACCTAAAAGATACTATACACCGTTGAAGTAGAAGAAAAAAAGGGGAATGAAACAAGGCAAACGAGGAAGATCGAAGAGGAAGAAAGTTACCGGGGGTGGAGGGTGGAGGGGAAGGGAGAAAGAAAGAAAGAAACGAAAGTAAGAATGGAGGATTGGGGATGCACGTAGAGCCGGTTATACGTCGAAAATGTAGGTAGCAGGACGTACGAATACGTTATTTCTTCGGCACTGTTATTTCGCGTGGTAGTCCACGAAAGACCGCTGTTATACGGGAAGTCGTGATAACGGAATCAGATAGCTGCCATGCCATCCCTTACCCGTGTGGAATAATACCTTACGGAGGCATATTTCACTTCTGCTAGAGCAATATTTTTGCTCGCGGAACAAGCAACAAGCCCCTAGCATCATCGTCTCTCTTACCTTATGTTGCCTCTCTCTCTTTCTCTCTCTCTCGTCTTATCGAAAGAAGAAGAATTTTCAAGAAGCCGGTGATCGTTCAACCTCGCCTACGAAGTGCTTTTTTCTAACTAACCTTCCAACATGATTACACGAACGTGTATTCGTAATATTAGCTTCTGGTGTTATTCATCAAGAATACGAGATTAGTGAAGGAGAGAGAAAAAGAGAGAGAGAGAGAGAGAAAGAGAGAGAAAGAAAGGGTGTATCAAAAGGGGTTACAGGTTGTTGCAGGTCGCTAACTCGTGTGCCAAGGTAATACATACATACCTACGCGTTGTACCGTCACGATTCGTAAACGCGATAAGACGATGTCGTAATATCGTTGTTCGTTTCCTTTTACCTCTTCCCCCTCTTCACTTCTTCACCCCATTCTTGTTCTCTCGTTCGGTGTTACTCGTCCTCTTCTACCTTATAGAATCTCCCTTTTTCGAAGTATGTGGATGTATTTTCTTCGGTAGCTCAAGTATTACGTTCTTGTAACTTATCCGAAGGATATCGTGAAATACATGTTTCATATCGCTTATCTTTCTTGTCTGATAATCTAGACTTTAGGATATATCCGCAGAAACGAGAAACGTCGACGTTCATCTGGATTAGCTTCTGATCTTGACTCCGTGCTTTCGTGAGCTCTCTAGTTTATTGCACGCGGTCGGAAAAGCGTATACACTCCCCTCCTGTCGTTGTTTTTTTTTTTCGTTCGCTTATTTTACATACAACTATATGTATGCTATATGTTTATAGAAAACATCCTTTGTAAAATTGATTTTATCCCAAGAATATAATATTTTGTTGTGTAACTAAATGTAAAGATCTTAGAAGGAATGCCCTATTATTATCGTTAAAGTCAAAAAGGCATTATTATTCGATCGGAAAAGTCTATGCTAAATCCCGTAGCAGTTAATATAAGTTTGTAAGAATATCGAGAAGTTTAGGAGAAAGAATGTTAAAGATATGTTCGGTTATAGGAAGGGGGGAAAAAAAAGTAAGGTAAGATAGATGGTAGGTATCGTTGGATAATAAATCGATGATGTCTGGTAACATGTAACAACGATGGTGTCGACAACCGAGTAGGAAGCTTTTCTATACATATTTGGATAACTTCAAACAACTGAAAGAAAAATAAATATATGCTCTATCATTTTCTTTATCTTCTTTACTTCTTTATATTTTATATTTTCATTTTTATATGTTTGAAAGTACAATATTGTACGAGACTCAGAGACGAATATATATATATTCAAGATTTATAAGGTTTTTTTTCATTTCTTTTTTCAATACGAAATAGAATGCAAAACAAATAAAAAAAATATACGAATTTTTTTATTGTCGTTGACAAATATATTCGATCTGCTTCGGTTTAATAATTATTTTGAAAAGAAAGATGATAAGAATGTAAAAGAAAATTATTCTTAAGGGGAAGCTAGATAAATTGAGGGTATAATGCTTCCAGTTTTCATAATTAAACTTATCTTACGGGAAAAGGGATAATTCCCCTTTTCATTTCACATAACGATATTAGCTATTACAAATTTTATTTGAAATTGGCCAATTTGCTATAAAACACATTATTTTCATTATCGAATATCAATTATATTAATATCATTATTATTGTAAAATGTATACTATAAAAACATAATAATAATAATAATAATAATAATAATAATAATAATACTTATTGTTTATCAATCGCATTATTCTAGTGTGTAGTTTGTCATCTTTGGTTGACTTTTAACGCGTTAACTATCACTCTCTTATTCATATACGAAGATAGTGTTACGACCATACCGCGAGAGTGACGTATCATGTAAAAGATTTTTTGAAAGAATATAAAAGCTCGGTGCTTATAATACATAGTTTCCTATCGGAAAGAATGTCGAACGGAACGCTTTTTAAACGCCAACGATAAATCTTACGATAGTTTGGAGAAAACACGCGCGAGAGTTTCGAAAGAATGGGCTTGCTTCTATGTAGACTGGTATTCTATAGTAGGCTGCCATTTTGGTGCACGAACGCGTGAACGAACCTTTTAAAAGCTGCTTTCGTTTTTATTTGGTAGGAGTTTGTCGCAGAAAGAAAAAGAGGGACTATTTAATTTTATTTTACGAAAAACTTGGAGAACCTTTTAAGAAAATGATAAACGATTTTGAAATACTGTTTGAAGATACACGAACGTGTTGAACTTAGTTCCAACAAAAGTAATATATTTATTTTTCTTGATCGAGTAGTCGATAAAAGGGAAAAGAGAAAAATTGTTATCTTTTAAAAGATAACGTTTTTAGATAGAACCGTAGAAAATTCTTTACAGTTTCAACGAACGTACGTCGAACGTCTAACGAAAAGAGTAATAACGCGCTTACCTTTTCGAAATTACTATATCGGTATATCTGAAAAACTCTATTTTAGATCTTTATATTTTATTTATTATTATTTAATTATTATTACTACTATTATTATTATAACTTAATGTTATTTATTACACGAGATTTACTTTTTTTAACGACACCACCACTTTTTAAACAACTACAATGATAGTTCCTTTTATCGAGAATTCCAGTGACTATAATTATTAAACTATTTTTATTGAACCAATAATAGCATTTAGATTTATGGATATTATTTGATTATACAATATTAAAAATAAATTCACAACTTGTTACTGATTAGGATTCTATTTTCAATACGAAATTCGTATAAAATGTTAAAACATCGACAAGAGGTCTTATATTTAACGAAAATGATTAATATGATGCATGATTATTTCAAACACAAATTAGTAACTAATGTGAACTACATCGATCATGTCAATTTTGAAGTTCCGTAATTACACAGAGAACCTTGTTTTATATTACTTTTCTTTCTCATTTCACTTTAGCTCGTCTTTTGATGACTTACTTCGCTCGTCAGATTGTTTCGCATTTACGTTCGAAGTAGTACGAGTCAACAAAGTTGCCATTCACGTTATACTCTTCTATCACTCGCACCAGTCGAAGCAAACTATACAATTAAGCAACTCAGAATAAATATTAGGTAGTCGAAAAAGTTTTTATCGATTTTTATACTAAATTTAAATATACCATTTTCATATTATTTCCAATAAATCTTATTCAATCAAATATATGTCGTTTTGATCGACAACCTATTTCCATTTTTCAGGTAAATTCTTTATTGCCTTTTATACGACTTGTAGGATTTTTTACGGAAAAATTCCAACAAGTGAATTTAATAGGCAACTTTTGAAGTTAATGTTACATCATTAAGAAAATACTGTTGAGATCGAAACAAATAATATTCTGATCGTGCAAGGATAGAACTATACGGCGAATAAATCAAAACATCTTAACTCCAAACTCATTCAATTTTTTACTGAATTTAAAAATTGTTTCATGATGGATGCTTAGTTTCGATGTCATGACTACTGACAGTCTTGTAAGTCTTGTAGTCTAATTTTCAAACAAATGAGGAACTCTCTTTAATTGATAACGACTCGATAAACATAGAGAAGAAATAAATTTATTCTCCAAACGTTATTCACGAGAAATGTTCTACTATATTCTATCCTATCTCGATCTTATCTATCCTCGATACTCAACGTTCGCTCCTATCCTTGCCAAAACTTTTGCCAATGTTTGGACGGTAGGGAATAAATATGTGGACTGGTTAAACAAGGTAAAGTCATATGAGAAGTAAAGATTACGTGAAATGATCGAAGATGTTTGCGGGTAGGGAACGTATAATATGTAATTGTTTATTCTTGTTATTATAGTACGAATAGTTCATAAAAGAATAAATTGAGAGGATACGATTTTGTCGACTCTGGGGGTTGTCCTTCAACGAAAAAAAAGAAAAAATATGTTTGAAAGGGAAAAATGTAATATTTAAGCGTTTCAATTTAAATGGGACATCCTGTATATATCGTATATATCGTATATATCGTATATATTGTATATTTCTAGATATTTGCATAGACTACTGAAAATATACTAGCCAGCAATGGATACTGAACTATTCTCCGACGATTTCAGAGTTCTCTTCGTAATATAACATCACTTCTATGCTGTCAATCGTTCGGCTTTGCCGTGAAAGCAAACATTGTTTGGTTGAGGGATTGTAACCGATTACTATGCAACAATCGACCGTATAACATCCCTTATATGATGTTCTTCATAAAGAATGAAAATGATAAAAAGAGAGAGAGAGAGAGAGAGAGACAGGATGACTATACCAAGAGGATCTAAAGCATAATACTTACTCCCGATTTACGTTGTTAAACGCGTTTATTTTAATATTCCGCTAATTGGTGTAGAGGTATTTTCCGCACACGTTTCCTCTCGTTACCAGGAATATAATTCTTTAGCATATTCGTCCAGACAAACGGCGAATAGTAAAAAGGGGTAATGCAAAAAACTGTTATGACCATTTTTGTTTTTCCTTCGTTAAATTTCTTTTCACCGGATTTTCTCAGAAAAAATTCCTTTTTCCCTAATTCTCTTTCGGTTTTTTCTTTTTATTTCTTCTTCTTCTTCTTTTTGTTTAAAGATAGCTAAAAAGATAATTTTAAATAGCTACACGCGTATATAGAGAATCGTATTTTTCTTTCGCAAAACTCGTAATTACTTCTAACCCAGTCGTTTCGTTTTCTATGTGAAACTACGTACCTAGCCGATAGATTAAGCAAGATTTATATCCCCTTTACCCATAAAATAACAAAAGCTACCGGTTGGTGGGGGTTGAAGGGGGCTGTGGAGTGGGTGGTGCACGGTGCTCATGTTTCGAAACATTTTTCAAGGCCTATCCGAGCGTACTATCGCGTTTCTGGTATATACAGTATATACGTTAATACATACGCACGTATACTAGGAGAAAGCCATAAAGCACGAAGGGAAAACGATCGTCGTGCTTCTTGCTTCTTTGTCATCCCCCTGTGTGCTTCCACCACGGAGACACCGTTTGTCGGCGACATTTGGATTCGCCGTTTAAACATGCCGTCGGCCTATCTTAATGGACATCTCACTGGCTTTCGCCTTCCAAACTTGCAATACATCGAGCCGTACCTTACACGTATTTACTTGAAAAGTGTTGTAAAGGTAGGTAATAAATTGAACGATCGCGAGTCGATTTATCGATTGTTTTTACAAAAACGCCTATTCCTATTTCCTTCTTTTTCCTTGTTTATTTTTTTTATCTTATTAATTCAAACGTTACCATCTCATCCTACCGCGTACGGAATCATCATTGTTTATTGTTATTTCTAACTTGTTAATTGGAGAGATTTTTGCTTGTTAAATGCGAATGCAACCGAAACGTATTTTAATTAAAAATAAAATGTAAAAAAATAATATGTTTGAATAAATTAATAGATGGGTAATACAAAAAGAGAAATTCGAAAGTATTATTCTTAGTTTATTGTTATTACGAACGAATGATTCTTTTTTTTTAGTTTGTATTTTTTTTCTCCTGTTTTTTCTTTTCATTTCAATCCCAAATAAAATGAAATCTTTCTGATGGATTATAAAATCCCGACTTCATAACACTGTGCGTTTAACGGGTTTAAATATATAATCCCCTTTTATTTATTGTACGACAAGTAAGAAATACCAATGTTGTTTATATTAAATGTAATATATAAAATGGGTGGAAGTATAAAAGATATATTGTAGTTGCTTTGATCTACTGAAACACCTCCCCACCATCACCACTACCAATAAATAAGTCCCGAAATGTTGATTTTCCTATGCACGAAAAATATATTAAAATTTCTGTATGAATGTTACATGAGCTTTACAAAGAGTCTTCTTCCTCTGACAAGGGCCTAATACGCGACAAGTAACGTGTCGAGAAATCAACATTTCGGGACTTATTTATTGGTAGTGGTGATGGTGGGGAGGTGGTAGGAGTTAAGAGGCAAAGGATTTTAGATATTGGAAGCATAAATTTTTGACGGATAGGAATCTGGTGGTCTTTCGTTGAAAAAAAAAGTAGGAAGAAATTTTTCTTTTTTTTTATTATTAATGGACTATCAATGATATCAGTTTTATATGTGACTATGCAAAATTAAGTAGCAACGAGAAAGAGAGAGAGATAAAGATAGGTATATATATATATATATCCTAATAGAAGTAACTAGATTACGTTTATTCGATCCAGCAGAGAACGAAAAATTTGAATAATTTTCATGGGAGTGAACATAGTCCCATCTCTCTCTCTCTCCCTTTCCTATTTCCTATTTTTATAATCGAAAATGAAAGGGGAAAAAATAGGAAGATAAAGGTAGGGAAGATTAGAAGGTGCATTCGACGGAAAAAAAAGAAAAAAAAAACTAGACACCGTCGTGGCTCGTCGATGACGACGAAGAGATTACCGATTTCATCGTCCGTGGATATATAACGTTCTATCTGCTATGCAGCAGTGGCTGCCATATTAAAATGTAAATGCGTGGTACCTAGTTATTATGCGGGGCGACCGATGCGATCTCGACCGACGGCGATGCGAGTCCTCCTCGCCCTATGAGCCTTCCCTCCTCATCCTCTAGTCATCACCCTTCTTCACCCTTCTACTCCTCTTCTCACCTATTCTACCCTATCCCCTGTCCCTTCCTCTCTACTTCTCTCCTCTCCTCTCCTCTTCTATCCACAATTCTCCCTATCTCTTCTCTTTTCCTCCCTCTTTCTCCTCGTTCTCTTCCTCCTCCTCGTAAACACCCGATAATGGGGAAATCGTGTAGCTTGCCGGCTCGACCGTGTTCGCCCACGCAAAGTGGAGAGAAACAGAAAAACGGAAAATGAGAATCGGTCCGGGCTCGGTTCCGATCTCCCTTCGATCAAAAGTCGCGTTCTCTCGCTTTTTTTTCTCTCTTTCTTTTCTCCCCTCTCGTCTTCTTTATTTCACATCTCACCTCTACCATGGATACGATATACACACGAACTTTCCTACGATACAACGAGTCCGTCAAGCTGTCGCTTTCAAAGCTTCCCACGTTTTCTCGTGAGACCCGCCCGATTTTTGATATTTAACGCTCGAAAGAAATAAAAAAAAGAAGAAATAAAAACGTACGCGCCGTACGAGCTTTCAGCCATTTGTATCCTCTCGGTTCTCGAATATTCTAAAAACGTCGAATACTAAACGTCGGAGATATTGGTAGGGTAAATGGCTACGTTGAACCACAAGGAGACTCTATCGTAGATTGGGTAATAAAAATGCTAAAGTTACGGTATACATAATCAATATTTTAGAAAAGATAAAAAGAAAAAAAAAAACGGTTCCCCCAAACTACGACAAGGTCCTTCAATAATACCGATAGAGCCAACAACCAATAGGGAAACATTCCCTTCCCTTTACGAATATTGTTTTTTTTTTTAAGGGGAAAAACTCCTATAATTTCTCTTTCCATTTTGATCCTTTTCGATCATTCTTTTTTTCTTTATGGCAGATAATTAATTAATCAGAAGCACGTAAGTTCTTGATCGAGATGGTCAAAATTTTGGATACTCGATCTACAACTCAATTCGTTCACTATCTTTTTATATTTTATTAAATAAATAACACACAAACACACACACATACTATCGTTCTGCTGGGTTAGTATATGATAATTCAAATTAACAACATATCGTATTTGCGTGTCATGCAGATGCTGCTTTTTCAAGCTCTTTGTATAATTTATATAATTTTCTTGTATCAAGGGATCTTCGATGAACTACTACTAATCATATATATATGATTTTTAATTAAGTTTTCATACGTAACAATTATTTTTTATAAAAAAGTAATTGTAGTTTTGTTTTTATATACGTTTGAAAAATATACCGAATATATTTATAACTAATTATAATTCAATATTCTTGTTGTTATCGTTGAAAAGACAAATTTAATTAGTATGTATTTTAATGAAAGTCTATACCATGTAAATTTATATGTATATATTGTTCCAATTATAAAATCCATATTTATTACCGTATTAAATGACATCTATCAAATATATTTAATTATTTATATTTTATTATTACAGATGTGTCTCATACGTCATCAGAAAATAAATATTTCATTCATTTTTTTTTAATAACAAACTTCAAAGTAACGATCATTTTGAAGAACGTTAACAAATATTTGAATTGTATTTCTTTTTTTTAAATATTAAACGAATATCAAAACCCTTTTTAATTATTAAATAATGTCAGTCAGCAAATTTATAAACGTTTTCCATTCGACACCTGACAGTATCTTTTTGTACCGTACCCTTGTTATAGAAATTGGTATCGTTAATTAAACTGTTACGAGATATTCACGTGAGAGAGTACCGTTGCCACTCGCTAAAGTTGTTTAAAAAAGCTTTTTCTAATTGTGCCTTTCAACCGGTTTTACATTGCTCTGCGTAGCACCCCTTAATAATAATAGTTACAACAACAAGGACGTCATTTATAATTAAAACAAAAAAAAAAAGAACAAAAAGGTAGAGGCGAGGGAGAAAGTGTGAGAACACTTGTTAGAATAGTTGAATAATTCTTTTATGTATTATATATCATAGCTTTTTTTTTTTATTCATTTATTATATTCATTTAAAAAGCAAACAATTACGAAAAATCTCAATAAGTATATAATGAAGGACAAACTCTCGATTGCCATTCAATATTTAACGTTTTCGTTTGATTTATTTTTTTTATCTTCATGTTATTATTATAAAAATTTAATTTCAATTTTTTACGTTCAAATGCTTTTCCATGCGTTTGTTTTTCTTTTTCTTTTTGGGTAAAACTGCGAATGGGATTAAAATTGTTTGCATTAAGAACTTTGTAGTTTATTCGGGTGCCTTTGCAGCAGTGAAATGATGGCTGAGATGTACCACAGGACACACCACAACCATTCCTGTCCTTCTCTCCTACCCTCTTTCTCCCTCTTAAACTCGAACTTCATGTTGAATTTTCTGCTCGTTGCCCCTTTCCGTCAGCGTTATCACTGCTTTCCCCTTTACAAACTGAGCTCCGCATTATTTACGCACTTCTATGGTCGCTATATCCGCAGTCTTCCGTCGTACCGTATAATAAAATTCCTTTCAAAAAGCCGCTCATTCTTTCTTCTTCGTTCTAGCGTTGGTAAAATGGTTTGTAGCCGCGGTACGTCGCGCTAACGCGTATTTTCTCGCTTTGGGAAACGGGAGAAGACTGAAATAGTGAAAAGAACGGTACGACGAAGGTTGAGAGAGAGAGAAAGAGTGGAAGGATGGACAGGGGGAAGGGCAAAAATAGGAAAGGTAAAGGGGTAAAGCTTCGTGGAGAACGGAGAAAGCAAAATGGACTTAGTAAGTGCAAACAGTAAATGCCACCATGTAATGGTACCTATATCGTCGACAACCATGTTGTGTATGAGGACCAAAATCGACGACCAAGAAATCCTTCTCGAGTATGTGTGTGTGAGAGAGAGAGACTTGGATGCTGTTAAAATAGTAGCCAGTCGTAAAGGGTAGGTAATAGGTGCCTATATTTGCTGTTAGCTGGCAAGGACGATATATTCGTAAGCATAAGCTAATCGTGCTGGTAGTCTTATCGAGTTGCCTCTTTGCTAAGGTCGTGAGAAACTTTGTAGAATGTCGTTGGTCGTGTGTTAATGAACCCGACTTGACTCGTTCGCGGGGAAACCAGTGCACGAGCATCCTAGTAGAAGAGAGCTTGCTGCTACTGGTTTCAGAGTTGAAGAGGGGTTGGAATGAGTAAAGCAGAGAGAGAGAAAGAGGGAGAGAAAGCGATAGAGAGTAAGAGAAAATGAGAGAGGAGATGGAAAATAGACGTGGGAGACTACCCACAGCGACAACAGGTAACAAAGTCGCTCGGCTAGCGTTGCATGCAGCTTGAGTTTCATTGTGCTTTCATTTCTGCATTGTGCTTCTAAGGTCAAAGGGTATTTGCGACAATGGCGTCGGTTAATGACATTCTTATGGTAAGCCGGGAATCATTTGTAGCGTTCCAGCCTCTATCTTCTTCATCTTTTTCTTCCTTCTTCTTCTTCTTCACTGAGAGTGCTAGTGATACGCAACGCGATAATCTTAACCCTTTTGTTATCTTCAGATTTTGTTTTAATTTGTATTCTATATAAATTTTATCTTGATTAACTCATTCGTTCTTTAATCTATTTAACATTGTCGCAGGGAAAATTCGCTCTATAGTAAATAGTTTCGTTATCGTAAAAAGTGATCATAATGATTATAGGAAAAGGAATTCGTTACTAGATGGATAGTAGTTTAAATAGAGCGGACTTCCCGTCTAAGCGAGTGAGATTAATTTTCTCTAGTTGGAAGGGTGAGGTTGGGGGAGGAAGGTAACGGTTAAAATATCAAGCTGCGATTGACCGCGTGAGTCTGTCATCGTGATTAATTGATTATCGTTTTATGGATGATGGACGAGCTGGTATAGTATCGATAAGAAGGTAGATATATATCCAAGGATGGAAAGAAAGAAGGAAGGAAGGAAGAGAGGAAAGAAGAAAGAAAAGGGAGTAAGGAATAGAATGTGGTACACACATACACACACCCATTGATATACTATTTAATATACTTATATATGTATATATAAAGCATGTACAAAGTTATACGCGTGTATGTATAATATATATACATACATTCACGTAGAGTATATACTTATTCTATATCGATATAAAAGTATAAAAAAGAAGAAGGACAGGGCTTCAAAGCGTTAAGTTTAACTGCGCGTTCCATTGGAGCGGAAAATTTGAAAGCCATCGACTAAGTCGTTGTTGTGTAGCGAACGGAGTAAATAGAGATCATGATTTGATCGAATTGACGAGCCGATTAATATAATGACTACTATTTTATTATCTTGTTTTTTTCTTTTTTCTACTTTTCCTTGCATCACGTTTCTTAGATCAGAAATGAACGAGGAAAGGAAAAAAAAGAAAAGAAAAGAAAGGAACGATACGAATGACAGATGCAACTAGACGCGAAGAAAAAATGGGCGCGAAGCGAAAAGATAATTTCAAGTGATAAAGCTAAAGCTCAAACAGGAGGTAACAGCGAAAGAGGGTAGTTTTAAAAAAAGAGGTGCTGGGGGAGGAGAGGGAGAAAGAGAAGAGGTAGGCGGTAGGAACGAGAATGTAATGCCTCGCCTGGCCCGCACTTCATCTTTGTAGACGCAAAAACGTAATAAACGATCCGCGCTCTCGGCGCTTCGTTCAATAATAAATCAAGCTTGATATTTACGGAAGAATTTATCCGTCCTACGACGTGGCAAAAATAATTACGCGGAGCTATACTGCTACTGCTGTTGCTGCTTCAGCTTCTGTTGCTGCCGTTGCTGCGGAGACGTACAAGGTTTCGCGAAATGAAGTTTTACTTCGTTTCCTTTATCTCTCTCTTTCTTTTTTACCCTTGATCCCTTTATTTTTAACGTACACCAAACCCTCTTACCCCTACACCTCGTCACTACTACTCCGAGCTCGAATAATTCTTAACGCAATACAAAATTCGAACATCCTTCCTTTTATTCTTCATTCTTTTTCCTTTATTTCTTTACTCTTTCTCTCTCTTTTTTATTTTTCTTTCATTCCTACGGACACTAGGAATATTCGCAATTCGTTATCACGGAATAACAAAGGGTAGAACATTATGCGTCCCATTATTGAAATCTCATTCAACCGGCCCGGTGGTGATGATGGTGGTGGTGGTGGTGGTCGGTCGATCGACCGTTTTGAACGGCTCTCAGTGGCAAAAATAAAATGCATATTCAATTCGTAGGACGGAAAGGTTGAGGAGTAGGATTCGTGACCTCCGACCGCATTCGATCGTTTCTAGGTACCTACCTACCTTTCAAGGGGGTGTTCCTTCTTACTTCCATGGTTCCATTATACCGTTACCTAGGCATCGACTATCTTCCTCTTTACCCTCCCTCTCCCTCTCCACCACCTCTTCCAAATCTCTCTCTCTCTCCCTCTTTCTCTCAGTCCCGATCTCATTCCATCGCTGGAAGTTCGACCCCGGCTATCGTGTTCCGTCCGTTAAATATTCGAATCTCCATTCGCGATACAACAGATTATTAAAATATTTAAACGAGCCCGTCGACCGGTCGTTAAGGGTGCCCGGAGTTCCCTCCTCGCAAGGTTCTCAATTAAATGCTAACGAGCGAAGAGCTCTTTCTACCTGAATACCATTCCGTTGGAAACTGCAGTAGCGACCTACCGAAAGAAAGAATGAAAGAGAAAGAGCGAAAAAGAGAAAAAGAGAGAAAGAGAGGGAGAGTACTTACGCTTCCCCTTCCCCCTTCCTTTCCCCCTTTTAACATTCTCTTTCTCTCACCAGCTCAAAGCGAGCCTCCGCACAGCGACGACATTGTTTTAACGAGACTGGGAACGTGCAATTTGTTCGTCCCGTTCGCTTGCAACCCGGCCTGTCATGGAAAGAGAAAGAGAGAGAGAATGAGTGGAAATGAGAGGAAAGAGGTGAGAGACGAGCTACCCTTTCCGCTCTCCCTTTACTTGTTACAAGCTGCGCTTCCCTGCTCGCAAAATCTATCTTTCCATGCTTCTCTGTTTCCCTTTGCTCCTCTTGTTTCTTCTTACTCGTTTCCCTTGCTCGCTTGTTTGTTTCAGAATATACTTGGGATATAGGTACGTACATTCGTATTGTAAGATTTTTTTTTCTCTTTCACCTTTTTCTTCTCTCCCTCTCACTCTTTCTTTCTTTTTGTTTTTCACGTGTACGAGAGAGGCCTGAAAATGTTCTATATATTATGAAAAAACTTGTTCAACATATAATACGAAAAGTAGCTCCAGTTAGATTTGAATTAATTATAAAATATTTTAATCGTCGATAGGTTAATAATTAATTGCAAGTATGATAAGGTTATTGGTGGTTAGATCGTCTAAGTTAGGTTTTCGCAGAGAAAACGCTATCGCAACCATTTGGTATTTTTCACTGAAAAGAACGTTAACTATTTTTCACCGTAGCTTGACGCAACCAAAACAAAATTTGACTAAACTATGAGTAAAGTATACTAAAATCTTCTCTGAATTTTTGGCTATCTACTCATAGCTTCGTTTTGAATCTAGCTTAGGTTTTCGCAGAGAAAACGCTATCGCAACCATTTGGTATTTTTCACTGAAAAGAACGTTAACTATTTTTCACCGTAGCTTGACGCAACCAAAACAAAATTTGACTAAACTATGAGTAAAGTATACTAAAATCTTCTCTGAATTTTTGGCTATCTACTCATAACTTCGTTTTGAATCTAGCTTACAATAAGTATTATTGTATTCTTTCTCATTTTTTTTTAAGGTTGTTTTCCCATCAATTCGACCAAAGTGTCGGATGGATGATTAAAGCTTGATCTTTTCTACTCGTCGCAGACTATTTTCGAACTTCCCCACCAAGAAGTCATATAGAGTTCACTCACATTATAGCTTTTCGGTAAATCAAATTTTAACTCATCTTATGTTGAACATCATTTTTCTTTTTTCTTATTCTTCCCGTCTTCTCTCTCTTTACGTAATTACTTAATTATATATTTATAATATTTAATAACGTAGTAGCATGCGGAGAAAGGATATGCTCGCATTATCCTTCTCGCGGTGAATAATTAATCAAAAGCGACGAAAGGCTCTTTCGTTTTTGCTATCCCGTCTCGAGAACATCTTGTCTCTCTCTCTCCTTCTCTTTCTTTCTTCCTTTCTTTCTTTCTCTATCTTTCCCTTTTTCCTTCATTCTTCCTTCTTTTTTTTTCTCTCCGCTTTTAATTTCAAGTTAAAAAAATATCCCTCATTCAGAAGCACACCGTTGGCCTCGGAGAAAAATAAATTCTCCCCTATTTTTATTTTTCTTTTTTTTTGCTTCTTCTCTTTCTTCTTCTTCTTTTATTTCGACTTTCTACGAGTTTCTCATCAGAAGTCAAGTTTTCTTTCTCGACCATGTACGTTTTGAATGTTCGAACTTCGCCCTAGCTCTCATAGTGGATTTTTAATTACATCATTGGTTTTCCTAAAGCGTCGAATAATAAAAGCTCACCACATGTATGCACATATAAGAATTCTTCTCAGTTCTTTTAAGTTCATCTTAAGAGATATAAGTATAATAAATATAAATATATTATATATAGATATGTAGTTTCCAACAATATATATCAGATGGAAAAAAATAAAAATATTATCCAATACCGGGGCTTATTGGATGACCGTTCTGAAAATAGCGAGAATATTCAAGAGCTGTGGTATTTTATTAATCCACGTAATCGTCAATAACTTCAACGATGCAGCTCGTTCATAGTCGTGGTAGAGATAGGTTAAGTCGAAAAAGTTATTCCGAGGGTGGTGGTGCCTTTTGCAGACTGATTTTGCAATCTTTGTCGTGGTTGTTACTGGATACTTTTTTTCTAAGAAAAAGGAAAAGAAGAAAAAAGAGAGGAAAAGAGAGGAAAAGAGAGTGAGAGAGAGAGAGCGATGAAGGAAATCTCAGTAGAGTGTCGGGGAATAGGAAACGAAGACAAAGAAAGAAAAATATCGAGGAATACCGGCTGATGGCATAGGGCGAAGGGGTCTGCTACACTCGAGTTAAATTTTAATTTGCAACTAGTTAAAAAGTTAGCATGGGCTCGTGGGCGAGCACTGTTCAGAGTAGTGAAAGAAGAAGAAGAAGAAGTAGAAGAAGTAGTAGAAGAAGAAGAAGAAGAAGAAGAAGAAACCAGTGCCGGCGGCGGTGGCGCGACGATAATGTAAGGAGCGAACTTTCGTTAATGTTGAGAAAGATGAAAAGGAAGGGGTGGGTAGATCAAGGAAGGTGGCTTTGCTTATGCCGCAAGCCGCCTTCGATGTAGTTCACCCCCAACGTCATACGAAACTCTTGGAAATTCTAGAAGCGCGAACTTGTTGGCTCGTAAATCGTCCTCTGCACGCGAAGTGTGTCCGTGTTTTTCCTGGACACCCGTTAGAATGTCGTTAGCATTGAACCAACGTTCGAGACCATCTCGTCGTTATTTCCCTTTTTACCTTCTTTTTCACCGCCACCTTTTCCTCTTCCTCCTGCTCCTCCTCCTCCTTCTGCTTCTTCTTCTTCTTCTTCTTCTTCTTGTAACCTTTTTAATAAATGATACGTTTTTATACATTTTTAAGAACAAAATATATTAGCTATTAAAAGTAAATATAAAAAGTATCCGTGAAAGTATTCATGGGGAAAAAAAGATAGCATACACCATCGTTTAAGATATTTTTAACGAAATTTATTAAAATACTCTATTTATTTAAATACTCATACTAAATAAAAAAATAAATATATAATGTATACGAGAATATGTGACTTTTATTCCTTTTTTAGTTTGTTTTTCTTTGGGAAAGAACGAACGACGTAGCACCAGATCGGGCGGCGATCGTCGTGGGTTTGCAAAATTTGCATTCGAATAATCAAGATCTCGAGGATATGTAGGAGAGTCCGTAAACGTGTCAACTATCCACGTGCATCCATTTATGCATGTACCTACGTACCGCGTTGAAAATCGATCGCGAGAGAGGGTAGAATCGCGTCCGAGTGTTTTTCCCCTGTTAAAGATGTACGATGGCGTTACTTTTTAATCGATCTGAAGCACTCTTGAGAAGAGTTTTTCTCGGCATGTTCTATCGGGAATAGAGAATCGAAGAATAAAAATGTATCGTTCGATCGTACTAATGCCGAAACGGAAAGACAAATGATTTTTCTTCTCATTCCAAAATGACTATATACATATTTATTTAAGCATGCGTATTTTATCCCCATTTCTCTCTCTCTTCCTTTTTTATTTTATTTTTTTTGTTGACATACTTGGGAGAATACCGATTGCTGCATGCTATAGAATACTTAAATGAAGTTGGTGTATATAGTTTTTTTATCTTCTATTCCTTTCGCCAAGAGATATAAATAAAAATATATACAAAATGTCAGAGATTGCTTTTTTTTATAAAGAAATAAGAAAAAAATGTTACATAAGCTTAGGTCATTTAAAAGTTATATAATAAATTGTTAAATGCAGTAGTACTAAATGTGGTACTGAATACGATTCAACGTATTCTTCTTTGAACAATAGTTTAGTCCCTTAGATCATCTGATCCTCACTCAAATTAGGTTTTTATTTGTAAGTGTGAACCAAAACAAATAGTTTATGCAACTGACATAGCTACACTCTCGATGTTATGGTGAAACGAATTAAGGATACAATTGCAGACATTAATTAGAAATCGACAAGAAATTCACCACGTTATAAACAACGTACTATTGCTACTACAACGGTATCAAATTAGTATTCGCGTATGCTGGCCAACATTTTCAATGGAGCACTTAAAAAACAGTTTGACAATTTATGTCTTATGACATAAGAATAAATCTTAAAATGGCTTACGCGTTTATATCAATTTTGTTCTTATTTTTGAGCGAAGAACAACCCTCGTGTTACTTTCACGCGTTTATTATAAAAAAAAAATCTCTGATACGTCGTATACAATAGTTTATCAAATAAGTCCATGTAGGGATGCGTTCGAAGATGCCCGTGTACGACAAATCGTTCAATTTCAGATAGAGGAGTCGAATATCGTTCGAATCTCATGTCAGCAGCGGCCGTTTTTGTATTTTTGCCAGAAAAAGAATAGGTCGTCATGGAAGATAGTAGAAAATATAGAAGTAATAGGAAACGGTGGAGGAGGAGAAGAGAAGGGAAGGGAAGAACGAAGGAAAAGAAAAAGAGAAAAGATGGACGAGACAAGAGGTAGGAGAGGGAGGTGGAGTGAATCGAGAAGGGTGGGTGTAGCAACGAGGAAGGTCTGGATCCGGCAGAATGGAATAAAGGACCCGGCGTATCGGTGAAACTACATAACCGTAACGATATTACGTCGCAAAAGGAGTTATTTGGCGTGGTAAATAAGAAGGAAAAGAATAAAGGGGAAGGAAAACAATGATAGGGGGTAGTAGAGGGACTTTAAAGAGGGAACAGAGAGAAAAAGGAATGAAACGGGCTTCGCAAGAAGACGAAGTGAAATTTTCTTTCACGGATCGATCGTTAAAGCCGCATATAGTCGTCAGACGGAAATATGAGGCTTTTATGGACGAGGGAGTCCATTGTCCTTCTAGAATAAAGACCGTCGATGGACAAGTTCCTCTTGTACTCGGAGATCTTAATTAGAGGGCTTATCGAATCATCGTTTTAACGTTGAATCGTTAGAGTGTTCCGTAGTAAATGTGATATATATATACATGTATATATATTGTATGTAAAATATAATATACATTGATGGATATGTGTATCGATCAATGATGCAAACATATCTCGATTATGTTGAACAAATAAGGATTTGTGTTTTTAATTATCAAACCGATAATTCGTTAGTAAACGAATCCTCGAATAGAGATAGATATCTAATTAACAAACAGGTAATATTGATCGCCTTTAGGTTAATACTACTCAGGTAATGTTCTCTCTGGAACATAGAATGATACAGGATCCTCTTTCGGATGCCTGTAACGTGCTTACGAGGAAACTTTATCGTGTACTTATGTTAGGTCATACGATCTTCTAACAAAGACCTATCGAACTATCGAATAATAGGCAAGTCAGCTAGTTTTAATACCAATATGAGTGCCAATAATTTATGTATGCTCAACCAGCTCGTTGAATTATTTTCTTTTTACCCATAGTTATAGTTTTTTTTTATCAGCGATATGATTTCTTGCTCTTGCCATCTTCACGTAAATTGATGATAGAGAAGTAATAAAAAAAAGATAGAAAAAAGGGTCAAGTACACGTTAGATCGATCGATCTTTTATCGTTTAAGATATATGACCAAGCTCTAAATACAAAGTCTACAATCATTCTGTCAAGAGAATTGGTTTCAGGATGTTTGGTAATTGCATTTTCCATTAGCAGCCTGTTCGTTCCTGTTAGATGTTCTAAATCGTGGGATAAGCCACGGTTTGGCTTCGATCTTCTTGAACGATCGAGAATCTTGTGATTCCAATTAACCGATAACGAGAAAAAGTAATATCTGTTGGCCCTTATTTTTCTTTCTTTTTTTCTATTCCCCTATACCCGCGCTTTTCTTTCTCGCTTCTTAACTCTTTCTTTGGAGCGGATTGCCCCGCGCAGATCCGGCGTCTGCAACTTTGTTGAAATAAAAGAAAGAGATAGAAATATCTAGGGAAGAATTTTATAGGAAGAGGAAGACCCACAAAGTTTTCTCGAAATATAATACCAAGAGAAACTCATTTTCTTTCGGTATGTTTTGAAATCGATCGAATTCCTTTCTCTCTATCCCCTTCGAAGTATTATTATTATTATATATATAAGATATTATAGTAACGTCCATCTCTCTTCCTTTCTCTTAACCATCGTAAAGTTAATTAACGACGTGTACAAATCCTCAAAGAACAAAGCGCCCGACCGTAATGCATCGGAACTAATTTATTAGCGTTTTTGCGACAGACTGGATTTCCCGGAGGCAGTTTCTCAGGTGGCGAGCGATCGTATTCTCGTATTATTTGGTCGTGTGACGTAGCGAATGGCGAACATGCTCTATTCTCCACCCTCTTCCTCTCACCCTCTCTCTCTCTCCCTTACTCTTTCTCTCTCTCCATGGTATTTGTAGATGGGGCCACGCGTGCACGCGCTCGTGTATGTGTCCATTGTTAATTAATGAAATGCATTGCACGAAAATGGATTGGTATTGGAATAACGAAGCCACTGCAATTTACGGGACGCATATACGGTCGAATAGAGAGTATCGTTTACGGTCTAGCTTACTTCTACGAATTGCATCTGTGCGTGTGTTGTAGTAAAATGCGTGTGTGCATATATATAGAGATCTTTACAAATATGACTTTAGCTTAATATACCATAGTTAATTAGTTAAAAACGCGTAAATGTTATTAATAATGAGTGATTTACGTCATTCGTATACAGTTTACCTTATTTTATTAATTTAAGCTATACTATAAGTTGGAAATCTTTGCAAATCGAACGTGTCTTTCTCACGGATATTTCTCTGTAGTATAGAATTATAAATTATATTTGTTTTCTATCTCTCTCTCTCTCTCTCTCTGTTTGCTTTAATGAGATAAAAAATATCGAAGAAAAAAGCGAATTTTATTTGCAGAGATTTTACTACCTTATCCGATGGAAAAAGAGATAATCAACTACCTTTAAAAATTTAAATAGATTCAATATGGAAAAAACTCTGTATAATATTTTTTATGATTTTAAAATATTTATTATGTCTAATGCACGTATGAAAAACTAAACAACGTTAATACTTTGCCATTGGGAATAGAATGATGCTTGTAAAATAAAATAAAAAAAAAGAGAGAGAGCGAGAGAGAAAAATTAAGCAAATAAATAATGAACAACATTTGAGGTATTCAACTGCATATTCCTTTCGTCCATGCGTATTTAAATAATTGTTTGTCTATTTTTATTTTAACTTTCTCGTCAGTGTAGTTTTAAAAAATATCGTTAATGTTCTATTAATTAGATCGAAAAAAAAAGAAACTATAGAAAACTATTATATTGTATAAAGATCGAACGATGAGCTTGATACTTTCGTTTATTCCGTATTTCTAGACTCACCGTAGTGATAAAGAATACCGTCGGTGCGCCTCGTAGGTTTCAACGTAAAAGATAAATCTTCGAGTTAACTCGACGTGTAAGGAAAAGGCGACGGCTCGGTCGAAATCACGTCAGGCTGGATAATTTATATGAATCGTGCCGTGTGACTGTAGATATCGTGCCGTTCGTTATACGCCAGTTGGCTTAGTAGAGAGAAGACAGTAGACATATTCTTGAATATATCCAAATGCGAGGATCAACGTAGATCCATCCATACGAAACGTGTATTTGAAAAATAGTATATAAAATGTACCTGTCATATTAAATATATTGGGACTTTCTTAAGAGGACTTTCCCGAAGTATCTATTTCGAATGTGATTTTAGATTAAATAAAATATATATAAGTATATTGTATTTTCTTCGAAATAAAAAACAATACATTTTACTTTTATCCGTATTTTAACAACAATTTGTAACTCATGCTTTTCAATTTTTCTTCATTTTCTAATTAAAATAGTCTATTTTAATTTCGAAATTTGTCTCACAGGTAACTTAGAAGTTCTCTGTTTCTTTTCTCTCTCTCTTTCATTGTATTTCACAGAATTATCGTAGGAAATGAGAAATAAAAGGAACCGAAAACAAATCACTACTATATTTTTCTCTGTTTCCCAAAGATTAGTTTGTATTTTGTATTATTATAACTAATCCTTTCATACCGATAACTCATTCGATCCGATCTTTTCGCTTATGCGCGTCCGTAATAATTCACTAATACATTATTTGGATTCATTTAATCGGAAATACTCGCGATAAATCGTGCGAATTAACGTCAGCCTGGTGTCTCGTTATAAATACGCGTATATAGAGGAGAGATAGCGTATAGTATTATATACGCGGGCGTTACGGTTATACGAGAAGAGACATATTGTGGTAATAAATTGGTGATCGAGAGCGATGTTAGTTGGAAGAGGAAGAAGGCCTGGTCACTCCTCGCTAAGCTTAGCTTGCGAGCGCGCAGAAAGCTTGTCAGGTACTTTCTGACTAATTGCCGGTAGGGTAGCTCTAACTCGGAAGTCTAGGGGAAATATTGCTTCCGTGAATCGAAGCGAACTAACCTGACCTCGAAAAGACATAAGAGCCTACTCTAGATATCCTAGATATTCTCTTTACCTTCTACCTTACCTACATTCACTTACCTACTTTCATTCTTGTTATGTTTATTATTTACTTACGAAGTCATTCCCTTTTTTAACTGGAATAACACTTATTTTTTTTATTTCTTTCTTTCTTCTTCTTCTTCTCTCTCTCTCTCTCACACACTTTCTTTTTCTTTGAGTTTTTATAATCGACAAGATATTTTTTCTTTTCTTATTTTTCATTTTTCAATTTGCATTTTATAGTTAAAGAACCATTACGCGTTATAAAGCTTTTATTTCCAGTTTTTAGTTAAGGATTAAAGAGAGTAAAATAACATATATATGCTATTTTATAATATATATTATAATATAAAACATAAGTTTTTACTTTAAGATTTCCCAGGATAATTTTATAATAAAAGAATATACATTTTATTTTGTATCGATCGGTGGAATTCAAAAAATGAACGTGTGAATTAGCTTGAAATAGTTCTACTCATGGATCATTTATACCGAGTGAGATAAAAAAAGAAGATTTTATTATAGCATCACGATGAAGTTCTTGACGTAATCCAAGAAAGACATTTGCGCATATTAATGATTCAATTAATTGAAGAACAAACGTGCCTGTGGCAGGTCTTTTAGGGACAAGTATGAAAAGGATGAGGGAGTCTGGTCTTGCAGTGATTCATAATTTCGAGACTACCTTAGATTTTGAAAATATGTTATAAAATAACTAAGCACTTTGAATCTTCGATAATATAAACAACAAAAATAAATAACAAAATAATAATAATAATAATAATAATAATAAAAATGGAAGAAGAAGAAGAAGAAGAAGAAAAATAAAAAGAAGAAATAGAAATTAAAAGAGACGTTCCAGTAAGGGAATAGCCCCCGAGTACGTTAAAACATTCTCTTTCCTTTAGCTCTTGGTCGTCGTCCTCCTTCAGAGACGTGCCTCCAGAGACGAGCATAATCGTAATTAACGAGGTAAAAATGGAGGCTGCTGTTTGGAGGACGACACCGAGACAGTCCATAGCGGCTCTGCGGGTGCATGTACACCAAGTGAAAACTCATATTTACCGGTTAGCAAGCTCAGACATCCGCAGTAATGCCGTAGTATTACGCGATGCGCCGAGAATACAGAGAGTTACTTCCCTTTCTTCTAGGAAAGAGATAGAAAAGGAGAGAGAGAGAGAGAGTCTGGAAATAAGCCGGGGCAACGCGTTACGTGAAAATAAACGAGAGGGATCCTGATAAAAGGAATCGCTGTACGTTCTACAGGGGATCTGTTTGGCTATAAACGAGCGTAACTGGTCTAAGACTGGTAGCACGTCTCTTCTAATACCTTAAGATCAGTTTCCGAGGATCAAGTCATGACGGTGAGACAAACAACGCGTTACTCTTAAGGTACCGATCGTGACCGATGTTTTATGTTATTTAACGCCTTATCGATAGTAAAAGCCTATCACGAAAGAAATAATTGATTTCAATATTGTCAAGACATTTTTTCAATGTTACGTATACACGAGAAATATTATCATGCGATTATACCAGAAAGAGAGAGAGATAGAGAAAAAAAGAGAGAAAGGGAGAAAGAAACAAAAAATAAAAGGAGGGTAACGGTTAATACAATTTCTCTGTGGCACGGTAGAGATGCACACGTCGACAATTAAAAAGCTCGCAATGGTGGGCGAAAATAATTGCACTTCGTTTCGATGCGAAAGCCGGAATTCTAGCGGCACCAACAATAAAGCTGACCGTAGTCGGTGCAACGAAGAGAGGCAGACAGACAGACAGAGAGAGAGGGAGAATGAGATAGAGAAGAGAAGAGGGGAGGAAGGGGTGGGCTGGTTAGAGGGTGGAGGATGCGATTGCACCGAGTGACAAGCTAGAATGTCGAACAACCAAATGGATTTTACGTGTATACGAAAAATAGGACCTCGGTGTGTGCAGCAGCATTGTGCTTGGCCCGTTTCGTGCCGAAGAGTCACGCGTCGCGAACCGACGTCGATGCCAGTGGGAAACAGACACAGCATAGCGTCTATTAAACGTACATTTACCGCCTAACAATACACCCAAACGATCTACGACATCATTGTCGTACATTGCCGATGACCTCACCTCTCTGGAGATTATAAAAAATCCTCCTATTGCGCGATGAGATTACCTCGGCTTTCACGAACGTACATTTTTTATTCTTGCTTTCTCTCCCATTTTTTCTTTCTTCTCTTTTGTTTCTGCCGTCATCACGCTTGCCATTTTGTGGCAGGAGTTTCACGGGAAATCAAATTTCTTCGTATACACCGTCGAAACTGATTTTTTTGTGTTTTCTTCATCACGTTGACGGTCCTATCAAAATTTTGTAGGGAAAAGAGAGAAAGAAATCTTCCATACTCACTTTCGATAGTCGCAGTTTCGAGACATCGAAAAAAGAGAATCCTTTCGCTCATCCTTTCTCATGACATTTGCATATTTATGGAATTTAGAGAGAAAATTTATAGCCGATCGTATTTTAGCAGTCGACCGTTGGCACGACGTTCAATCACTATCGCGCTTTCATTACTGCGTTAACTCTCTTGTTTACGTGTCGACATTACGTACTATGGACAACTAGTGTATCCGGCCTTTCCCGGTACGATACACGCAAACGATCTCTCTCGACCGTGGATTACCTTATAAACTTTAACACGCTTTTTGTTTCATGCTCTTTTTTTATTTTTATGCACGATCAAAATACTTGTTTTTTTTCTTCTTTTCTTCTCGATAGAAATATTTCCAAAAATTCAAAATAGCAATGATGATAGCCAACTTTCAAAATGGAGAGACGGTGTATGAAGAAGAAGATTTAATATCATAGAATATTATTAACCATTTGGATGGTATATGATCTTTTCTTCAAATCTTAAGATGAAGAAACTTTGTATTGATCGTAAAGGAAATTGTATAATCAACAGTTTGGAGATAGGTAAGCGTCAGTTTTAATTACATGCTCGCGCCATATATATCGGGTCATCGAGGCTATTGGGATATCGGAGGCGTATATTCGCTAGCGGGCAGGTTGGTCAGGGCGATATTGGTTATTGCCTTCGTTCGTTCATTCGATGCTCTCCGAACGTTCATTGCAGCAGCAGAAGCAGCAGTAGCATCCTCCTCCTCCGTTCAGCTAATCTCGAAATATTAGCCTCTCGGTACTCTCTTGCGACTATCTGTTCTGTATTTTCTCATTCTATCTTTTTCTATCCCGATATACCATCCTCTCAGTTTTCCTTCAACCACCCACTCTCTGGTATTTTTTCATTATCCGTGGAATTTAAAGGGCCGGAAATATGGTTAAAGTGGCTTGGCACGATATAAAGTAGCCACGTATAATGCTTCCACGTCCTCCTCTTTCCCTACTCCAACACTTCTTTTTTCTTTTTTTTTTATTCACCATTTCCTTCTCTTTCTCTTTCTCTTTATACAGATATCCTTTGAACTAAAAATTCTCTTTTTCTCACGACTATCGAAAGTGGCGAGAGAGGACCGATCTCGTCGATGTGATTTTAGTGAGACCAAAACGAAAGAGAAAGTAACGTCAAAGATCCTTTGTGACGGTTATACTGCTCCATGCAGGATTCACTTTCTTTTTTATCGTCAACTATATTGAATTTATCATTGTATAGAATAAAGTCGACTTCACGATGGATTAGTATAAAAATATGAAAATTCTACCCACGTCATTGTGTTATATGTAATTTATTCAGTTCGTAAATTTTTTCTTTTACTAATTATTCTTTTTTAAATATTAATCTCGTATAAACTATAATATAATCTATTAAATTTGATATAGAAAAGCGAGAGATATTTATTAATGATGCAAGAAGAAACGTACAGTTTTGATGTACATGACTGATACAAAATTGAGCAAGGAGTGATCACTTTTGAAGAACTGCCAAGGACAACGGTGAACTGTGACAAGGATCGTATGTGTTCTAGCAAGGAATGGCAATGTTTCTTTCGGCCTGTTACGACGGCAGGCATTCAACTTCGGGCAAAAGGATACCGTCTGGTAATTGCGTTTGTGTGTAGCTAGGAAGTTTTATTTCACTGGCATTTATTCGGCAACGCGGAGACAGCGGGCCACTTAGTACCAGAGAGAGACAAATGTATTTACGTCGTGAATCTGCCAGGAAGCCCGCATCTACCGTTCAAGCTTTACCCCGTTTATCCTGGGATTCGAGTAAAATTACGAGAACCGTGCCCAAACCGAAGCACCCCTTTTCCTTACCCTTTTCTCTCTCGGTCTCTTTTTTTCTCTTCTTCTTTGTTGAAAAATTTCGGTCGAGTCGATTAATTACCTCAATTGTGTAGGCAGCTACGAATCACATTTTTTTAAGAGACCTTCTCTTGGTTCTTTTTCCCTTAAGATCTTTCCTTCGATCTCTACATGTATGTATGTTAAAATATAATAAAATATGCACTCGGCAAAAACAACTGATAGATCCAAAAGACGTTTGCTGCAGTTTGTTTCGTACCGTCCCGTCCGCAAGGGTTTAATAAGATTGATCTCTTCGCGAAAGATAAATAATCAAAAACCGTAACGCAGTTACTCTTTATGATTAAAACTCGCGATTAAAGTTGGTCACGCTCGTGCTCATTACTATTACTCATTTTTATCGACGATAAAACGTTGAACTCAGTAAGTCTCGCTTAAAAACATAATGGCTTTAAAGAAAGGCAAATATCGCGTGCACTGATCTTGTTTCTTTCCGTTTCGCGAATAGACGATATTAATTTTCCTACACGCTATATAAGGTCAGAAGTTACGTTAACGTGCGTGTATGTTTCTACTCTCTTCCTTTTCTATCCTTCTCCTCTTCTTTCTATTCTCTAATTTCTCTCACTCTCTCTTACTTTCACTTTAACTTACTAACCGGTTACGTCCATTACGCAACAAAGCTCGACGTACTGTTTCCCTATTCATAATGGCATACAATTTAACGGAAAATTGGATTTTCACCTTAATCTCGATCCCTGGTACGCGACGTATCGTTAAAACTCGGTAATCTGAAAGCATGGATCGTAAAGAAGATAGAGAGAGAAAGTGAGAAAGAGAAAGCGAGAGAGAGAAAGAGAACAAGTACCTTCTCGTTTTCTACTATAATACGATAGCTAACCCTGCTACGGCGCGTAAACGAACGTGTACGTGTAAACGCTACTCCGATAATAGATTCCCGCTTTGGAGTTCGGAGTTCTACGGTGAATCTGTAACTCCGACGATCAAACTGCTTGCAAAGTTTGTCGCTCGAATCGAATGGGAGTTTGGCTAACTCGTACGTAGAACGCCATGGCTCTACTCTTCTCTCTTCTATCGTCGCCTATACGTGAGGATATTTGTATGTCTATGTATATATATAAATATATATATGTGTGGAATAGTATAGGTATATCATATTCGTATATTTCCACACGTGTATCACGTTGTATCTTGCTTCGGTTTTCGATTTTGGGAAAACTTTGCTCGAGTTTAGAGTAAGGGCAACCCGTTACTTCTACTTTTCTTCATTGTCGTAGCCGTTGTCGTAGTCGTAGTCGTTGTCGATATTGTACGAAAACTGTCGGAGATTTTCTTCATACTTTTCCATCTTTATACTTTTGACTACAAAACTAGGCAAGTCTTGTTATTTTCAACAAGAAAAACGTCTCACGTTGCAAAGTTCTTACCGTGTTCTTACGTTAAAGGTTTTGCGTCGTGCACGAAGTATAAGCGTTAGTAGTATTGATATTTTCTTCAAGAAACGTATATATATTTCTTTTTGATAATCGATATAAGATATATATATTTAATATTATTATAAAAATGATGAATATTTTCTTAAACGGATTGATTTCTTATTTATTATTACATTTCGATGATTTCTATAAGATAATTTCGAAAGAGAGAGAGAAAGAAAAAAATTTACAGTCATACGATAAAAAGTTGGACGAAATATTTGTGACGCATGCCGGGAAACGATGGTGGCATTTCTCCTTGCGTTCGTAAATCGGCCGATGCGAATCGATAAATTTTTTGTAAGCCTCTAGAGGCTTAGAGAACCAATAACCGATGATATAATGGTACGACTTCCTTCGGGCCGATAGCGTCAGAGCTCCGAGTTAACCAAGCGTGAAAGTATTTTCGAAAATGTATCTCGAAATGTATCGAGTTTTCGCTCGTTCGTTCGTTCGTTCGTTCGTTCGCTCGAGAGAAAAAAAGAGAGGGCACGCGCGTTCGAGAAAAAGATAGTATAAGATAGAGAGAAAGTTGAAGATGCTGTATGTCACACGTTCAGAGAATATTTCAACGAGTAACAGCAAAAATTTCTATCCTTCTCAAACCAATCCACCCGGTAACCCCACCACTTACATCGTAGTCTCCTGACAGCTTATGTATATAGGAAGGACGAATCGAAGCTTCCTCGTAGATTCAACACTGAAGAGCACTTATCGCTTTCTCGCACTCACCTCCGATCGCGAATAAATCGTCTTGCTACGAATCGATCTCGTATCGCGACCTCCTTCTTTCCGATTCCTTTGCCGATGATTTTGTGATGCTGACGGATCGACTCGCGACACGAAGGATAGATTAGAATGAGGGAGATAAATATAAAAAAAAAAGAAAAAAGGAAATTGGACTTTTGACTCCGATAACTACCAAGCTAGTACCATTATGATGCGTTTAAGGATTTACGTAGAAAGGATTGTCGATAATCCGAGAAAGAAGAAGAACAAAAATAAACGAAGAAGAAGTAGTAGTAGAAGAAGGAAAATGAACGAAGAAAAAAAAATAAGAAAAAAAGGCTTTCTGGAATACAATGTAAGCAGCAGCAGCAGCAGCAGCAGCAGCAGTAGATACCAAACCAGCTTCGCTGCCTCTACTCGTTTTCTACTTTTCCATCCTGCACCTTTCTCGCTCATCTCGCTCCTTTGCAAGATTTACTTCATCCTCCCTTCTTTTCTCATCCCTTTTATCTCTTTCACTCTCTCTCTCTTTCTCTCTTCTAACTCCAATCTCATTCTACCGGTAAAGGATTCAAAAGAGATTGAAAAAGATTTGGTCGATCTACCGCGAAGAAATCGGGAGAAGGAGAAGAAGAAAAAGCATAGAAGAATGAAGAGGAAGAGAGAGAGAGAGAGACTGAAAAAAGGAGTCAAATAGCGGATCGAGAAGAGGACGTAAAGAACAGCCATTTTCCTTATCGATAAAATAACATTAAAACCTCCAGGAATCTACTTAATTTTGATAAGTTATCGTCTTATTATACTTTCAAAAAAAAAGAAAAAAAGAAAGGTAAAGAAAATGCTCGTTCAAGAAAAGCAGAAGGGAAATTACAAGGGCTGGTGTGTGTCTTTCTTCTCGGTAATGTATATTATAAAGCTGTCGCTTGTATAACAGTGGGCCGGGCGTGTCGCAGGTGTGCCTAAAAATACGTAAATACTGTTGCATTTTATAAAACGCGTAGGTATTCAAGTATGACGGGACCAAGGCACGTTGCTATTTTTCTACGACGTTTTTCTCTATGTCGTACTATAGGGTATATACCACGAAACTTTCCGTACCGGTGACAATACTTTTTCCGCTGCGTGAGCGGCACGATTGTATTCCCTTCTCCTCTTCCCTTTTTTCCCTTTTCCCTCGTTCCTTTCTTTTTGTTTCTCTCTCTCTCTCTCTTTCTCTCATTCTCCCTTTTCCTGCCTACCTATCCCAACGGGTAGATTAGTTTTTTGTCTACGTTTGCAACCAGCTCGTCGTTCGATATATATTTTCCTATTTACGCTTTGCCCGCGTTTACCCCCTCGCCTTTTCTGCCCACCTTTCTCTCTCCGCATCGCTTACATTCATATTACATTTTTCTCCATTTTGTAATGCATTTTATCGCCGACGAAATTTCTCCGGTTACGATCCTCGATAGGATTGGTATCGGTAGACGACACGCTTATCGGTAGTTTCGATCTTTTTATTATCGGCACGACACCAATGACTGATATTTAAAATGCGTACAGGTGCACGCGGTACGATATGCGGAACGAATTAAAATCGTTCCATTATATACCTTTTTTATTTGTCTTCTTTTTTCTTGTCCTTTTTTTCTTTTTTTTTTACGGTATTTATGAAAATTACACGATAACAAGTTATCGCATCGGTTACGTTGCCATACGAGTTCGTATCATTGACTTATACTACTTAACATCGTAACCCACACCTGCATTTAATATTTCTCGTAACTTTTTTAATCTCTCGCTTTGATCTACGACTAAAGGGAGAGCTTAGCACCTCTACTTGATAATATCATCCACGTCTACCTATATCAACCCTTCTTGAATACCCTTAACTCGTCACGGAGAAAAGCGATTCGCAGAGCATAGATCAATATTCGAAAGTTGCCGTTTGCTCATCTCTCTCACTCTCTCTCTCTTTCTTTCTCATTCTTCCACGCTTAGATATGGCAAAATAAAACCTTTCTCGCGATCACGTCGTGGTTATAACCCGCGAAAAATGTCAACTTTGGTGGATAGGTATATAATACTACGGGTGTGCTGTATCGGTTAGGGAGTATCAAAAAGTTGATGTTTTCTGTAGCCGCCACGTTCTCTACAGATCGGTACCTCAATAAATCAGTCGAATTCCCTGCTCGATTCCCGTTCTCGTTCTACGGCATGGTAAAAATATCAAGGCGTTTCACGGGTTGATCGTCCTTCCTCGCCCTCGTAAAAAGTTCTACGAGTTTAGGATCGAATTGCTAAATTCACTGAGAGAGAACCGACACCAACACTGACTTTCTAGGTGTACTACCAGCTACGAATTTCGATGGCTTGTCGTCCGATAACGATACGATTCCTCGTCCTCCTCGAACGACGAATGAGAACGCGATCGAGCTTTGATATTATTCTCGATGTGTAGTCATGACACTCTCCTCTCCTCTCCTTCTCTCTCCCTCTCTCTCTCTATTCTGGATTGGTATTAGATGCTTTATACGTATATGTTGTAGGACTCTTGGAGTGAGTCGAGGTGTAGCATCGAAGCCGGCGAGCAGATTCCAATTTAGATTCGATGTTGGTACGCTCAAGGCGTAGGAGAGCGAATTCTACATTCTCTCTCTCTATCTATTTATCTCTCTCTCTCTTTCTCTAGTGTAGTGTCGATGGTAGTTCGTACCTTCAACAACGTCGCTGTTTCTAGTGGATGATGCACGCGCCGTAGAGCGACCAAGTCATTCGTACAAAATGTGCAGGCAAACAGGAAATTAAGGCACGGGATCGAAGTCACGGAGAGAAAGTGATGACCCAACAGCAAAGGCGTTACGCCGCGTTGTCTCTGCTACGTGCAGTATGAGCTAGCTATTTTCTACGAGAGTTGTGTCTGATTATATCCTGAATGCGATAGTACCTATCTTCTACGTTATCTTGCTTCGTTTATAGATAGGATACCAACCTACCAACCTACCAACCTACCAACCTCGTGATTGAATTACTTCGACTAAACGCCATACACATTCGATCTTTCATGCGCGAATTTAGATCGTACGTTGGGAGATCGAGTGGATGCTTTCAAATAAATTCTCCAGAAACTCTCTCTCTCTCTCTCTAGCTTTCCTTGTAATAAACGCTCGAGGTCGATCGATCATCATGCTTGGAGCGATAAGAACGCGAAGAAGAAAAAGGTAAGAGGTAAGAAGGAAGGAAGAAAGAGAGACTTAGTTTGAAAAATTTGGAAATCAACAAGCAACGCAAGAAGGATCTGTATCATTATGATGTTGATGGTTGGAATAAAAGACAGAGAAAGAAAAAGAAAGAGAGATGATAAAGAAGGAGGGAGAAAGTAAAGTGAACGAAACGTTCAGGTAGAAAAGGAGTAAGTGTTGTTGGATGGAAGAATGGACGATAGAATGAAAGTGGGGGGAGTTAAAGGAAGAGGAGAAAGATAGTAGAACAGGGAGGGTAGAAGAGCAGCTCGGTCAGGTGTGGGGCGTAGCCACGATATATCGTGGCTGAGCCTTTATTAAAACTGCTTTCGGTATTATTGCTTTCCGGGAACGTCGGGCCTCGAAAATGGCATTTCCGCGAGATAGGCTGGTTTCTCGTGTGTGTGTGTGTGTATGAGTGAGTGTGTGTGTGTGTCCGAAAATGTATATTCCTACTGATATATACGTTCATATACGCGTATGTATACCTATGTATGTGTTATTTGGCTCGGAGCAGACAACGTTGTCCCTGAGGGCACTACCACAAGCCGGTGGACCGACGGTATGGCCAGCAATAAATATGCTCTTCACTTTGTACAAGTCGCTCGTCTACTCTTATATTGTCCTCGCTTCGTTATTGCGTCCCAACAAAAAAAAGAAAAAAGAAAAAAAGCAACACCCACCGGTTCGGCACTTTTGACTAACGGCGTTGGATGATCTTTGAAATCTGCATACGTGGTCGGCAGGTATTTACGACACGGCATTTGCTCCTCATAGATACGCTAATTTTGTTCAACAAACGAATTTTTAACGTATATTTATAGATATTTCGTGAAGATGTTTAATCGGCTATTTGAAAGTAACACATCTGTATGTTACATGATCTTTAATTTTTTAACGTACATAAATATCTGTATGAGAAGCTTGTGAAACATATTACAAATTTTCAAAGCAAAGGATCGTTTTAATAATCAAAATAATATATAATCTCAGTATATATATATATATAATCGGTACGTATAAAATAATCGATGATTGGAATTAAAGTGAAATTTCATTTTCAACGTATCGATTAGAGTATTAGAATGTATTATTGATAAAAAAGAAAATTAGAAACTTACGGATTTATTATCTTTAGATATCCAATGGTGCCTATATACATAGGCATATGTATAATAATTGATGACTAGGTGGACCTGGCGTATTTAGTTCATAGTTCTTGCCTTTAAGGACTCTTAGTATAGTCTCCAAAGGAGTTAGCATCCTTGCCAAGACTATCGTCGCAGTTATCGCCAATACGAAGTCGTTCGGCATCACTGAAGCAAGGAGGAAGGACGATAGTAATAAAGGAGTCACGATGGTAATGGATGATATTGACAAGCACTTTCCTTCCTAGCTCTAGTCCAAACCTTCGAAACCTTAGCCTCTCTTCATCTCTGGAAGGTGATGGCGCGTTCCTTCCCAAAGTACTAGTGGCGACCAAGCGCTGAATAGTTTCTCTCGGATCGTCCTGAACAATACAAATTGATGCGGAATCGATACTAAGCTGGTAGGAGTTTCTAATAAGATTCCCTCGCTTCCTTCGACGTGGCATACCCTTTATACGCAATATATGTATATATATATATAAAGTGACTTTAGAGGGGTGTTGAAAATGTATAGTTACTTCTCAGACGAAGAGGGTACTTTTAGTCATCGTATTATGTTACACCAAATGTATCTCATATGAATTTAAATACATCCGATTAATTTCAAACTATCTAATGCAAATTGTTTCTAAAATATTGGCGTTTCCTTATTAACACTTCTAAAATAAAAAAAAAACACACGAGAAACGTTTTGGACATTCTACCTTGCTTATTTCTCTCTCCTATAAGTTTAGCAAAATATAATATGAGATAATTCGGATTTTTCTTGGATATATACAATGACTCGATATCGTGAGTTGAATAAAAATTGAAGAATATTTTTCTTTCGAAGGCTGAACACGATGGATGATAATTTTTCAGTGGAGGTTTGCGGGACTGATCACGTCCCAGCATGTCCATCCAGTTGATTAACTGCGTATCATCTGTCTGTCCATCGTAGGACGTTCAGCACAGCAGAGGCAGGCAGGCAGGCAGGTAGGTTGTTCGGCCACCACGTAGCGTCCTCATTATCCGTAAATTATTTCGCTGCCGTCACGTTGGACCGGCTAGGGAATTGGAATTGATTACGCTGAACGTATAGGGTGCAAACTCGTCGATCCGTAATAATGTAGGATACGTTCGTGTTTCAGCGGTTGCGTTTCGATACAGCACACCGTATGCATTGCCGTTTGCAATTGATTGTTCGGATTCCGACACCGAGAAGGATTCCGCTTAAACTCGAAACATTGCACCTACAGAATAAAGAGAAAAAATCACAAACTCTGACGAGTGCTCGTCAGGCCGATCGAATTATTTCGTTAAATCGACCGGGGCTAAAGTGCACCCTGCACTGAACGCGTCATCGCACACGAGTGTCCTCTCTCTCTCTTTCTTTCTCTTTCTCTTATACATATACACTCTCACTAATTCGCTCGTTCTCCTTCACTTTCGTTTTGTCGGACCAGTCGACTATGAAATCGTTTCTAAAGCTTAACTATCGTTTTCTCGATCAAACTATCGAAGGAAGATTATAATTTATGAAGAATAGGAAGCATGGTTTTCTATGAATTTAATTAATTTAAATGATACCTACTTGTTTGTATATAAAAAGTACTTGAATATATAGGGTATATTAAAAAGAGATGAAACTTTTAAAACCGATGAAAGTTGTCTCCCTATTATTATTTTCATCGTAAGGAATAAAGAGAAGAAGATTAAGTTAATCGTTGTGAATACAAAGACAATGGGAGACAGTATCCGGAGACAAGCGAACCAAATAGTGGGAGGGGGGGGAGAAAGGAATGGAGAAGGGGACAGTGAATAATGCGAACACAATTTGACTGCAACGGCATTAATTATCAAGACTCGGTTTCTATGTATATACCTCTGTACGTGTACCCGTTTATCTAACACTCGGTTCGTAGTTCGAATCGACGATGGAGCGAGAACCGTCTAATTACCTTCGAACTTCACTCATTGTCAGAGAAAGAGAATGCTTGAACGTCAGGATCGTGCGAATATACATACAAGGATCAATTCTCATTTATCTGTTTCTCTACATTCAATTCATATGTTTATCCCTTTCTCTTTATACAATATAAGTTGTTGTCTATATCTCTACGGTATATAATAATAGTCCAACCATCATCACGATAATCGACGAGAATTATATTTTAACTGGCTCAATTGGATTGAAACGAATCGCTCGCATCTACTCAAATTCGCAGGCTACAAGCTTGTATAATTATGCTACTTCCGTTCGTGTCGTACGGAATCAACCACGCGTATATATGCGTGCATTTATAGTAATCTCTACGCGGATACGTGTAGATACGTATATATATAATATATATATATTATGTGTGTGTATATATAACGCGTATCTATGTATGTATGTACAAGTTTGCGTGTATACACAATATATTTCTCGTATATCTCCGTACCGTATGTTACGATAGCAAATACGTTAAACGTACATACGTGTGTAGGTACACCGGGTTTCATTGGGCAGACTTATTTCGTGGTCGTCCTAGTCTCATTCGCACGATGATAAATGGGTTAATTAAGCGTTTCGCGTTCGGCCTGGTTCGCGCTTCACCGGCGGTCTCCAATCTACGTCGGCTAGCTTTGTTTATCGTATTGTGTAATACCCTGGATGCACCGAATCCAATTGATTTTCTTTCTTTCTTTTTTTTCCCCCCTTTTTTTCTTTCTCATCGTTCTTTTTCCTTTCCTCTTTTTTTTTTTTAATTGTCGTTTGCTTTTACTAACACGCATGTAACGTTTGAAATCGGCTTTTATTAGTTTACTTTGTCGCTCGTTCGCGTCTATGATTTTATTTTCATATTTTCCTTTCCCCCGAAATAGAATTTATTCAATCGAAAACAGGGTCGAGAGTTCGTCACAATAAACTTAATCGTCGTTGATTATATTGAAAGGTATTACGTGATTTCAATGAAACCCTGAAAGCCGGATCGAAGAACTCAAAGCGAAATTTCATGACACGATTCTCTCTCTCTCTCTTCGTCTATCCTTTCGTTTCTATCTTCCTTTCGGAGGTCGAATTAAGGCGCTGAGGGTAACCATAATCGCTACGTCTCGGGATCCCGTTGTCGGGTCACGTACCGAAATCCGGGTAGCTAATTAGCCTTCCACAGCTCGAATGATCCACCCTGGTCAATCAGCGGCGGAGATTCGGTCCTGATTCGATCCTCGGAGCCTCGTTAGCACCATCGTATATATTCTCTACTCTCTGCTCTCCAAGCTTGTATTAGATTTCCGTGGGAATATCCCGTAAGACTAGAAGCTTGCAGCAAGCTACACCCGTGCTTCGCATTATATCTAAGATATTTTTTAAATTACAACCTTTTTCTTCTTCCTTTTTTTTTTCCTTTATCGCGTGTATTTGTAAAGTGCATTATGCGTATATACCCTATATAATATCATATCATATACACATGCATCAATGTAATATAATGTAAGTAGGGTATGCAACTCGTGAGAGAGACGACGTGGTATAATTTTACTTTAATATTTTAGAAAGGTTTACGCTCCAACTGGTATTATATTCGTCGAAAGAAATGCTGTAAGAAGAGATAGGTCTTTGGTGAATTCGAAAGAGCCGGATAACGTCCTATAGCTCAGCTAGGAAAAGAGAACATTTAAATGTAAGGATCTCAAAAGGGTGTTCCTGGCATCAAAGCTGCGGACCTTTCCTTTTAGGAACTACCAAAATGTGATTAAACGTTCCAATTCCAGTCGGTCATAGGTTGGTACATATGTATGCACGTATCTAACGTCTATGAGTATTGCTTTTCCCGCTCTTTCCCTTTGACTTGTTCGGAATACTCGATCGGTGCCTTTCTCGATCACAAAGCATCTATCTAGAATAGATATCTCTATCTACGTATATGTGTGTATAGAAACGTTCGCGTAATTTCGAATTCTATTCGAAAGTTCAAAGATGAATCCAAATGAGACGACTCTCTTTTGACTCTTTCGACTGATGATTAAAAAAAAAAAAATAAATAAAATAAAATAAAGAAAAGAAAAATAAAACAACAACGATAAAAAAGATAAACGAACCAGAGAGAGGTAGAGAGAGAGAGAGAGGAACGACAAAAGTTTACAAAATAAAATTTTTCAAAACGTTGGAAATTTGTCTCATAAAGAAAGGGAATTAGAGAAAAGTAGAGAGATGGCGAGAGGGAGAGAGAGAGAGAAAACAGATACTACCACAACCAGCATCACTACCACGTGCCTTTCTCGAGTTAACGAGCAATCCATTACTTGAATTAATATCTGGAGCAAATTGCGTTTCTCTCTGCGGAAGGGTAGAGCTAGGCATTCCGCTAACGCGCTGATCCTGCGCCTAGTAGTAGGACCGAGCAAACTGTACGGTGGCCGTTGTCAGCGCGCTATTACTAATTCAGAAGGCAGGCGGTTGCTGTGGTGCAACGTTATACGGCAGACGACGCATTCTGCATAGCGCATTCAACGGCACAATGGGCCGTGGATGCGAGTTTTGAAATATGAATATGAATACGGGCGCGAGTGCACGCTTCGTCGAATCGGGCCAACGAAGACAGGAGGTTGCCGATCGATGATTCGCTTTCTCTACTTTTTCCATTTCTCTATCTCTATCTCTCTCTTTTTTTCTCTTTTTCGCTATTGCTCTATATCTTTCTTTCTCTTTTCAACGCATCCATCTCCACATCTTTCTCTCCTCTCTCTCTCTCTTTCATTTTATCTATTTCTATCTCTCTTATACCAATACACAGAGTATATTCTCACCGGTAGGTATATATCTACCTCTCGCGATAAAGCCGTGGATGATTTATTGGATTGTTAAACGGGAGAGATCGCCCGTGTCCTCTCGATCCTATTTATAAGAGTGAGCGAGACAACGTGCGTGTATCTGTGTGAGTGAGAGAGTGAGAGGGAACGGAAGGACGAGCGTTTCTCCACGTTCCCGACGTGACTTGGCCGACGAAGCTGCAACGTTCACAAATCATTCACCGATATCGTTCGAGAACGGCGTGGATTTATTTATCGAGCGCGTTAATAAACGCTCAAATTCGCAAAGATTCTGGCGTTTTTTTGAATTTCGCCAAGATCAGCTTAAAAAATTCGTATCGTCGTCTGCGAGGTCGTAGAATAAGTAGATTGTCGCATCGTATATTTTCGTCTAGGCAACGATAATCTTTGGCTGCGATAGATTTTCTTCTTTAGTTATAACTAAAATCCAACTACGCGCTAATTCGTATGGAATTACGTTGCTTAAGTAACAGTGTCGCTGCGTTACCCTTTGTCTCGTCGGCAAACATATTTGTTCGGTATGACTATGCATAGAATAGCTGAGCAAGCGCATAACGTTAGCACACCTCGCATGCATTTCTCCGTGTAATTTCATAGCAGAGTTTTAGTATCCTCTTTTCTTTCTTTCAAAATCATGTCGTGCAATTTTTAACAAACGTTTCGATTAAAAAAAAAGAAAAAAATCTAATTAGAGAATAGATTTATTCTAAATTCTGAAATTTTCTTTCCTGTATTATTATAGCACGGTATCATTACTCCGAGTTACTTGAAAAATAGAACCACTTTATATAGCCAATAAAAATGTCCATCCGTTTAACGTACCGCGAAACTCACGAAACGAGTAGGTATCGAGGTAAACAACAAGCAGCAAACGCCTTTGATTTATCTTTACTGCCATCTCCTATCGACCCTGGCTACGAGTGGAACTAAAGAGCCTCTCGACTTTTCCCAAGATTTATCGAAGAAAATCGTCCGAAAGGGTGGAAAATTCGTTGTTGGCCGGCGCATACGGGAACGATCTCGCGGTTAATTTCACACACATATATACATATATATATATATACATACATAGATATATTTAGAGAGTATGGAAGATCGGTGCACCGATTTTGTGGGACGTGCTGGAAGCACATATTTACCCTTTAACATGAATCCTTCCCTTGGTCTCTCTTTCCTGCTATCTTTTCCTTTTTTCCTTTCTTCCTCTCTCTCTCTCTCTCTCTCTCTTTTTTACATAGAGAACACTCTCTTCGTTCCTTTTCGGACGATTTCGCGGTGAGAAAGAGCAGGGTGAAGGAGACGAGAGACCCTCGGCAAGATGCTGCCGCCGGCAATAACCGGTAACGTATTACCACTTCTGGTCGGTTGAGCGCATTTAGATCGCCTATTTGGCAAGGTACCCGAATAACTTTGCGTTTTACTTTGGTACGGGTACGAATCAAGCGCGAAAGCCGCGCCAACCGGCGAGTTACGATGAAGCGAGAAACCGATATCGCTGTCGATAGTTGGGAAAAGGCTAGAAAGAGAAATTTTGTAACTTTGGAAAAAATCTTTCAATGTGAACCATTAGTTTGAATGGTTCCTCATTGAATAAGGTTTTAGATTCTACACATTATCTGGCTAATAAGTAAACTAATGTAGTTTTCACAAACACCTGCAACGATAAATACCATATAATGGTTCCTCTTTTTGATTAAGCCAATCTTATTCTACGGTTACGTACACGAGCGAGAGAATATCAGTGCTTAGTAATTTCTATAATACATTTATCGAAAATACGATGAACGTACGATTATTCTCGTCGTTACGATTATTTGCAAATAATGAAACTTGAGAATAATCTGTGTTAACAGTTAAGTAGAGTTTTTCATTTTAGTAATGGGACTTTAAATATTACATTTAATAATATTAACATTATGAGTAATGAAATGGTTTAAGAATAATATTTAATATCCATTACTGAATTGAGGAATGAATTGAGATAGATATCATTGATTTAACATATCTTCAATACCATTATATAAACATTATTGATCTTATTCGTTATAAAATATAATATGACAGGATAAAAATAACATAAGATATTAGATATATAATAGAGATTATATTCGTGATTAAGAGTAGCTCAAAGTTGATCTAAAGGGGGGAAGAACATTTGATAGTTAATAGTTGTATATAGTTATCGAGATTCTCAACGATAATCCCTTTGGTGTACAAAACTTGGCCTGATCGTCCGTGAATTATTCGTCGGTAGTTCGTGGAAGCGGCCATGCGAAACGCAATTACGAATTACGCGAAAACGGCCATTGCGATCAAGCCGATATGAGACGAATCGGGCCACGAATCCGATAGGGTTTCCTATCACTATCTTTCTTTCTCTCTCTCTCTCTCTCTCTTTCTCGTTCCCTTCGTCGATGCAACGCGGTGCATCGCGCCGATAAGCTTCAACAGAGATCCGCGTAAGCTGCGATAATGGCCACGGAGCCTTTGGAAAAATACTGCCAGCATCATGCTTTCGGTCCCTCTTTCCGAGATATCGCGAACGAACGATCGCAGGTGAAATGCCGTCCGTACGGACAATGAAGTTCTCATATGATACTGCGAGAGCAAGAGAGAGAGAGAAAAAGAGAGAGAATGATCCCGAGATTGAATAAATCTTCTTGTAGTTTTATTTTTGGATACGATCACAGATTATGCACTAGTTTTTTTTTTTTTTAAATTATCTGAAATATATAAACAAAAATTTTTTACCTTTCATATTTAACATTTAATTTAGACAGAATCCAACTCTTGGTTTCGAAATGGTGAGAATTTTAAATAAGTAAAAATTCATCGAATAATTGCAAAAGCAATTGAGAAGAACATTAAAATTTTGCAAGGAATATTTTTGTCAAACATTATTTTGGATCGAATCATTAGATGTTGGAAGATAGGTAACAATTTTCAAATTAGTTAACTTAACGAAAGAGATCTGCATCTCTATATTTAATTTTTCTATCAAAATTTCTATAGATATAATACATTTTTATGCATGCAAATTTATACGCATATGTGTGCATACAAGAACATATCGATTCTACAGTTTAAATGGTTGAGTGGATTGACTTGAAATTTATACCAAAAATCAAGTTACGCTTCAAAGATCCACGAATAATTCTATGATCGATTTGACTCTTTTCCAGGCTTTCAAAATCGTACGAAATTGTTCGTCTGAGCAAAAAAACCGATTAATTTTTTCTTCCTAAAAAGTTCTCTTCTTTCTGCTTTTTTCTTTCCACGGTTTTCTTTTTCTCTTCTTTTTTTCTTCTTTTTTTGCGCGCGCGTGTATATGTTTTTTTTAACATTGCGAATGATTGCAAACGAAATTTACGAAAACCAAATATGCAGAGCGATTTATTTTTAAAACGTTTTCACGCTACCAGAAATATCGCGTAACATAACGTCTCGTCTGAATTTTACACGCAATTTTACAGTACGAGCCCGGGAAAATGCGTGGACGATGCAATGTCGAATTAATAGAAAGTTATTTTATTCAAGCATACTCTTGCATAATATAAAATGTTGTGGTCAATGGTGTGCGTTAGTAACGGTCTGAAAAATCACTCTTTCCTCGTATAATGTCAATCCTAGATGACTGCGATGTATAAGTAAAAGCAAAATATATCAAATGTCGGAAAATAAACAATAGACATTTACAATTTTACAGAGAAAGTCATGAATTCCTAATGATAATAAAAAAAATCAATGCCGAATATCTGAAAACTTATTGGAAGGAACGCAAAATAAAATTGAAAAGAACGTAATCGATAATGATTAGACAATGATTAATGACTCTACTTTTAAGCTTACTATTACATCCTGTAGTAACGGCAAAGAAAAACAAAAAGAAAAGAAAAATGATGATCAAAGGATTCCTTTCAAGAGAGTCACATAATGAGCGTTCACACACTAATACCAATTTTCCTCATTACGAAACGCGAATGTCCTCGCTTTTGGGAAGCCAGACTCGGGCTTTTCGCATTGATAACATCGGCAAATCCTCCGGTAGTGTAACGAGCAAACGCTCACATCGAACGTTACGTGGGATATTTAGAAATGAATTATTTCGGCATCATGATATTGCGTTCGCTCGTTACACGTGTACCGATCAAACCGGGACAGAGTATTCATTATAATATTAATTGACGAGCGTAACACCAAATCCCCAGTTCTCTCCCTGTCTCTCCCTGTCTCTCCCTCTATCTCTATCTCTTTCTCTCTCGTTCTCTCTGTATTCTGGCTGCTGCTTTTGATCGCTTTCAACGACATGAACTATGAGACTCGCGGGTTCGTCCAATCGTATTATATTTCCATTTTCTGTCTATATGCCGAGAGGTTGTAGATGCATACAATGTGTCACGAAAATATTGTCACGTTTTATTTATAACAAAACATTTTTTTTAACCTAAATAAAGTAATTTTAACGTTTGTAACTACATATAACGAATTCAATGTTCTACCATTTTAAATATATTATAAAATATATATAAAAGAAACGTTAAACGAATTTTTATATATTTTAATATATTTTAAAAATTACTGTATAAATTAGATCAAATTTAAAAAGTAATTTCGCGTTTTGAAAGTATTGAAATATTTTTCTGAGTATTTTACGATAAATGCGTTAGTTTTAAAATCGTTCTGAGTCGGCGCAACGCGACAGTATAACCACCGATGATATGCCAGTTCTAGTGACATTGCTCTGTTGGTGGTGTGTGCTAGGCATTCCCAAAGGGACCGAGAAAAATCCCATTTCAATATTTCACGGCTTACACCCTATCGCTCCTCGCTCAGTGCGTACCGTTAATACGAAACACGGCCTGTTGGTGTATTGCAATACAATTTGGATTTTCACTTCCTACTCTTTTTATCACTATCTTTCTCTCACTCTCTCTCTCTCTCTTTTTCTCATTCTCCATCTCGATAAACTACGTGGATTTATTTCAAAATGATGCGTCAACAGTAACGTTAATTACTTTATGTTGTCTCTCTAACATAGCAGGGCCTTCATTATTTTATACTTTTTTGTCTTCATTATCATTTCTCTTTATAGGTAGTATAGTAAAAGAGCATTAGACTTGAAAATTGTGAAAGTTTTGATTAAGTAATTAAACGTGAATCGTGCTAGATGCGTCCCGTTTATATTGCTCGATATTAAGTAATCCGGTGTTTTTTTTAATAACAAAATTTAAATGTTTATATATTTAATAGAAATTTTCTATATTTATTTTCACGTTCTCTTAATGATTTATTATTCACTAATTAAATTATTATAACATAATATGAGCGTGATGTTGTGCACGTTATTTCTATGTTACTTCAGATCATTTATAACGAGTTCGATAAATATACTTTATACTATTAAAATTCATATATGATGTTTAAAGCTGTTAGGAAAATTTATTGTAAATTTTTTATTTATAGATATTTATCATTTTAAACAGTCTAAACTTATTTACATCATTACATAGAGAGAATAAATTTAATGTAATGAAATATTATAATTCAATTGTTTAATTTATTATATATATAAAGAAAAAAATTACTTATTAACGTATATAACGTGTAATGCACATAATATATTTTGATTAATAATGCAACGATGATTAGTATAGCTTAAAACAGGTTCCTTTATGAAGCAATACATAAAAAATGAAGCACGTACATAACGAAATATTTTGAAAAACTACGAAAATGAAAAAAATTTTAATGAAATGTAAACATAATTTTAATAGAAAACTAACAAATAGTTTGAAGAAACGCGTAATGAATAATGAAACTATGTGCACTTGAAATTGTCTCGACTCCCAAAGGAAGACATAGACTTGCATCAGTAAGTCAAAATGGAATTTTTACTTGGCGGCAAATAACCGTCGGCAAAGAAGACATGGAATATTATTCCGTGGTTTGCATAAAATGTCTTCAACTATACATCCTGTATTATAAATACTGTTCTTTGATATCAAATTGCAAATCTAGTAATACAATCAAACGTCTCAGTTTCTTTTTTTGAGACTTCTTTTTCTTTGGTTACATCCACTTTGAGATACGAGATGCAAATATGATATCTTATTATTCTTGATAAATCATACATAAGATTAGAGATAATATCGCACTGAAGAATATTTGAATTTACTGAATTATCAGATTATCATATTTCAGGGCAAAAGTCTATAAACTCAACGTCACCAAGTATAATTACCTTTAAGCTGGTACCCTTATACCCTGGGTAATTACATTTTCGTATTTCCATTTAACTAACGTACGAGATATTTCACCCTTGTTCCATATTTAAAGCATATTAATTTTTAAACATATAATATATATAGTTAGAAAACTTTGACAATATATAATATATAGTAGTGATGGACAAGGACCCTCCTTATTCAAGATTATAGTTTAAAAAGCCTTGAACAAACGTGTAACGAGTTTTAAAACATAAAAGGATGAGTTTTTGGAAAACTAGCGAGGAATTTGCGTTAAAATATATATCCCAATACACGTGCAAATGTCTATGTACACATACATTTTTAAAGTTATATATAAAGGAGTTATGATTTTTCACGCACCGGCTGGCTTGAATGTCGTCGTTCCCGTCGTCGTCGTCGTCGTCGTCGTCGTCATCGTTGTTCGTATCCCACCGAACGTAGCAAATGGCTCGTGTACTACGAAGGATGCAGGGGATTCAAAGAGTAACGGAGAAAGAGCAATAGAGAGAGGGAGAGAAAGAGAGTGAGAGAGACAGAGATAGTAGAGGGTGGAAGGTCGAGACGCGTCACGTACGTGCTACGTGCGTCGGATACGTTAGTCGTAAACGGTCGAAGAATTGCATTCGGGGCAAACCTGGTATGGCTGCTCGCGATTCGATCTTTTTCTCTCTTTTTCTCTCTCCTTTTCTCTCTCTTTCTCTGTTTCCCTCTTTATACGTCAAGAAGAAGAGAAGCAGCACGGATGGACCGTTACTTAAAACGTACTCTACTTCGAAACCTTCTTTACCCCTTTGCTAAGGTCAAAGAATGCCTTTCTATAAGGTGGCTCAAACTAAATCCCGACGATACCTCTTCCATCGACTTCATCCGGCAGCTTTTATGATCGACGGACCAGTTACTATCGTCTATCTTCTTCCTTTATTCTTCTAAGATATACGATAATCACGTTTGCTTGTATATGTAGGTTATATCTATATATAAACTCTCTTGGAAAAAAGGAATTTGAGAGAGATTTAGTGGATATAACCTGCTCATAAATATTTATCTCCAAATAATTACTCCTTCAAGATTTTATTTCAGGTATGGTAGAGTACATCTTCTGGAGTTTTTCATTCTTTAATTAAATCTTTCTATGTATGTTTATATGCATCCCGAATCCAAGTTTCATTAATTAGCCAAACATTACCAAGATTTCCCTGTTTCATAGAAACGATAATCCCTGTGTGTGTGTGTGTATGTGCCATGCATTAGGGGAATTTTTGCGGAGGGACAAAAAAATAATTTAGAAAATAGGTAATACGTGGAAGGACGGGTGTCTAGGTAGAATGTGAAATAGGATGATGTATCGTGACAGGTTGAATATTGCACCCGGTATTATCCAGGCACGACAGGCTCATTTGTGCCGAGTGGCCTTTCCCTTCCCCTTTGGCACTCGATCCCCGGATCGGTATGCATGAACACTAATGGGCCGGAGGATCGCCCAGACTCTGACATATACTCATTGGCAGCAATAGTTCGTCGTCGTAGTCGTCGTCATCGTCGTCGTCGGTGAGATGGACGCGCGTGCAATACCGTGCTTTGCTTGGCAAGGAACGTCAAAGGGATGAGAGGAAATGTAGTCGCGAATTTCTCTGTCCTTGTTTACATCATGCGTGGACATGAACAAAATTCCTTCTTGTTTTACACATAGTTCAACGATTTCGGTTTTAAATTCCACTAACTTTCTTTTTATGCGCATATAAATATTTCACATTCTACAAATGATTATTAAAAGTCACGAAAATCCGATAATCATTTCACCGTTCAACAAAAAAAATAAATAAAAATAAAAAAGAGTTTATTTGCGTTAACAACAACGCGATACATTTTATTTCATTTTTAATTCCTTTCGTAACTTTTTACAGATGAAAAGAGAACAAAAATATTGGGATACAAGATGCATTTACTCGATAGAAGACTTTTTTTCATCCTTTTATCGAAAAGTTTACTTTTAGTTCTTTCTTTTTTACAAATATCAGAAAAGAAACGCTCGAAACGTCATTTTTATATAAAAATCTAAAATTGAATGTCGTTCACTGCTGCTGACTGTCAATGGTATTCAACGCGTTAAAAATTCATAGCAGTTTTCTACTACGATCCGATTTCAACGAGGAGTATCAACAATAATCTAGAAAAATTCTTTTGTCTCGTCGCAGGAAGAACTTTTTTATTTTTTATTTTTTTTTTATAATATAAAACGTTGCCCGTGTGATATATAACGAGAGGAAGGTGTAGGAGGTTTCATGTAGTAGAGTGAAAGAGAGAGATAGAGGTAGATTGACAGATTGCTCGATAGATAGATACGTCAGGGCGAAATCGAGCAGGTGTCGCTTTCGAGACAACCGAGTACACTTTATTCGAATGTCCGTGTATCGACCGGGAACGGATGGAAGGTAAATGTACTCTCTCGTTCAAGCGCGTAACCGTGTTAGTATCTTATTCACCGCGTTATTTCGCTTGGGTATCTTTTGAAAATTTATCAGTTCTAGTATGACCGACCGTGACATCAATTTCGATGTAGTTTTTAATCCTTATTCAAAATCATCCCCATTTTTTTGTTCCTTCAAACGAAATTCTATACTTAAGTCGACAGAGAAATTTATTGATGGAAATAACCCCTTCGGTGAAAAATGAAAATACAGAACCAAATGTTTAAGTTTGATTTTAGGTTTTCTTTTTTAATTATAACTGTGTGTGTATGTGTTTGTTATTTTTAGAATAAGACAATATTAAGAATCCAGCTAAAATACTCGTGTAAATATTAACGATCCTTGAACGATAACACTTATTCATGACAATGTTTCATCAGTTTCGATGTTCATTTATCATCTTATTCGTTCGTGTTATTTCGTTCAATTATTTTGTACAAATTTACTGATCAGAAAAGCATGAACATTGGTGATAACGATTCGGAGATGGAAATTTTGTTGTTTCGTTATTTGTATACCTAGAGATCATTTTCGTTGTTTTCGTATACTGCGCATGCAAATGATACGATATTTCGTCGACGTTTAAATTTATGCACGATGACGTTGGATCAATAACAGCGTTAAAGAAAAAAAATGAAAATAAAATAAAATAAAATGAAATAAAATAAAATAGAAGAGTAACCGGTTAACGAATACAGCCTCAAGAGAGCGTGAGTAAGTTGAGCCGACGTAACCGAATAGCGGATTGAAATGACATCCGCCACTTAGGAGAAACTCGACAAGATCCTAAGAGCCTTGGGGCCACGATGGCTCCATGTACAATGTAAGCTTATAGAGGCAACCGCGTTAGTAGGTGTTACGGCTTGACCGACGGTCATATAACTTCTATGTGAATGTAAGTACATATATACCTATATATATAGGTATATACGTATGTAGCCTACTGAGAAATTACTTTATTACGAAGTATCATGTTTCGGACAAACTCTCATCGCCTTTTCTCCCAACGTTCGGTCAAAGAAAAAAAATAGATAAAGAAAAACGAGGGAGAGAAAGATGGCTACTTCACGGTAGTATATCGCGATACTAATCATTTTCTTTTCTGATTATATTTTCTTTTTTATCGAACTATCACCATGCCACGACGCTGTTTAATTAACATCGTTAATAAAACTTGAAACCATTTTTTAATATCTTTCTTTTCCTTTTTTTTCTCTTTTTCATGTAAATCACATTGATAGACATTTATCAATATGATTCATTACGAACTTTAGCGAGAACGGATGAAAATTTAGAATTAACGTTAATAATCGTCTGGACAAGAACAATTTAATTATCCATACATAGGCATATTTCGATCGATACTTCAATTACGCGTGAAGATTTCGTAATCGCTCTAGTGGCACTTAAAATGCACATTGACGATAATAAAGCGCGTGCCTAATTAAGGATTAAAACGTAATAACGTCACTGGCACGAGCCTACGTGATATGAAATTTGCGTACTCGCCCAGGAAATCCGATTTGGAGTTTAACCGGTTAACGTTTACTAGGTTCCTCTTTCAATGTTCCCTCCAAATCGGTCAGTTAGGATTCGTGTGTGTGTTTCTTCTCTCCTTTTCTGCTTTTTTTTTCTTCATGAAATAATTCTTTTGAACCTTATAAAAGATCTATCGAATACCTTCGATCAGTCATTTATTATCAGCTTGATTTCACTTCTATCTTTCTTCTATACTTCTTTTAACATATACGAACATAACGTTAACGAATGTCGTCAAAGAGGATTCAAAGGCTGAAAACAGCCCTAGGATTATCTCGATCATTCGGTCTATCATAACGGCTACGGTATTTGCAATGTCAGAGGGTGAGGATACGATAATGAAAGGAACGAGTATCGATTCTAGTACCATAACGAACCGACTCAAGAGATACGTGCTCGCGTTATAAATGCTCGCGAACGAGCAGCGACAAACACGTTTCTCCCGAACTTTCATCTTATGTAATCGCACGCCCAGTGTATTTACGGAATTAGTGATGTTTACCGTTCGTTAGTTAAAATGAAAAAAAAAAGAAAGAAATTAGATAATAATAAATACGAAAAAATTTTTAGGGTAGTTTTGTTGAAAAAAAAAAAATAAAAGAAAGAGAAGCAATTGGTATATACATTTTCAAGCTATCAATCGTTTCGCGACCGTTTCATCAATTTCTTTATTTTTCTTTTCTATCGAGTTTCCCACGCTGATCCCCGCAATTTAATTTCACGGGCCAACCACTGATGTGAGCAAAAGAACCGAATCATATTTCGCGAACGTTTGTTTCCCTTTTTCTGTTTCATTCTCTCTTTCTCTTTATTTCTTTCTCTATCTCTCTCGATATGAACGAGGAAAGCGCCGATTAGGCGTTTCCCACGTCGATTAGAGGAGTTCACTGTGGAGTTTGAATTTCTTGTCAAAGTGCCGGTCATTGTCAGTGAAAGCTCGGTATTATACACGTCGAGAGCTTTTTGTGGGGCTCTCCTTGCAAGTAGGTACTTACCAACTAGAAGTGATGCACTTTTTTTTAGACACAGGGGTAGGTCGATGAGAGAGAAAGGGTAAAACGGAGAAGAGAAGGACAGGTGAAGACAGAACGGCAGATGGCGCTCAACAAGTCGAGTCAGTGCCCCAGGCTTTTCTCTGTTTCTATCTCTGTTACCTTTCTACATAGCTTGGAACCCTGTTCTTGCATTCTTGTTCTTCGTCACTTTCACCATCACCCTCACTTTTATCTTATCTTTCTCTCTGTTTCTCTCTGTCTCTGTCTTTGTCTCTGTCTCTCTTTCTGTTTCTATCTCTCCCTCTTCCTTATTCCTTTCCACGTATTAACCCTCCATCTCGAGGCACGTAATAACTCGGTACTTAGCAGCCAGTGTAATTTACCATCTTCATTGCATAATTCGTTGCCTTCTCAATTAATCGTTCCGTCAGAATGGTACAAACGAGATCCAATGTTCTGGGACGCTTTCCATGCACCACCGTGTCCTGCTAGCATTGTTTGTTGAGTTTAATTAGCACGATGGCGTGCGGCATATATAGGTATGCGACACGCAAATAGACGTTCTCGAATTCTACCTTGTTTCTCTCATCTTTGTACATACATCTAATTATAAATCCTTCATTATTGTCGTCCTAACAGTATCGTTGTTCTATTTCCTTCTTCCACACCATCTTCCTCTATTTCATTTATTATTTAATTGAATTATAACTCCTTTTCCAAAGGAAATAACAATCCTCTTTAATTTATTTTGTATTTTTGTTCTTTAAGAGAATGATCTTTTAAGAGTTTAAAGTTAAATTATTTTGGAAGAAAGAGCTTCCACGGATTAAATAATAATGCTGAACGAATGTATAGAGAAAACGGCTTAAACGTGCATCTTATTCTTCTTCCCTCTTTCTCCTCTTCCTATAGCCAGTCACAAACCCGTGTATATTGTCCTTTCGACTCGTTATCCGTTGGTCTACGAACAATAACCGTGGACGATGGAAACCGAGCTGTCTGTCCTTTCCTTTACATTGGTTCGCTTGGTTCTTGTATTTCTGTCTCTCTTTATCTCTTTCTGTTCCTCCCGTTTTCTCTCGTTTATATACATACACCAACTTGAATCAGCTATGGTTATCTGTAAATGTATAAATGCGTGTATGCACACGCGAAGTCCACGGTTTCCCCTTTTGAGTACCACTTTACCGTTGGAGTTTCGACGGACCAGCTGTTGTTAAGCCACGAATCGAGGACGAGTGGAAAGAGGTCTCGTGGTGCCTTATAGAATTTTCGGCGATTACTGGAATCACTTTAGAAGGGCTCTATATTGCTCGTTAGAAGTGGGCTTCACGGAGGTGGCTTAAAGATTGCTCCAAGCACCGGCTATATCCTATGGGAATTTTCGGTATTGTCTCTTCATCGTGCTGAAGAAAAATTACGATGCGAACTCCTTCTAACGAGAATTTTAACAAGAGAACTGATTTTTTAAATTTTAATTTTATTTAAATGTTCTATTGGAAAATTTGTAACGTTGGTTCATTATTGGTGTTAGTATATGACACCAGAATTTTGTTAAGTGTATATACGTGGTACGTTAGAGTTAATAATTTATTTTACTATTATTACTTGATTCGAGTTTAACGAGTTGGTAAAACGTAGTGTGTGAGAAGTCCTGCAGATAGCGAGAGTAATAATTTATGAAAACTCAAATTATTAAAAGTAAAAATTAAGAAATATCTGTGAAATGTACCAAAGTATGCAAATATTTGTTTGATAGTGCTTGCTCTATATTTTAATATATAAATTCAAGCATTTCCAATTGCTTCTAAATCGTCTTTTTTTAATCGAATATAATCCACATATACGTAGATATACTTATTAATTATTTAAATATAAAGAAATTAAAATAAAACTCAATCATTAGAAATAGAAAACAGCTGGTCAGAAGTAGGTCACTGGTAAGAAAAATAGGTGGACAATACAAAAATAGGTCAACGATACAAAAGCATAGTAATAAAATCTCATACCTATTGAAGAAAGATAGGCGAAGGTGAACGTCCAAGTTAAACGAGCTCAACGTCGGTACTGTTTCTATCTCACGGTGACTTCTAGGAAATTCGTTAAATATGAAGTACACATAGAAAAACATTCCTTTATTACCGGCTTAGTCAAGCGTTAAATGTTTTGTTTACGTTCGGTACTCCCCGTCGTTTCTCGGCCGGTGACGTCAACCGTTGTTATTTCGTCATTAGATTTGTAATTGACCTTCGTGTATGTTCGGGACTTGTCGATTATACTCGTATCTACTTTTCGAAATAATCGATAGTCTTCTCCGAGCTTCCGAAGGAATAACAAGGATATTATTTAAAGTACGTAATTTTATTTCGTGTCAAGTTTACGCGTGTGAGTGTTTTCTTCTTATGCAAGTGATATGCATTTGTGAACGAGTGTGTGTAGTGCATATATGGATACAAGTGCAATTATGGATATGGATTTGGATATAAACAAAGTTCATTTAATGTAAGTTGGTCAAAATTTGGAATCTTTTTTGACATTTGACAGCACGTAGTAGATTTAATATTAAAAATATATCAATAATTTTCGATAAAATATCTAATAGGTATTCGTAACGTTGTAGACATTTTTAATCGGATACTATATTTACACTGAATAATTTTCGTTGCATTCGTAAAACTGAAAAGGATTTTAAAATATGATCAAGTGTCGGATTTATTTCACAATGATGCGTAATCAATTATATCTCGGCCAGTAGCCGCTCTATTATTTTGATTTATTTTTCAAACACTCGAGTATTTTTGTTTTCTTTTCTAATATTCAAACGCGTCACGACTTTCTCAACATAATTAAATTTTTTTCTATTAAAAATACAGTTCCTTGTTTCATATTGGATACTTATTCTTTTTAAGATTGCATCCAGATTGACTGGACTATTATATTTTTTACTATTTATAAAATTTCCCATAGACGTTGTTTTGTTTTATAAATATAAATCTATATATTGTTAGCCTTGTGTCTTTTATCATAAAATTGAACAAATAACTACAATAGTATAGAATGTCAAATATAATATAGAAGTTTCATATAGAAAGAGAGAAACATGCATAAATGTGTACTAGAACTGACAATCTAATCGTTTTCATGCATCGAGAGCACGTAACGCACATTGTAACTATACTCACGATGATCACGCATGGCGCGCCGAGCCGTGCGGGAAATAAATCTGGCTCGTTAAATTAATTAAATTTCGACAGGAAATTAATTAAGCCTTTAACCGTAATGAGGGTGATACCGTTGACCGCATCCCCATATGTGTGCTATTGCACGTCGAACGCTCGATAAACATCCCAATTTTCGTGCTTGTCGTTTTCACAGCGTGAACATTTGAATTAACTACCAAAGAAGAAACTTTCATTGAATGAATGATGTCGAAATTGATACTCCTTCATGTGTATCTCACAAATAAAGATAATCAGAATTGAGTTTGTTAGTAACACAATTTTGAAGGGGACGTGAATTCGTACTTATATGTATTGATATATGTTAGTAGATATACATACGTGTGTGTAGCGTTTAGTCTTTGTAAGGAATAACGCACGTGTCAAGGCCAATGCAGAAGTCTACAAGTAAATACGGCTTATTGTTAACTTAATTCTCTCTAATGTCACATTACTGTAAAATCACATAGTTTTATTTCTATATTTTTTAACCCTTATTTTATTTTTTTGCTTGGCTTTAGTTAGCTTGGGATTTTATTACTACACACCATTCTTTCTATAATCATTCATAGTAATAATGCAATTCTTATTTCTCAAATCAGAGTCCGTATTGTTCCATTTCATTACCATTTTATAACACAAGAAAAGTATTCTATAAAACTACTCTAACAATTTTTTTCTGATATCAATACTCGCGTAACGGTTATAAAAAAAATAATAAATAAAAAATAAAAATAATAATCAATAATAAAATTCATTGTACGAGCGAAATAATAAATCAAATTTATCATAAATCTACAAGCGACCGAGTTTGGATACCAGTTTGATTCATTCATAAACTACCTTCAAAATCCTGATCGTATTTCAAGTTCTCTGAGATCGTTAGTATCCTGGTAAACTGGGTCGCCAAGGACGGCAACGAAGACGAGAAGGAAAGAACGATGCCGATAGGGAAAAGGGGTAGGGAAGGTCTCCTCATTGCCTTGCGTCCATTCGTCACTCGTTCGATGCGTCGAACGTGCGAACGCAAATTGGAAACGTGAGGTGAAAATACAGGCCAGAGTTGGCTCATTTGCGAGAAGGCGTGTAACTGTGTTGGTGGTTGTGATAGTGGCATAGAAAGAGAGAGAGAGAGAGAGAGAGAGAGTGAGAGTGAAAGAAGAAAAAGAAATCGGGTAGAAAGGGGAAGAAAAGGGATGGCAAGCGCGATTTGCTAGGAACTTCGGTCCTCGTTTACCTCGTATTGCGTTCGAATCGTTTGTAGCGTCGAGTCACGATCGGCAGCGAGATAGGGCGAGTGTGAGAGAAAAAAAAGGGAAAGAGAGAGAGAGAGAGGAACGAAAAAGGCATCCTTTCCATCGACATTCTCGAGCAACGTGGGTTATCGACGTTCTACCGATCGCGATGAGTTTGCGAAAATCCTGGATATGTAGCAGCGCATAGAAGTGAACGGAAGAGTGGCACACCTCGCGTGGCTACGTATATCAGCTTGCTTTCAGAAAGGTGCGGACGGATAACGCGGTCGCTTATATCGTTTCCCATCATCTATGACGACTATCGCGAGATGGAAAGCGATCTTTTCTCTTCTCACTGACTGAGAGATCAATTCTAGTGGCTTCTTTATCCCCATTTCAGTTTTGTTTCTTCAATTTATTCCCATAGTTTTGTTATTTACGTCCTTATATTTTCGTTGTAGAAAATTTATTCGACTACTTGAAAACGTTGATGTATTGAAATCGATTATTAGAAAAAAGTTTCTAGCAAAAGGAATGAGTGGAACGAACGAACGAACGAACGAATCGCAACTATCTAGATTGTAGTAGATCGTGCTAGGAAAATCGCAGGTAATTTAAATTCCTGGGCTACGCTATTTCTCGTGTTTCAAAACCAACGGAGATAAAAGTCATCCGCAAAAGCGCTTGACTCGTTACTTGATACGTGTTGTTCCTTTGACAAGGACCATTCGGAAACGTTCATCGCGAAGGGTACAAATCGAATCTCGTTGTCGACTCGACTCCTATCGACGTGAATCGTTTCTCTTGAGAGAAGAGGAGAAAAGGAGGGGCGGGGTGGAGTATGTGTGTATGTGTGCGAGAGAGAAAGAGAGAGAAAGGATAGGTCGCGAGAGGCGTTCTTGTGGAACGTGCACGCGCGTGTTATCGCGTTGGTAACACGCGAAAAGAGAGTTCTAAAAGAGGGAATGAGAGATTCATGGACGCACGTGGATTTTCAGTTGCGTGGAGTGTTGCACCTACTCTTGATACCAGTTGTTAACAACATTCAGCTTGTATCTACAACAGCATAGGTACACACGAGCGCGCACGTTCGAGCAACAACATGCTCGAATAATGGCGGCAGAATTTTCCGTAAACGTTACCGCCCGCGGCGGGGATATCGGAAAAATCTCTACACATAGCGAATGAGAACGAGAGAGAGAGAGAGAGAGAGAGAGAGAGAGAGAGAGGAAGGACGTCAACAGGAATTTTTGAGCTCGTCATCGTTAAAAACGTACCCTCTCGATCAATAATCGTCCTCGAGTATGACGAGAATACGTCTGTGTATCCTAGATGATTTTTCTCGTTACAACTGACCGGTCCGCCGATTAAAATTTATTTCTGTGTCTATAACTGCGGGTCAATGATATATGCATGGTTATATTGGGTATAGGGTGTCATATTTCGAACGTGTATACACGTGGCACACAGAAACAGATTTGATTTAACCGCATTACCATCGTTCGTCGATAATGAAAATTTTCCTTGATGGATCGCTCGATGTTTTCTCGTTACCTCGTGATATTTTCTTTTTTTTCTTTTCAATGATCGTAAAAATGTTTGCTTAATCGTTGTTAAATTTTTCTCCTTTTATTCTAAAAAAATTGTACTTCCTTTCTTCCACTTTTCGACAATTTTATGATTCTATTGATTGTTGGTAACAGAAGTAGCGCGTTAAAATGGCGAACTTCGTAGCGCGTTTCGTTTTGCTGCGCGTTTCTTGTTAATTCTTGATTAATCGCTCGAGTACCTGCCCTTCGTATGTACATACTACTACGTGGTAGCGTTTAAAATGGCTACTATGAATAATAGAAAGACTCGTACACGACTTCGTGCTCGTTTCCTCTAGAAATGTTTACGAGAACGTAGATACGTACTTTTTAATAAAATATCATAATAAATGAAGTTCTCTGGTTGCCTCAATAATAATAAAAATTCAAAGACGGAAGCATTATCTCGCAAATGATAATAGGTACAAGAGGAAACAATTTTTAAGTGCATTCTTTTATACGCGAAATTGTAATGAATAAAATATAACTAGACTTGATGTAAAATTTATTATAGTTTTCTTTAAATGTTGTATTATATTTTTCTTTCTGTTATAAAATGATATATCTTCTGTTTCTCTCTTTCTATCTACCTTTCTTTATTTTTTTTTACGTAATTATTTTTTATATTTAAATTATAAAATGAATTAAAAAGAAGGATAAAATAAATAATGATTAATGGGAACATATAAATTATTCAATATATCTGACAACATCGAAGGTATATAAAGTATTCGTAAACTTGCAGGGACTTTCATAATAAACATTTCATAATTAAAGTAAATAAATTATGGTAATATTTAGTCGGATATCCTCTGAATCGTTTAATAGCTTCTAGTCCTCTTTTTGTATTAAATTTACTAAATTATCAGTCATGTCAGATGTTAATTTTTGCCGTTTCTCTCTAAAGATAATTTTCAATTAATGTTTATTCTAAATTCATCAAGGCTTGCATTTTCTGTTCAATAAATCTCATAATATAATTACAAATATTAAATTTTATATAACCTAAGTAAATAATTAAAATTTTAATAAGATTAATGTCATTTAATTACGAAGATGTTCAGAGATGCTTTTACATATTATTAAAAATAAAATAACCATTCTCATGTCACCTTTTTCTTTTTTTTTTATCAACGAAAAAACATTAGATGTCGTTTTTAAACGACATTTCATTTTTCTAGAACTGTTATTTGTGTTATATTTTGTTCTAGTGCGTTTAATATAAAGACTACGAGAGTACAATGTTTTGTATTTACTGTATATAAAATTTAGAGATATCTGATTTGAAACATTCCTTGTAATAATGCGCACAGACTTATATAAAAGTATTCCAAAGTATAATTATTAAAAATAAATGAAATAATATCTACAAGACACGCCACGAGAACTGTTCGGTTAGGAAAGAAGGAACACTTTCCCGTAATTTGTCGTTTGTTCGCAAAGCACGTGTTGGGAGAAAAAGAATTTTATTTAACTTTAAAATAAAATATTTTCATTGTCTTTGCTCACGAATTTCTTATAAAAGTAATCTCAAAATAACGAATTTGTTTAATGTTTCATAGTATCACGATTTCGAAAAACGTGTCTAAAAAAACGTATACCCAAGCTCACGAAATCCATTCTCACGTCTTTGTCTTCGTACTCTTCGCGCGTCCGCGCGTTAAATGCACCGACAACGACGACGAATTAAGTAATTACGCTTGCAAATTTAACGAGTGAATTGCAAATACGTCGGTACAGTTCTCGTTAAAAGTCACTTGCATTCTTAGATGCCTCGAAAATGAATCGAACGTCTTTCAACGTTGAATATACTCTTATTTCGAAATTATCGGACAGATTAAAAAGACAAATAGTTATTAAGATTTAACTCCAAAAATACCCTATTATTTATTTAGTAATATTTCTTATAATTTGACATATATAAATTTCTATAACGAAGTTTTCAAATTATGGCAAAGTGACACGCGAACGGGCAGTAAGTAACTATTTATAAATTCAACGAGTAAAGCTTTGTTTTAAATTCCTTTTGATTAAATTTAGATATTCATTCGTTTAAATATATATATGTATATAATGTTACATGTATATATTCTAATAACGTGTTAAGAATCATTCACAACGTGGTAAAAATATAACGGTATTCCTACTTTTCTTAAGAATCAATCCATAGTTTTCTATAGTCAATATTTCCTTTAATTAATTATATAAATTCCTTACAAGACAAATGAGATACAACGAGATATTTCATCGACTTTTTATAAATGAATTTAAAAAAAAAAGAGAGGAAAGGTAATTCAGGAAATGGAATTCGCGTCTCAAGCTGTTTAATTATTCAAGATAAATGAACGGAGAGAGATGGAACAAAAAAAAAAGTGTCAAGTCCATAGAGATTATCAAATTTACATACATAGGTTATCTCTTTTAACAAGACGTCACATAAAACGATTAGAAATAATCGATGATAACTAAGACAGTTTGTGTGAGGATAGGCTAGTTGATCGGTTCGCACGATAGTACATATTGGAGTCGAGTTATAAGGTGGTCACCAACCGTGGAGGAAGCTCGCGTGGCCGGTGGTCATCGCGTTTCTCTCTTCCCCTTTTTCCTTCACCCTTTGGAACGTTTCAGTCGGACGTTCCACTCGGGATATCCGTCGTCCCTTTACCCTCCGCTGGTACGCATTAGTCTATTATCTTAATCTAGGAGCGCGTGGAACAAATAACAGGGTAGCTCACACCCCGCGTATTAGCTGCTCTTTCTCTCTCTCTCTCTCTCGTTTCTATTCTCTAGAAATTTCTATGTGTGTGTGTGTGTGTGTGTGTGTGTGTGTGTAAGCATGTGTGGCTCATCACGTGGATGAAAGACGGACACACACTGTGTAGGTCCTAGGAAATGGGGAGGAACGAAGGTGGACGCCGGAGGTCAATGAGTTCGTGCTAGATCGTGGTGGCATAGCGTATGTATATAAGTATAGTAGTGTTGTCCTTTCTCTCTCTCTCTCTTCTTCCATCCTTTCTTCCTATCTTTCGTCTTTTTCACTCTCTTTACGCAGAGGGATGCCGACCCTCTTTCGGCTTAGACTCGTATATAATCGTCCGACGCCCCCTTTCGTGAGCGGAATTGTTTAGCCGCAACTTCGTTGTCCCGTCGCGCGATCCTCGTGCCACTTTTAGAACATCCCACATGCCTTACTTTTCTATGTGTAGTATGTGTGTATACGTGCACGTGTATTTTTGTTTGTGTATTCGTATACGTGTAAGGTTGCCCTGCAAGGTGCGGTGAGTTAAGTGGATGGACGTTGATTGGGAGATCCTTTTTTTCCTTCTCCGCTTTTTTTTCTATCTTTCTTTTTCCTCTTTCATTCTTTCTTTATTGTATTTTCTTCCTCAAAGTATTCCTTGATCGAGGGTAGGCTGGAATCAAAAAATCGCTGCTCTTAAACTTTCTTCCTTGACCCATTTGTCATCTTTCCCTTCCTTCTATACCATTGTACGTAAGTGTTTTCTGTGATAACGTTTTAATAGTGTTTATGAGGGTGTACAAATATTGAAATAAAGTGAATAACTATTCCTATGTTCTCATTTGTTTCGTTATTAACATATTTTTTAATAATATTCATTTAAAAAATATAATATTTGGTTAAGTATGGTAAATATTTATCACAATTATTTTTACTGTCTTAATTATGTTACAGTGTCTTTGTATAATTGCGATATTAGATCGTAAATTTCATACATTTCTTATATTATTTGCTGATTATTTGCTATATATACCAACAGTATTAACGAACATAGTAATTGTTAAACATCAATCATCAGATATTTCTATAAGATGTACTAGCAAATTATAATTTATCTCGAAAATGGATTCGTTAATGTATACGATATGATAACAAACGTTAGTACCATACACATGTATTTACGTATATACATTCGTAATACATGTTATATTCTTGCCGGATATTACAATTGACGGGGGTATGGTTGCGTGATCCTGATACGTTAGATACTAGCATTAATTTCGGTACGATGAGGATGACTGACGTAATTCGCATGATGAATTTGTGTATTGTCAGCGAACGCAGGTGTTTCTGATTAGTTACATGTAAGTACGTTAATTAATCGTAGTTACTTTGACGATCATTATAGTAGATTAACGAGAGTAATCGAATCGTTTGTTGTTAGTGAAAAGATATATTACGTTGAGGACATATGTATTTGTATGCGTATGTGTGTATGTGTGCGTGTGGTGTATGGGGTGTATGGGGTGTATGGGATGTGTGGTGTGTGCGCGCGAGTGTCTATTTATACATTTATTAGCTAAACGTTGTTTGGTGTCATTACATGGATATCTAATGAATTTTCCCCAATGGTCCCTTGATCGTCTATCTGTCTATCTGTCTGTATTTCTCTTTCAATTTCAACACCGATATTTTATTTTATTATTCAACAATTCCCATTCTTTTGTTGTTAATGAACGTGTGGGTAAATAAAACGAGAAAATGTACTCCTTATTTTCATACGAGTGGAGTGAAAATTTTCATAGGATGAGCTCGTATCCAAAGTTGGTAATTCCTGAATTTCTAATTGGTCATTATTTCGAACTTTCTCTTTATGTAGAAATATAATATAAAACTGTAATTTTAGCTTTTAAACAGAGGCTTTCCCAACGACGAGCACGGAGATATTTAGGTTCTATCTTTCTTCTTCTCTTTCTCATTCTCAACTTGTTTTATAACAGCATTTGAAAATTACTCGGCGGAAAAACGAATGGAAAATAATTACGGTTAATCGAATTATGTTAGAACTAATTTTCGTCTCGTTTGTCCTTTTATCGGTTAAGTTTTCGTATCGTTAAATTCAGTTATTTTTCGAGCAGATGAGATTAGTCTTTGGTCTTTGCTAGATCTAAAAATGAAAAAAAAGAAGAAATTAAAACCGAATAGAAGAAAATATTTCTTTGGAGAAAATGGAATTATTTTAAAAAGTACGAATCAGAATATCGAGTTAAAGAAATATCAAGAAATAAGGAAACCTTCCTTTTTCTCTATTGTAATTAAAAAATATGAGAGATCGTAGAAAATAATTAAGATAAAAATATATGGATATTGTTTAAAATAAAATAATATTTAAATCGGGTTACCAAGATTTTAAAAGAAAGACGTAGTTGTTACATTTGAAAGTACTTTGACCGTATCCTGCGTGGAAGTTTTGATTAGCAGCTTCTATTAACTTATCATTCACCATTCCCTTTCGTTTATTCGCTATATCGAGTAGCGTATCTAAATGCACTAATTACATTCAGTTGTACAACTACCTAATTCACAGTGATGGGCATAAAATACATAGATAAATCTCTTGCTTTCAATAGTTATCAATTATATTTCATCAACAAATCCTATTACCATGGTAAATGGTTATAATGTACATAAGAAGTCCGAGTTGTAAGACATCATGTTTCAAATTCCAACACTCGGACTTCGCCAGTCGGTTGTTTTCGCGACCATTCAGGTGAACAGTTTAGGGATGAAATTTTCCGAATTTCGGCGTAGTACAAAGGGTTAATTAGATTTGAAAAAAAAGAAGAAGAAAAAAGATTGAAGAGGAAAAGAAACATGTCATTTTCCGAAAGGTTTGATATTTGGTCAGTGATGGTTTTTTCGTAATATTCGGGTGGTTGGTCGCGGTCGTGACGTGCTGCTCGTTGTCGTGCTCGCGGACGGTCGTGATCTAGGTATGTATATACATATATAGGAAATGGCAAGGAAGGAAGGAAGCAAGGACGGATAGGGATGGAAAGGTGAGGTGGAATAGAGGAGGAGGTTTAGGAGGTGGAGGATAAGAGGAGGAGAAAGAGTTGGAGGAGGAAGAGGAGGAGGAGATGGTGGAGATGAAGGTGGAGGAGGAGGAGAACCTAGAAGTGGGAGGAGGAGAGAGCGCAAGCGCTCGTCCGATCGATGCCCGTCTCTTCCGCGTATAAAGCTCTCGTCCTCGGGGGGGCGCGCGACAGTTGCCGTTCCGCATCCGGAACATGCGCCGCGTTGTGGATCAACCGCATCCACCATTGCTTTCGTTTATCTCATTCATTAACCGATCGACTAAACATTCTCATTCGGTTAGAAAAAAGATAAATCTTTCCGATTGAGTTCGTTACAGTGGTCCACTGCTGTTTCAGAATAGATCATCTTTTACTATTTTGTTTAGAATAAATATTAAACGTTCCGTCATTTTAGACGAGAAAAACTAACGAACGAACGAGCTAAAGATTTGAAAAAAATATAAGCCAAATTAGAGTTTGTTCCTTTAATAAATATACAGACCACTTTTCTGTATAACAAACTGTTCAAAAAAGTATATATAACTTGGCTTGATTTTCTTGGTTGTTGATATTACTAGTACCCCCCATTCTTTACCGATGCTCTTTCGTCTGAACGTCGATAAGAGAATAATTATCAACGTAAGTGGTTTTATTTAAGGAAATATCAATCAACGATTCTTACAGCAAATAATCATATTATAATCTAGATTAGGTGTCACGGTGTTTTATTATAGTGATTCGTCACAGTGTTTTAAACAACTCGTTATTTCATTATACTACGGAAACGTTTATAATTTAAGAGATCGAACTGATCGAAAGGAAGGGGGGACGCTTGAGAAAGTGTAAGCAGGACAACGGGAATTTCGTACATCTTCGATGCAAGATTTCTTCTATTTCAATACGATAAAAAGAGGATAAGGTGTTTGGTCTCGCGAAACTGATCGTGATTCGTCAGCCAAAACCGAAATTCGTCCCGATCGAGCTACGTCTTTCCGGACATTCTCGGAGTACCGGTCTTCAGTGGAACGTCCGCTGGACGTCTCGAGCAGTTTAATAAGGGTAGAATCAAGAAGGAGGGGTGGAGGTGGTGCGGGTGGTGCTGGTGGTGGTGTTGGTGGTGGTGGAGGAGGCGGCGGAGGAGGGGGAGGAGGAGGAGGCGGAAGCGGAGGGAGAAACGGTAGGAAGAGAAAGAGAAGAGGCGGAGGAGGTGGAGGAGGAGGAGGAGCTGGAAGAGGAGGAAGGCCCGTGGACGTGCAACAAGTTAAGAAGCCGCCGTCGACGTCGCTGCAGCCGGCACCGTCGTCCTCGGCACGATGTGACATGGATATCCTAGCCGTAGCCTGCGCCCTCGTCGCGACGGCCCTCTACTGCAACACCCTGCAAGCGGGTTTCGTCTACGATGATCGGTGAGTGCCTCTTGCTTTGAATCAATCCACCCGAGCGACCCTTTCGCAGAGCAAAGCAGAGCAGAGCTGAGCTGAGCTGAGCTGAGCAGTGGAAAGCGGTACTCGTCGTTTTTCTGCCGGCACGCCTCGAGTCACTTATTACCTCGATGTAGATATAGGGAGAACCCAAACGATTATCTACCCTTACCACTTTATCGCGCTTTAACGTAGGAAATATTATCGAAGAACGTGTTTGACCCTCTCTTTAATGTCACTTTACTGTTATCAATTTTTTTTTCGCTCTCTCTTTTTCTACTTTTTATTCCCCTTTTTTCTTTCTTTCTTTTTTTATATCGCTGTTGATCAATCGATTAGACTTATCACAAGTATTCCTAAAAAAAAAGAACTAGTTTTATTTCGTACAAGAGATAGTACGATATTTCGAACAATTTCGTGGATTTTTTTTCTCGAGATTTCTAACGAGACAATATATACCTTTTTTCATCGATGTTACTTAGAACGAGCTGACAAAGTTGCTAGGGGTTTTTTTTCGGGTTGAGAGAGGGAGGAATTGGAGTGTGTGTTGCTGGATGAAAAGAGCGCGCGTGACTCGCGCTTTAAAAGCTTTTACGAACGCGCGTGGACGGCGATTTATGTTACGTAATAACACGGGCTTCCAGGCTCGACCGATTCGACTGGCAGATTTACGAAGTAATTTAGATAATCGTCGATGTGTTACCGTGTAACAAGTTAAAGGCGACTTCGCGTTTATCGTAAGTACTTTCAACGATAAGGATTATTCGTTTGCCTGTTAAAACCGCCAACACAATTTTATCCGATTTCTTTCGCCTCCAACTCTTTATTCTCCATCGGTCGGGGGATCTCTGATTGGCACGAATTAATGTTTATTTTTTTGTTTGTTTATTTTATCATTTTTTTTGTATTTTTTTTTTAAGAAGAAAAAATATTTTCCACACCTGTCGTCCATCGGGCCGATCGAAGTGAAAAGCCGTTGGATGATGCAAATCTCCGAGAGCGTTAACTACGAGTAAACGTTCTAACCCGATTTTACAGAACGACCAGAGTAAATCGGATTTAGCTCGATTTAGACGGATTTAATTAGGTTAGGTATTATGATTAATGCCGATCGGATAACGTTTGATCTAGAACGTTTTTCGATCGTTTCGTCGATTTTTATTTTGTCTACCTTTGAATTCGTTTATCTTACAACGAGACTTTATATTAAGTCGTAAAAATCGTTATATACCATACACATATACATATATATATGTAAATGTATACAAATATTTATCTATTCTCGATGAAATATAATCAAGATTATATCTTTCTATAGATTCTAACGATTTTTGTACGTCGACCTTAACCTCTTGGGCGTCAAGCGAAAACGTCAAAACTTGTTATGGATTCGAGATACGTCGAAGCTTCCTATGAAAAGCAAACGCATGCTCGAAAAGTACACAGGAATAATCGCAAATAAATTGCCTCGCTCGTCGTTTGTTGTTCGAATCGATCTGAAAGGATCAAATGAAAATTTCACTTCGTCGGAAGAAAATTTATTCCTATATTTTTTTTTTCTCTCACCCCTTTTTCTTTTTTTTCTATTCTAAGCGACAATCTCGTCTCTCGTCAGAAATGGCAAAGAAATTCGGTAACGTATTATAGAAAAGGGAAAGGTAGTATCGTTGAACCATCTTTTTGAAGCATTTACAAGTCCTATCTCATAGATAGAAATACATAAAAAGAGAGATAGAGAAAGAGATAGAGAGAGGGAGAGTGATAAAGATAGCGATAGAGATGGAGATAGTGAGTGGTGGGAATCGTATTGGTACACGGCGTTATATAATCCAAAGTTACTCCCACGATGAGCGTCCTTAATCCAAAGCTCTCGAATTCTATGATACCAAATCCCGTAATTGAGTATTCTCTAATCTCTCGAGTATCGTATTCGGGGTTCCAATCGAGACTCGACGACTAGCCCAACGTCCTTCGAAGGGCTCATCGTTATCGTCACTGAATGTAGTAACGAGAGAATCAATGTCCCGCTACGATAGAGATACGTTTCGAGTTGTATCTTACTCTCCGATGGAATAATTCAATTTTTCATTATTTCAAATCCTCCTGTCAAAACTGACGTCTCTGTTCGTAGTATTTTGAAAATGAATATCAATTGTCCTTCTTTTTCTTTTTTCTTCTTTTTAACAAGATTATGAATGACACGGGATTAATATATTATATCGATCAGAAGAAAAAAGTATGATATTTAATTTCAAGTTAAATTCGTATCACAGTGACTGAATGGAAAAGTATTAATTATAAGATTAATGTAACTCGCGTTCGAATGAATTCTATAAATATATCTATAACCCTTACGTTTTACAATACATCTTTAAAACATCTAAAATATATATATGTGTGTGTACTATAGATACTCCAAAGTCAACTGTATAATTCTGTTCAAACGAAGAAATAGAATGTCAGAGTATAGTGATTTTGTGGTAATGTAGAGGAAGATGGCTATTAGTTTCGATAATTAAAGATTTAATTATGAAATGAAATATCGAATTTCTCTGGTTAGTTCGGCCTTTCTCATTCATTCTCTCTTTCTCTCTCTTTTTTTCTTTCGTACATACGATGGATAGAGCGGCCACATATCGTCGACGTTCCCAACGGAGCCTTAAAACCAACGTAATAACTAAAAACGGTGGAGAGCATTAAACCGAGATAATTTTTCATCCGTATCCGGCCCCATTAGCGGAACATTTAGTTCGATGCGACCACCAAGACTTGCACAACGTCCAATGCGCCGCCCGTGACGACCATAATCAAGTCTGGTCCAGTTATTAAAGAGCAAACTCATCTGCTAGCGCCTGTTTGTTTCTTCCTCTTCTTTACGTTTTTTTCTTTCTTTGGTCATTACATTAAAGAAAACATACGCATATACGCATAATCATCGACATTCAATAACTCTTGTTAAATCCTTCTATTAACTTTCCCAGATTCGAAAACATTTGACAGGGAGTAATATAAAATCACTTGGAAATTTTCTATTCCCCCTTTCATTTATTTTTTTTTTGCCAAAGATGAGAATTAAAGTGGAACGTGATCGACACGCTCGCATAAATATTGACAGAAAGGGAGAGAAATAGATTCGTGGATAATAAGCAGAAGATACCGAAGGGTTAGTAAGATATGTTAGTTTTGCCGTAGAAGCAATATAGCAAGTGGAGTAGAAAGAAAAGCGAAAGAGAGAGAGAGAGAGAGAGAGATAAAGGGAGGGGAGAGAAACAGAGGGAGAGAGAGAACAGCAAGTGGTTTATCCGGATCGTAGGTTTTACTTGGGAGTTTATTCTGTCGGGACTTTATTGCGGAGGCACGTTGGTACGTGCTAAAACTCATAGGATAATAAAAGGGCCGTATTTTAGTCCGGCGTGTCGACCGCAATACCTGGGGAAAGAATACGGGACATATTTATCTGCTTAGGGCCTTCTTCTTTATTTTTTCTATTTATTCTCTTTTCACGCGGGGTAGAAAAAGGAGAATAATACTGTTAGATAAAGAAGAGAAAAAATAAGAAGAAGTAGAAGAAGAAGAAGAAGAAGGAGGAGGAGGATAAAAGAAAGGGTATAGGATAAACGTAACGAGAAATAGAAACTGGATGATAGAGTGAGAAAGTAAACAGGGTTAAAAGAAAAAAGAAGACGGAGGAAAAGAGAACGAAACGTATGTATGCGTTGGTATATACATATATAGGAAGGAAGTAGATAGATGAAGAAAGAAGAAAAAGGAAAGTCATGAGATGGTGGAAAGTTGGAATACTCTCTGTCTCTTGGAGCGACCTAATCTCGTAAACGAATACTAGTACGATATATCCGCGTGTTACTCTAGTCTATGTATAGGTAAGGTATACATATATCTACATATGTTTTTGTGAACGTGTTCGTTGTCTTCTTCGTTGCACAGGCTTGCGTTGCACAGTGTACCGATGCAGTTACCGGGCGTTCATGTACAAGACGAGTTCGGAATAAGAAAAGTTGCCGGGCGAGGCTTAGCTTGTTCTCTTACTGTCGCTGAATAATACTACTGCGGCAGAAACGCGTTTTCCGCGGCACGAAATGTAAAGCATGGCATTACTATTTCAGCAAAGGCCACGTTTTCTCTCTCTCTCTCTTTCCTTCTTTTTCTCTCGTCTCGCAACCGCTTTGCTTGAAACGTATGTAAATAATTTGTGTTTGCAAATGCTGAAGGGTTTCAGGAAAATTTATGAGAAATGATGGCGACGTGGACACAAGTTCGTCTAATATTTTCTATTTTTTTCTTTCATTCTCTCTCTCTCTTTCCCTTTCGTCCACTTTTAGATCATAATATGAATTATACGAAATCCGATTTTACCCAAGTTCCTTCGAATTTTTTTGTTGATTAATTCGAAATGGATGATTAACCTTATTCCGTTAAAACGATTAGTCTATTAAAAATTGTTTTTAGATAATGGCAAAAACGTGTCTATTAAATGATTTATTCGAGAAGAAAATTCGCGTAGCGCAGAAGAGACGGACGAGGTAAGAGAAGTGGTTCATGTAGAGAAAGATAGAGAAATCTTGAGTAAGAACGATTAGTCGAATCTCGATCGAGTCGCATTGCGGCACAAAATGCGGGCTGCATTCTCTCTTCCATTCCGGCGGGGTGAAATGGATCTTGGTGCCGCGTGCGGAAATCCGCTCGTTGCTGTATGCCTATCTCTATCATCCTTGATTTTCTCTCTCTCATACCTTCACGTTGTCGGTCGCAGAGCTTGACAATGCTTCTCCGGGGATGAGTTTAGAACGAAGGGGAGAATCAGGGTCCAACTGTGGCATAATAAATCTATCCTCTCGTCAGTCATGGATCCGTGTCTCGTACGATGGGAGTCCTGCGTTTCCACGTTCATAGTCCTTGTCCACGTTTTCGTCCTATAAAAGAAAGAGAATGAGAGGTAGAGAGAAATAAATGGGTTTGTTACGAACGAGTCAGGTCGATCCTTCGGTAGTATATTTTATTTTGTAACTTTCTTTTTTATTATTATAAATTTAACGTTATACGCACTCTTTGTTTTTATTGTATATAGTAATTTATATATATTGGTATATTTTGTAATCTTGCATGTATAACATTGCATATATTAACATGCAAGGTTATTGTAAGAGATTGACAAATAAATAATATCGTCATTGTGAATAGCTTACATTTTAGATAAATGATACTTTTTATTAAGTACTATATACTATAACAACTATAACTAAACTATAACAATTATGATACGGTTATAGTGTATGTGGAAGGGAGATAAAGGGATAATGTTAGGAAATAGATAAACGAAAACAATGAGAGAAACAGAGATAATATGAATTATGACGAACAATTAAAAAAACAAAGTGAGATCGGCAGGTGCAACGTGTATCCATTTGCTTCACTTGCAATTCTTGCAATTCCAGGATGTATATATATATATATATTGGTTTATTTATTCGTATAAAAAGCGCGTACGTATAAAAACGACTTTTGCGCATACAATGACGACGACCTGTGGCCGATGCAACGGCTGCGCGCGAATTTTACCGCAGCTGGGCCCGCATGCATTTATCCTACGATCGAACGAGAGACTCGATGCGCTTTATCACGCTCTGGAAAATGCATGGAAATGCGTGAGAGAGAATGCGGATAAAGGATGGCTCGGAATGTATAATTAGAAATACTTTGTCTCCTGTTATATTTGAGCTTATTGCTACGTTGCAATTTGAGGATAATTTGTTTATCCAATAGGTACGTGTTTTTACTTTTATTTTTTTTTAGTTTGAGAGCATCGAAATATAATACGATATATTTGGATAGATGTTCCGAGGGTACTAGCTAGTTGAAGTATAGTTAGAGAAATTTTTCGTTGTAATTCGCGATACTGTCATAGAATTGTTGCGTTATCACTTGTTCGAGTATTTAAAAAATAATATTTTACATCGTAGGATGAGAAAATGGTAGTAGACAGTTTTTGTATAATCTGTCGTTAGAGTGAAGAACGGGTTAAAGCGAGAAGTGTTTTTCATTCGGATTTTCTCTTTCGCATTTGCATATTATTCGAATAAGAGGGAGGGAGGAAAGCTGTTATTGTAACGTCGGTCGAATAATAGTAGTAGTGACAATGGCGGCATCAAAACTTCCGATCTGCAGGTAGCTAGTGCATTGTTATAGACAAGTAGTTACTCAGCAGACGGAAAGTTCAATAGCTTTAATCAGCAAAAGTTACATTACGCCGAAAGTTCAGTCATACGTCTAATTGACTACGCGTTGCGATCATACACGCTGGAACAACTTTGCTTCTCGATGGCTCATAGATTGTGTGATTGAATCGACTCGTGTTTAGACGGATATAAACTTTCAATTCGTGTTGCGATTTCACAAGCTTACACTTTACCTCTTCTTATCTTTAACTTTTCATCATCCTTATGATACCTGTAGTGACTCTCAAAGATATTTGGACGCTACAGTATAACTAAACTATGATTATAAATTTTGATTGTTTGTATAAAGAAATTGCATATAGGTGTATTGCCACAATAAAGATTATTAAGCAAAATAATATATTATAACATTTTTGGTTCACAATAATATTCGGACAATGTTCATTTATCGCTTATCTAATATTATTTCAATATTGTCAAATAATTTTAATACTTCGTGGAATAACCACTTTAGTTTAGAATGTGTCTTAATCTGTTTGACATATTATTTATAAACTAGTCATAGTGTAATGTCCAAATACTTTACTTTTAAAGGATTCACCGTACAAGAAATTTCATTTTCTTTTAAATAGCCAAAGGTTTATTAGCTTATATAAAACTAATTGGCGTCTATTAACAAATTGAGTTAAATCATTAATAGTTTATCAAAACCAGAGTCCTAGCAATTACTGATTCAGGCTGCTTCAAGTAGAACACTTGGTCAAATAATTATTTGAAAAGTATTCTGTCTCAATATTAGCATGGTAATATTTTTAAATAAATTTCATCTTTTTAAATTATATGCCAATCTTTTTTTCATTTTGTTTAATTTCATTTATCTCTCTCTCTCTCACTCTATTTATCTAAGATTTCTCGTGAATTGTTAAGACGATCCTAGCCCCTTTTCCATCCTAAGGAAACTGTTACGTCAGAGCTGTGAAACTGCGAGACGCGATGTCGAGCATTAATAGTTGCCGGAGAAGATATGAGAGAAACATAAGGAGGGAAGGGGGTAGGAAGGGGGAATGAAGAGGATAGGAAGGGTAGGCTGACGGGAAGATAGAGAGGGAGTCAAGCGAAATAGCAAATCTTCAAACAAACAGTGGCTGGAAGGAGTACAGCGCGTGCTTGAGAGGAGAGAGAAAGAGGGAACGAGGGAGAGGATGAGAGAATGAGAGAATGAGAGAGAAAGATAAAGAGCCTTTACGAATTGAACAAGCTTAGCAGTGGATTATCTTTGCTGTATATAACTTAACACATAGCTCGCCCGTATACTCGATAGCGAAGAACTGGAATCGTCTTCTAATGGTTTATATTTCTTCCTTGATATTAAGGATATCGAGAAGAGAAAAGAAAAAGAGTGTGCTTATCCACTCTCTCCTTCTTTCTCTCTATCTCTCTTAGCGTATAGAATTTCCGTTCTCTTGACGACGACGCGTTGGATGTTCGTTCGTATGCACACATAAACGTGTTAGCACGTCAAGTAGGAAGTAAAGTTTTCAAAGTTGAAAGTTAAACGTTTAACGTATCACAAGGTGAATTTAAAGACGAGCAACATTTGTATCTAAAGTACGCCGATATTATAATAATTTATGCTAATTGAATATTCTACCGAGCTCCGTTTCGACTTCTATAGTTATCAAATCGAGTTTAAAAGTTGTTTCGATCCTCTTGTTTGGTCGACTCGAAACAAACTTCCTTCACACGAGTCTTGACTTCACGTAAGATGATGATCGACGGTTCTTGGTGCAAACAAGAAACTCTCTGTCCTTCGGTCTATTTATCTCTCTCTCTCTCTCTCTTCCTCTTTTACCCTCCTTCTCTCTCTGCTACTACAAGGAAGTTCGCCATAGTCGAGATTGATTCCAGTTTACCTACGTTTTAGTAAATTGCAGTTCGGTCGAGAACGAGGAGAATTTGCGGTTTGGAGTTTAACGGTGTATTAAAAATCGTTGCTGTTTACTTAATCTGTCGCCGAGGCCACAATGGAGTTTCCATGCTGTTCTGTATTCGCGTTCGTCTACACAACTTACTATGTGCTATATAGTTACCTAGTATACCAAGCTTTGTCGGATAGTAAAACAAAACTTTTTACATTTCCTATATGGTGTTGTGTGGATGTGTACGAGCAAACGATGGTAATACATATCGTATCCTTTTTTTCGTCCTGTGTGTTACGTGATCGTTGAAAAGAAAAAAAAACGAAGCAAGGTTTCTAGAACATATTTAATATCTGTTTCTTATTAGCTTCGTTAAAGTAAAAAAGAAAAGGAAAGAAAAAGAAAAAAGGATAAAAAAGTGTGTCTTCGAGTGAACGACTCTGCTCGTTCGCCGATGAAATATGTTTACTCTTACACACACCTTATTACGTTGTGTTTTCTTACGCGAGTAAAAATATATCAATCGAGCTTTTTCTAGCTATTAGAGCGTACTTTCCTTTTGCCATTATCCGCTCTCGTTATTATAGAAACGACGAAGACACCTAAGCAACCGGTCTTTCGGGTTTATTCATCGTGAGTAGATAAATACATAAGGGAAGGTGGAGGAAGAAGGTACACGTACGATACGAATAATATAATAATGCATTAACCCTTTTATCAGAATTATGATTTAAATATTAATCCGAAAATTGAATGATTATTATCGCGAGGAGATTATTTCTATTAGACAAATCCACGACTTCTATTTTAATCGAATTAGATTAGAATGTATAAACGAGAGACATGGAACGGTTCGATAAAGAACATTTGCAATCGCGATTATATTTTTACAAGCATATGCAAGATGAAAATATTATTATATTTATTATTTCTACTTCTAATTTTACTTTTAAATTACATTATAATAATATTATCTCTCGTAGTTCCCGTACTCTTGGACTTATCTTTAAAATGTCTAAGCATTTTAATAATAAGAATACATTAAAAATTCTTTATGAAGGTTCAATTTAAAAACTTGAGAAGTAATGAATTATTGTATATTGAACCTCATCACATCTCTTACGGGTTTTACCTCATCACGTCTCTTACAGTTTTTTTAATAGAATGTTTTTCCATGGTAATTTTTACTGTCATCATTTTGAGTGTGTAGGGAAAAAATGGAAGGATAGGATAGAACGACGTTGAAAATTGACAACGAAAAAGCACGACGATAGCGTTGTTGGCTTGTGAAGCGAGAGAAAAGAGGTAGAAAATCCATAAATAGAAAAGCGCGCGGAACACATTCCGCACTCCGATCGGATTAATCGGCAAAAAAGCCTATTGTTCTGTCATCGAACCGAAGGTTGACTGACCACCCACCCATCTACTCTCCTTCGTGCTATACGAAGTAATCGAACAAACGAGTTTACAGTGAAACAAACGTCGTCCTGTACATCTCTCTTTCCCATGGGTTTCAGTACCTTTCTCGTATTTTCTCGCATGGATTACCTGCTAATAGAGTTGTATTTGTTTTACGATAACAGCAACACCATCGACGACAAGGATGATTCTATGTACTCTCGCATATGTATGTATGTATATATATATATAAATACATATGTAATAGTGGTTACTGTACAATATATGTATGTGTCCGTGTGTGGTGAGTTACCAGTCATATCGAATATTTCCTTTCGTACATTCGTCCTTGCAAACTGCATATTAAAGTGACCGATCGCATCGAACTACGTGGTATGGTTGAATATAATTGTATTACTCTCAGTATACGTTCATCAGTTATAGATATAAAGAGAGAGAGAGAGAGAGAGAGAGAGAAACAGGTACAGGCATATTGCAGATAGATAGATATGTGTAGGAAATGTATATGAGTATTAACTGACTTCTGGCAATCCGAAAATTACATTTTCTTTATGTAGAAATGTTATATGCACCTGGTTTTGATAAATCAAAAAAGAAAAGAAAAAGGATTTTTACTTATTTTCTTTCAAGAAATATAGAGATGAAAATGTTCGACGGTAAAAATCAATTGGAATATATACCATGGTACGTCATCAAAAAGAAAATCGATAATTCGTTTAACGTCCTTCGATAAAAATATTTTCTTCTTCCAATCGATGTTACGTTAAGATTTTTATCCTCAGTTTTCATTTCTTATTCTATTAACTTTCAAGTTTGTTTACGCTTAAAGTTTGTGTTTACGTAGTATCTTTGATATTTCCTAAAATAGTATATACCTCGTATAAAATATCGAAATATTCTTGATATCGATATTGTTAGCGCTTACTTTAATAGAGGTAACAAAGTGTTTCAAAAACAATCATTTAACAGCAGTACCGTTTTCATAGCCAATGAAATTGTCACTCTTGTTTAGTAATTCTCATATTTGCTTTTGTTATTTGAGATCGAAACGTTAACGGATCGGTGAAAGATTTACCAACGCTTTTTTTTTCATAAAGTTCGAAAAAATTTCAAACAATCTCTCTCTAATCCAATTAGTCGTTCGTTTCTCGACGTCATGTTCAATATATATTCGATTTCATCTGTACGCGAAAATAGTTTCGTCCGATAGTAATCTAGAAAATTATTTTAATACAAGAAAACACACATAGATAAAAGAAAAAGGAAAAGGAATAAGATTATAAAGAAATCAAAGCTAGAAGACAAATATTTACTACTCCTTACGATCGTGTTCTCTCTCTCTCTCTCTCTCCCGTCACGGAAAGTCGAATCCCTATGTAAAGGAAAATCAAATAGTCGTTCCCCCGTTAGTTCCAGCGAACCACAAAACCAGAGAGTCGATATTGTTCGTTCTTACGTATTTATATACTTACGTGCGTATTTGAATTGTACGATTTGGTCCTCTGGTGTACTAGTAGTCGAAAGTCGATATGTGGTGGCCCAGCCACGAAGTCGACGTACTTGAAATCGTACGGCATTGTCCCCGCTAACATTTTCTACGAAATAAGTCCAACATCAATGTGGAAATGGAACGCCCGGTAATGGAAGTCCTTTTCTACCTTTTCCCTATTTTTTTCTCTCTTCCCCAGCCCTCTCTCTCTCTCGTTCTCTCATTTTCTCTTTCTCTCTCGTGCTTTCTATCTTCTTTTTTTCTCCTCTCTCTTTCCATGACCGAGACGCTCGGTAGATGCGAAATCGATGCCAGTGCTAGTACCGGAACGTGCCCGCGCAAAAAACGAATCCGAGCAACGTTATAACCCCCTGGCACTCGGAATCGTCCAAGTGAGACTGCAGCTGGGTGGAACATTACGCGTGATGTAGCGGTTATTCCACCCTGTGCTTGTGCGAAACTATCGTCTACAGACTTGTGTCTATACTTTTTATTTTTCTTTCTGCGTGTGTGTGTTTTTTTTTCTTCTTCTTCTATTCTTTTCCTTTTTCCACGTGAACGTGTAGACCCGTTCAAAGTGTTCCAACGTCTATATTTAATAAATCAATAGATCTAAGTTGTTAATAAAATTAAAAAACCAAAAAAAGAAAAAGAAGAGAGAGAAAATGAGATTTATCTAGAAATATCTTCGTACGAATTTGTTATCATCGTATTCTAAGGTCTTATCATTTGTTATACATGCAAGTCAAATTTGTTTCTTTCTGACCGTTTTTCGATTAGAATCGTATTGGTTTCTACCGTGCTGTGCACGAAACGAGGCAAGATTTATTGCTATTAAACGAAACAGAAATATACGGGTGGACCAGCAATTGGATCACTTTTTATCATAATGTTTTATTATACCTATGTATATATATTCTGCTTGGTACATACGTGTATCTATGTACATACGTATGTGCGCGGATAATAACACGAGATAAGTTTCCCTTCTTATCGCCGGATAAAATCAGCTCAGATGATCTTTAGGTCAATACTCTTATCCACGCTGATAGTTAAAATAGTTGAGCTTGATGGAGTTTTCTTTTAGCTCATTTTCCCACTTGACGGCTCTTAGCGAGCCCGTATATGAGCAGATCTTTCTCCCAAAAAAAAATCCACCTACTTGTTCTTTATCTTTCTATTTTTTGGTTTTTTCCCTTTTGTCTTACGAACGATGGAAAGAGATGGATGAAGTACGCGGATAGAAGGAAGGATTCTTCGCGTAAAATCGCGTTTTCCGAATCGTTACGTCAAATGAAAGATAGTAAAAGAAAAAGAGAGAGAGACAGAGAGGAAGGAGAGAATAAGAAGAGATGATAGAGAAAAGTGCGGGACCTACTACAATCGTCTTTAAAACCGAGAAAGGGGGAGAAGGGATTGAAGAAGGATCGAAGACTAGGATAACGCGATTTCGTCTTTCGACATTTTCGAAAGAGATTCTTTTTCGAACAGTGGAAACTACTACCGGCATGCTTTTGACAAAGTTTCCTATCAGAAAGCTTAAAAGCGTTCGCGGATTTACTGGTGCAATGATTCTCTCTCTTTCTTTTTCTCTTTATCTTTCTTTTTCTCTTCATTTCTGTCTCACTAGCTATCTCTCATTTCGAATTGGTCCAGTGGTTCACCATCAGCATCCACCAAGAACACAACACCACGCTCGAAGCAATTTCATTCACATAGTTTGTCGATTCAATTCGATCGACTTAACTCATTATTACCTGTCGTGAAACGTTTAAATCTCAATCGCGGCTCCCGGTAGTCCGCATAATAGCATCGCGATATAGTCGCATGACGGCACTGCATTTACGCGCGATCTAAACTCGCATAATGCTGTCACTCATATCGGTAATGTAGCACTGTTTCACGTTCCGATAGGGCATGAAGATAATTGTTTCGGGACGGGCAATCCTGCGGCTTTGATATTTCCTCGCTGTTTCTATTAATCGTTAGGAAGTGCAATTGCTATGTTGTTTTCAAGTCACACATCGATCAACTCTTTTTTTTTATGTTTTATTTTTTTTCTATGTACATCATATTGTACTAAAAGTTTCATATTATTTTATTTAGTTTTAACGCAAAAAGAAGTTGGATTACACAAAGTTTATATACATACGTATAAATTTTCCTTATTTAATCAAATGTCTTGTTACATAATGTTTGTCACATTGTCAGGTATAAAATGAATATAAAAGATATCATAGCGAATGGTATTAAAAATACCTATTTATCAAATTAAGTCTATTCAGATTGGCAATAAAAATAATTTATTTATTTCGAATCCTTTATATACAGATTTAATATTACCGTGTAAGTACAATACTCTTACCTTTTATTTTATTCATCTTTTTTCTCACAAATTTAAGTGATTAGAACACGTAATGTAATATTGTGATAAGCTGGTACTGTCTCGCAGTCTCACCGTCTTCCAACGAAATCGGATTACGGATCTCTAGATGTCTCCCATATCATTTCGCATAATTTTATACTTCTTTCGTAATCCCTCTAGTCACAGTTATCCACCTCCAAGTATTACATTACAAAAAAAAGGCAGCACTCTATGAAAGACAAGCTCTGTTTCTTGCAAAAGGCTAGCCAACACGGTCATTCGAACTTTCACTCTTGCTTAATTATTTATCTATAATAATTATTTTATATTTCACTCTCCCTTTCTCTCTCTGTGGATACATTTGACGACTGATATTCTTTGTGAAACATCTTTTCTTTTGCCAAATTCTATTTAAAATATCGATCTTTGGACTTATAAATGATATTATTTCGAAAAAAGGAAAGAAAAGACAGAGAACGAAAAAAGAAAAATGAGGGAAAGAGAGGGAGAGATGGAGAAAGAGAAACCATTAAATTCAAAACGTCCTCCACCTATGTGAAAAAGCGATGCACGAGAGACATTCCGTACATACGGAACTTGCACGGCGTAGAGCATGACGGGTGGGAAATTACACGGAATTAACACGGAGGATTGTTTGTAATAAAGATTAATAGCAGGCTTTGTAACGACTGCGTTTGATACCGCCCGCACCAATGCTCAACCATCCCCCTCGTCTCCTCACAACACTTGTCCTTCTTCATCCCCTCTCTCTCTCTCTCTCTCTCTCTTCACCTCTTTACCCCGTTCCTCTTTCCTTCACCCTCTTTCTCTCTTTCTCTTTCTCTCTCTATGTACAAGGTTGAATGTTGTTTGTGTAATCAACGCAACGAACAGAGACCGTCTGACAGTGCAGGAAAGAGAACCTACTGCTCCTGTAGCGTGTAATTCGTAATTCTGCACGGTGCATTATTTTCCGCTCTGTCGCTTCCCCTCTTACCATCCTAACGCATTGTCGTTCATACTTCTCCCTCTTCTTTCACTTTTTGCACCTTTTTTGCTATTCTCCATTTCTCTCTGATTCTCACTCTCTTTCTCTCATTTTCTCTCTCACCTTCACCCCACTCCCCTCTTTCTCTTTTCCTCTGTCGTTTCTATTATGAGACATATACGGGGCAAAGGACCTAGTTATTAAATACTTAAGAGCATAGTTTGAGAAGAACATCTCATATGAACGTATTCTGCATTTTTCAACATCGCCTAAGGGAACTAATATTATTTGATGAATATAATAATAATAATAATAATAATAATAATAATAATAATAATAATAATACAGTATAGGTTAATAAAAAAGTAGGAATTTTCTTTCTTATTTTATTGAATTATTAAAATGAGATATATGAAAAAAATGTATAGTATAACCATATTCATAAAAATTAATTATTACGGAATATATAGAAAGTAATAAAATATCAATTAACCTTTTCTCTTAATTACGGTGCATCTGTTATATGAAACCTGGCATCTAGTTGCAAATATATATATAAAAAAGAAAAAAATTTCACTAAAAATGTATAGAAAGCATATGTTCTTATACATATAATATAAATAATTAATTTTTTACATCGTTATTAATTAAAAATTGTGTTTGTTGATAAAAACAATTCTATGGGCGAACTATTAAATATGTTTACTTCGTGGACTGAAGTAATACAATTTTATATAATGAAAAATAAAAGAAATTTATTATAATTAAAAAACGATTATATAAATATCTCGATTAGTTTCATTTTATTTATTTATCGATTTATTTTGAGGGAAAAACGAAGCTCTTAAGACTATAACGTAGCCAGGAGAATACGTACTTCGTGATTATGTGAATAAATTTTATATCTAGAAATAATCCAAGTTTATTTCATTTGAAATTTCTCGAATGTTAAATTTTGTTTCATTAACACGGCATGTGTAGGTTGGGTACGTACTTTTGTAACAGAATGTTAACTCCGTAGTCTGAGATTACAAATGGAAAATTGTACGACGTGCAAATAGCGTTGGTGAAAAAAATAAGTTTCTCAAAACTGTGTGCCAGAGAGAAGAAGATTGCGAATTATGCGACTGATTCAAATTCTTTCTGAGACTAGATACCTATGTATTATATATAGAGTAGAGAATTTAAATGAGTATACTTAAAGGACGGTACTTACTTTTTATAAGAATAAAAAAACAAAATTACAATATTTTCTTGTTTTTTCAAGAATAAATATATACAATGATAACTAACTTTTTGAATATTTTCCTGACCGATTGTTTGAATAGAACAAAAATATATATTCTTCTTATATTATCTAGAGATTTTGTTGTTGTAAATATACAATTTTCTTTCTAATGTCATTTAGTATTAATAATGTAATCATGAAAGCTTTGGAATTAGAAACGATGTCACGTCTTTGGGTTCTGTGGCCCGTTAGATAGTCGTCGTAGCGACCACCACGATAGTAGGAGGACGAAGATAATTAAACCACGACTCTACGACGTTCCTTCGTTCGTTCGTTCCTTCCTTCCTTCCGTCCTTCCTTCCTTCCTTCGTCCTCGTTTTCGTTCTTCTGTCGACGTTTCGATTAAACCATACACCTCACGCCGTGTCGAGAATGAGAATTTAAGATGTAAACGATCTTACGACTAATACAAACAAAAAATTCTTCATAATCCTTTCATTATTCTAACAGTAACTATATTTACCATTCATGCGAAATTTTTGTGGATATTCAAACGTTTTCTATAGTTTTTCTATACACGAAGTCTATGTAATGATTAATCATTAACTACGTGTGTAGTCTATAGTTCGATACAATCATTATAATAATTAATATTTCAAAATAATTCATTTATCGAAACATCTCGTAGACTTTCAATTATTGTTTAATTTGTTTCGTATTTGGTTGAAAAAAGGAAACGTACTTGTAAATTATATCATTGTGAGAAGCTCTAATCAACGGTATACGTATAATTATATAATTAGGTTGAGTCAAATTATAGAATATCGTTGATGCAGGAAACTTTTCGTAATAATTTGTCGTTTACGATCTACGTCATCATTCAGCAGCAAATAGCATGAAATTACACGTTGTTACTCTGGTATGGCTATTTCAAGAGAACCGATGCCATTATCATTAACGTTTAAACAGCCTCGATCGATGTTAGCAGTCGCTATTAAACGTTCTATTTTATGGATTAATTATTATCGTTTCGTATAAAACAAAAACAAAAATAAAAAAGAATGGAAAAGAACTTCTTACTTGTTAACAAGATAATACCTACGCTAAACGCGATTTACTACTACGAGATGACACATAATAAAATAGTTCATTCTCATAAAGAAAATTCGTGTAATCTCGTAGAGTCGTCTCGTATTCATTTCTGTAACAACACCAACACACGACAACGTCCGATCATCGGTTTTCAATAAGTTTTCGGTTCGACACGCAGATATTACCGATGATGATACGTTTATATAACGTTTTCATTCTAGTCAACGGTTATCTAACAACTTGGGATCATAAATAAATCGATGCTACCACCGAACGACATTATTATTATTAATGACTTTGTAACGATGTGAAACATGCTTAAATGGATATTAGAAGCGAGAGCGTTGTGTAAAACTGGCGGAATAGTTTGGCAAACGCGTTAGTAGTCTCGTGTAAACGGTGTCATTATCATTTTACCGTACTTACCATTCGGTAATTACGGCCGTATTCATCACGAACACGCAGAGGAAAAGAGAGAGAGGGTGAGAAGAAAGAAAAAGTGGAAGAGTGAGAGAGAGAGAGGAAGATAGTGGGGCTGGTTATCTGGCTTGGAAGGTGTTGATTAGATCGTCGTGAAACGTGGAGGAGAATGAGGGAGAGGTAAATTGTTTTTACGTGTTTTGTCCAATACGTCCATGACAACGGATATAAATCTATAGAAATTTATGGTCGATTTGGTTGGTATACTTTTTGTCTAAAATAACGACCTAGTCTTTCCTCCACTCCCCTCCTTCCCCACTTTATACTTTGTATAAACGTCCGACGTTAAACGTCATGAGATATCTTCTCGAGATAACCAACCAACGTTGTAGTGAGCGATAAATGTAACGAGAGTTTTCGCTAGTGTGTTGTATCCATTAGAGACGATGCCTCCATTAGATGCTTTTTATGACATTCTCTTTTTTTTTCTTCTTTTTTTCTTCCTTCTTTATTTTAGCTAGTTTATTACCTCCTATGCACATTACTTTTCATTATCGAAACGTTGAATCTAACATATCTATAATATACATGTATGGTATAATTTTTAATATGCATTTGGGTTTTTATTTTTTAACTTATTACACAAATGAAACTCGTGTATACATTATTTAACCCTTTTAAAGTAGGGGAAAAGCTAATTTACTGATATCAAATTAACATTTCGCTCGCGCTCTGGCAAATGTGTTATGTGCTAACAGGAAATACAAGATCAAAGCATATAGAAATATTTAAGGTTTTTAATTTGGAATTGAGTAGAAAAATTTGTAAAGTTTGTGCTACTTGTAAGAAAAAAAAAAGAAGAAAAAAGAAAAAGAAGATCATTTTTCAGTCTACTTAGTATTAATAACGATTCGCTGGTCTGAAAAACAGCCGACCCATTTCTACTCTGAGACTCGGTGTGAAATGTTAAACTTAAGTAGCACATCTTGACGCTGCGTGCACGAACGAGATCGTCTTCCGGGTATGCACACTTGATGAATTCAATTCGAAGTGGCAAGGCTTATCATCTCACTGAATGTACAGTTTTTCAACAAAATTCTTCTGTCCCATGGATAAAATTTTTGTTTTTCGCGCTAAACTATATCTTATTTTATCTTTAATAGACTAATTAAATCTCACTATTTCTCTGTTTTTATCATTGAAAGATAAAGATCACAATGTCAATTTTTAATCTTGTTCCTATTATTTCGTTCACAAGGGGTTATAACAAGAAAGAGCGGGTAACCGTTTTCTGAAAAATGGATTTATTTTACTAGTAAGACGGTTAAAGCGATTTTATAGGAACAAATTTCGTTCTCTCTTACTACTACTACCTTCGTTTCTGCATAACACGCAACGCGTAAAAGATGACAAGGAAATTTTCGGTAAGCTTCTTTAGCAGCCGCGCCAGAGAATTACGCCATGAAAGTGAAATACAGCTGCCTCCTCGGCGAAGCTTTCGGAGATTCGCTTAGAAACTATGAGAGAGAGAGAGACGATGATGACTAGAGAGAGAAAGAAAGCAAAAAAATGAAAAAGAGAGACTGAGAGAGAGAAAATAACGAGTGTGTATGAGAGAGAAAGAGAAAAAGTGAGAAAGAAGGTGTGCCAAAGAAAGAAAAAAAACTGGAAACAGTGAGAGTGAGAGTGAGAGACAGAAAACGAAAGTGAGAGGGAGGAAAAGTAAAAGAGAGAGAGGAGAATAAGAGAAAGGTCGAAACGATTCATCATACTTTATGACGATCTTAACGTTTGCATCGTAAATTGGTTAGCTTAAGACAGTAAGACAGTTCAAAAACAAGTAGTTTAAGGATCCCTTTTCTTTCTTCTTTTATTTTTTCTTATCGAAGTTACCTTCATTCTTATTTCACTGTAATACTTAATCGTCATTTCTCTGAACTAATAAAAGGATATTGGTTTTTATAGGATCTCACGATAAATAATTTCAAGATAAGCAAATTGGTAATTTACTCTTGCATAAAACTACGTAGATTTTATTCATTGTCTTTATTAATTTTTGTGTTTTCTGTTTAAACTTTTACAAAAATTCACAAGTAGCCCACATTTCCAAAGAGAGGAGGTCGCGAGCGATTAAATAAGTAGAATTTATTTCTGTTCTAATTTAATTTCTGATGTTTTTCTTCGGATATTTTAATAGTTTGAGTATAAAAAAAATAAAAAAATGAAAAGAGGTTTTAGTTAGGTGAAAGAACAGAAAAAAAAGAAAAGAATAAAAAAAGAAAAAAAAGGATTTGACCCTCTTCATTCTCGTGGATAACTTTTCTCATTACAAGCTATGTAATTTTCTTCGAAGAGAGATTCTTATAAGTTTTCGATTTACTATTTTTACATTTATCCATCCATCCATCCGTCCATTCCCTCGTGGGGTATCTGCATTAACGAGACGAGTTTGAAATAAGGGTAAAAAAAAAGATAAAAAAAAGGGGTACATTCATTTGATGGATGAAACCAAAGAAATGGCGTCTAGTAAAATGTACGGATTAGCATTAAAAAGGACAAAAAGCATTGCAACACTTTAAAACGCGTCAGGGACACGTTATACAGGGATAATTTAATCTGGTAGATGCAGCTTCGTCTAGACTCTTCTTGTAATGATCCAAAGTCCCGGCTTAGGTAAGCTAATTCTTTTTTTATGACCGTTTTATCTCGCTCAGGTTCGCTTTTATTCCGTAGCTAAGAGAACTCGAATCCCCTTTTTCCCCTTTTCTTACGCGTAATTGTAATATCACAACGGGGCAAAAGGAGAAGGAATGATGGTGGTGGTGGAGAGTACGAGAGGAGGAAGGGAGGAGTAATACCTCAGTTCGCCTGTTTTCTTATAGAATGTAAATTGTAAAGCGGAGCGCGAGACTAATTAATTGCCCGTTTAAATAATTCGTTTCCTTTGTCACGAAGAAATAGACGGGAGTAAAAGAGAAACGCAGGAGGAAGAGAGTTTGCTTGATGAAAATTTGAGCTAGCCTCGTTCTCGTTTCTTTTTCTCTTCGACATTTTCTCTCATTCTTTCTCTCTCTCTCTCTCTTTCGTTCGGGAAAGTTATTCCATAAGATTGAAATATAATATTTGGCGAATTAGAGAAGGAGAGAGAGAGAGTGAGAGAGAAATAGTGTGTACAAGGGTAGAGTGTACATGCACGTGTTTTAACATTAATCTTTGCAACGACATAAAGCTTTAGAGAAGGAACGAGCTTTCACAGAAATATATTTACACTTTCCGATTTATCGTTGCTTTTAGGCGAAGCTATTACATAAAATAAATTTTGCGGAAACGTAAATGTAAATGGGGTTGGCAGGGGGGATGTTGCGAGAGAGAAGGAAGGAAGGGGGGAGTACTCTTTTGGTTTTGGTTGCGACCGTACCACCATAACGCCTTCCTAGATTCAAACGAACGAAATTCGTTCGCAAGACGAGATATTGGCTGCTAAAGTAGAAGGTTTAGCGAGATATCAGCAACTTGGTGCAAAACCGATAAGGCTTTGAGTTTTTTCTTTCTCTACCCGCGTTGTCGTATCTCGTTTATTTGTATGTGTGTGTGTGCTTGTGAGTTTGAGTGGGTTTGTGTGGCCGTATTCGTGTGTGTAGATTGTATAAGCTTCAGCAGGAGGAGAGAATAGCATTTGCAATGTAAATTTTCACGTTGCGCAAATAAAAGCTTTCCTCGGACCGCCAATGGTGTTCGAGCACGGCTATTTCATGGAATCAATCCCTTATTGAACAAATATATAAACATTCGAGATTCGGCACACGCATTCACTGGAATGTATTGAAATGATGGGAGAAGACTCTCGTGGATAAAGGAGAAGGAAAGAGAGTCAACACGTAACGAGATCACCATATGATTTCTTCTACGTAGGTGAGTATGTATGCATGTTTGCATGCACATATACGTACTATATATAATGTATATAAAACATATTTACATACGTATATAGAAAAATCTAAGCTAAACTTTGTTTTCCCAAACGTACTACTATATCGCCTACCACCATCCTTATCGAATATTTTTCTCTACGCTTTTTATAAATCTAGGACAGAAAGAGGAATATATGGGTTATCGATATTTTCTCACCGAAAAAAGTATATTCGTAAGGATATTTCTTTTATTAACGTATTTTTATGAAGGATCTTATAGAAATATTGAATTCGATGTTTCACAGTTGTGTATCTTTCGTTATTATAAATTCCAGACCAAAATTGAAATATAGCAGTATTGAAATATAGCATATATATACAAGTTATCAAGGAAGTTATATTTTAAAGAATTTTTATTCGTCCAGATACCACGCGTAAAAGGACTATGCTTCTTTATGAGTACCTCGCAAGTGTGTCATTCGTATTAATACGAATAATGATCGCGTTAAATAAGCTATTAATTTTGTTCTTTATTTTCATCGTAATTACGCACAAAGTAACAACGTTTAACGATATCAGCTACGTTTAATGAAATTTACTCGTAAAAAGGGTACTTCGATAAGAAATATTTTTAGTCTCTATACACCAGTAGCGAATTATTTTCTTTTACTATTTTCTACTAGCACGTGTAATTTCTTTTTATTATCATAGACGTCACACTATCTCAAACAGATTATTTTTTATATTTGTTATTCTATATACGGTAATCTATGTAGTATATAACTAAACACCATATATTAAGTCATTTAAATCGTTTCAAAGGAAATTAATACAACGTTCGAAAATAAGCTAGAAGATAAGTAGATCCACGTTAATCGCACGGACTGAAATTTATGGTGATAATAATAGTTATCGGTTCACTCTTTATTACATATCCTTATCACATTACCATCATCATCGATTCGCATTCGAATATCGATTCCGATAAAGATACTACCTAAGAATGTTATTATCTTTAAGTATGCTTATATTAACCCATTAAAATTAGCTGAACGTTAATTTTTCTTCGGGACTTTAATGATTATGGTAGATCGTGTAGCTAAAAAAAAATAGAGAGAGAGAGAGAGAGAGAGAGAGAGAGAGAAAGAGAGAGGGACAAGAAAAATGAAAAGTCTGAAGCGATATCAGTTTAATGCCCAGACCAAATGGCGTCTACCTCGTTTCGTTCACCTCCTGTCTTCTGATACACACACACATACACATACACACAAATGCACGAACACAATTTTTCCCTCACTCTTCGTTTTTCTCTTTTACTTCTTTCGAAGTAGCTGTCGTTTGTTAAAACAAAAAAGAAGCTTCTATAAGGCTACTAAGTTTGTGTGTGTGGAGTCAGCTGACTACGTTTCAACGATGACCACGATAATAGTTTAATAAAAAAAAAAAAGAAAACAAAGAAAATATATAGGATTGTATCTTTTCCTCGTTGGGGAAAAATAATTCCCGAAAATTTTCTTTCTACATTTTATCGTATAGAGATATTTAAAAAAAAATAATAAATATCTACGCTTTATGGTTCTACTTGGATCTTTTCAAACGAGGAAGAAAAAGGAAAAAATTCGAAATAGAAAATTGTACGTATAAAATAAAAATTCCTACTCGGAGAAATGTGTAGTATAAAGGAATTTTAAAAATTTTATTCTATAATATTATTGAATTTAATAAGAAGATAAATTAAATAGAGTATAAATGATCGTAAATAAAAGACACAATGATACTTAAAATAACTAACGATGACGGAATGAATATTGTTGCTAAAGATATCGTATAAAATGAATGATGGTGTAAGTGGTGTGTGAATGGGCCAACGTTCCTGTACATATATTGTAAATACGTTGTTTTGAGGTCAGTTAGAATATCAGTATTGGTGAAAATATGTAGTAGCACGAATGTATGAGTGAAAGATTGTTAGAAAGTGATAAAGGGGGTCTGAACAGCTCACTTGTGTTGTAGAGTTGCATAAAGTTGCTACAGTATCCTATATAACAGTATACCTTTACAACCAGTCTTATATATAGAGTTTCTCCAAACTTTATTTAATTAAATATATTTATTGTTTGTAGAAATTACTTAAACTACAATATAAACCAATTTCATTTCGGATAATATATTATAGTATCGAACGATTAAAAAAAAGAAAAAGATTTTCATTATCGAAGAAGATAAAGTAAAATAAAAAAAAATAAAAACGAGATACAAGTAATTACGCGAAATAAATTGGAGCATGAAATTTGAATAATTCAAATGAATGGGATTTTACTAAATGTGGAAGACCGAGTAGAAAAATCTTGTATGCATTTTCGATCGCATCCAATCAATGTAGTCGCGAGAGGATGTAAAACCTGGTGGGGTATTAAAGGGTGATAGGGAGGAACAGAGGAATGGAGAGGGAGGGAATTAGTGGGTAACAAAAATTCGTTAAACCCAGAAAGTCATTCCACTTTCTACACAAATGAGGTGTTCTCTCGCGGCCTGGAGATAATGGCATTACGATTTGCCCTGGACCGGGAGCATTTAAATGGAGGCAAAAATCCATTTAAATGGACCCCAAGCTAGCTGGCGGCCAACTCAAACGGTGTAGGCGATGTTTAGAGAGGAAAAAGGATAGGGAAGAGAGAGAAGAGAGAGAGATCGACCAACGTGTATTGCATTTGTGTATGTATATGAGTGTGTGCACCCCTCGCTCGAGTATACGAGGCACGCCACTTGTGGGACTCTCATGCAAACCCTACACTTAAACCATACATACTTCGCTAGCTACTCTATATTCCGTTCGACGAGCGTTACCGTTACTTTAGCTCGTGCGAGCTTTCGCACCTCGGCACCTGTAACATCGCCACCATCATCGCCAAGTCCCTCTTTTGCAAATCTTTACGTCCGTGCTGGTGGTGGTTGTCTGATGGTTGTGGTGATGGAGGGTCCCCTTCTTCTCCCTTCTGCTCCACCTTACCCCTAACCCAAATCTCATCTTTCTCCTTCTTCTTCTTCTTCTTCTCATTCTTCATTTTCGTTTCAAGAATTTCTCTCGTCTTCCAACATACATTATATTTTCAAAAGGACTCTTTGAGAAAATATTCGTTTGAGAAGAAGGAGGATATTTTAGAAATGTTTGGAAAATTTTGTCAATTTTACTTATTACGTATTTTGAAGTATAGAGAAATTTGTATTTATGTTTGTTATCAAGAATTTTAGTTGTCGAGAGAAATGGTATTTAAGTTTATCCTAGAATAGAAATAAAGTGATACAAGTAAAGGAATGTGCATACATTTAAGGAAAAAAAATTCAAACAAAGGCAACTACTCTCATCGAGGCATGTTAATATGACTTACGATCAATTAGAGTACAAAACAATTGAACGAAATATTTGTTCGATATATTTTTTTGTCAATATTCATTTAGTGTACATTTAATAACGTGAACTAAGTAACTATCCGTCGGTATAACTTATCTCTTTGGATTCAAGTTACTCTCTATGATCGTTGAATAATATAATTAGCTTTGATAGCTAGAGGGGCTTTCGCTTTCCTCGTTAGAAATCTAATTCGTAGGTCGAACGTTCGTTAGACATTAAACATTTGACGCTGAGATTGCTGTGACTAGTCCGACTTGCCGCGAGATATTTGAGAAAATCGAACGTGCTATCGCGTTCCTTTTGAGAGCACGAAGTTGCATGTATGTACCTGTATATATATGTATTACATGTATGTACGTATATATATATTATATATATAGGGTACGAGTATGTCGAAGTTTCGTGGGAATTGTTTCGCGTTGAGAAATTCAAACTCTCGACAACTTCCTACGATTTGCTTTTCCAATGCAAATGATACGTGCGAGTTCGTGTACTTCCTAAGTTTCTATACTTCGTTCTAATCTTTCTTCTTTAGTGAGATCTTTCTTTTCTGTTTCCTTAGATCGTTTCGTGTTATATACAATTAGACTAACATTCTCTTATCATGCAAAATATTAAACTAAATTATTTTCTATGTTATCCAAGAGAATGTGGACGAGAATTAAAAATAAAATCTAATCTTTATTTATTTAGAGTATTACATTACACATATATATTACCAAAAGTTTATTTATTGTATTATTTCTAATATTCTATTTAGACACACGTATATACGCACAAGCACGTTAAAATATAAATTTTTCTTGAAATAATATCCTGTCAAAAATGATGTTATCGTTTAGTCGATATTAGTCGTTTATAAATGAATCGCGGCATTCAGTACTCTCTCGGAAATTAGGTGCAGAGGTGCTAGATAACAGCGTCTGATAATCAAAATTTATTTCGGGAATCCATTAGCGCCAGCGATACTACGTGCATCCAGAATGAATTATGCAATTACGTTCCACACCGCCGGGAGTCTCATCGGCGGCGAGCCTAAGGCTCTTAAGGGCTAAGATGGGGGAAATTTATTCATGCTGCTTATTTCCTTTCTCTTTCCCTCTACTATCTATCTATCTCTTCTCTTCTCTCTTTTTCTCGTGTGCTCTCTCGCGACTCGATATCGTGCCTGATTAAATGGATATGTTTTACACGGAGAGCCTTCGTCGTACGACGAAGGCCTCGACGTTTACTCTTAATCGAATTTTCCCAACGAAGACGATGACGAAGACGACGACGAAGAAGACGACGAAGACGAGAACTGTGATGTCAAACTCGTTCGAGGTATTTAACTAACCACGGTGTTAATATTAATTTTCACGTTAGAAGTAGTCATCCAGTTATAAATAAATTAAATTTCTTAATAATATTAATAACCCGTTTTCGCGCGCTCGATATCATTTGAAAATGAATATTAACAGAACGATTAAATCGCGTAAGTACTTAAGCTGTAATTTGATATGAAACGTATGTATATATGTATAATATTTCACTAACGAAACGAAGCATGGGTATAACATTCCGTGAAATTCGTCACATTACTGCATTATACGTTATCTTGGACGTTAGTGTTTGTTCGTTCATTCGTTCGTTCGTTCGTTCGTTCCTTCGTGCGACATTAATATCATCCGAAAGCACAGGATATAACTTTAAGATTTATCGATGCCAAGATCCCATGGGTATGTTGTCGTGGGCTTTCTTATCAGTCAGAGACGAAACTTAATTAACGGTCATCCTATGTGTTAGCGAGTTAATCAAAAATTGGTGAGATTCTCTCGTCGTATCCTGGGAAATCTTTTTTCCCATCGATTCTTTCTTCACTAATATTTTTTACTAATAATATTATATATGTATATATATAATATATTTTACAATATTTTTGGAAATAAGATATCTAATAAACAAAATGTTATATTACCTTTCTATCGATTTATTTTTACATGTAAAATCATCCCCAATCCGGTTGTACATATGATATATACATATACAGGAAATATCACGTATGCGTAACGGTATACGATTATAAGGAATACTCACTGTAATTGAATTACACAAGAAAAACAGTATATAATTATATGTTACGATAAAATAATAAAATATATAATAAAATAATACACCGCAGTATCGTGATTTTATATCAATTAATTGTTATTATCAATCGGTGATAAGCTTGAAATTAAACGGATGTAATTAAACATAAATTATGATCAAACTAGAGCTCTGTACACGTAGATTAAATACCAGATTTAATACACACACCCACATACACATATGTGTCTCGATATATTAAAAATTAATGCATCGAAGAATTCAGAAAACTCGTTCGGTCGGCATCTCCCTTTATTTTTTGCCTCGACGAATAATCATAAAGCGTGCTTGAACTCTTCTCGAATGCCGTCGGCGAGTTCTGTCGTCTGTCTGGAATAGGCACGTTACGGAACAAGAGAAAGAGAAAGACAGAAATAAAAAAAAACGAAAAAATGAAAGAAAGAAATAAAGAAAGAAAGAGAAAGGAGCTGGAATGGTGGGGATGGGGGGTTTAATAAAAAAAAAAAGAAGGAAAGAGATAGAGTATATACGAGACAACGACGACGATGGCGGTCCATTATACCCGTGGATGAATTAAAACTTTAATACCTTGTCGTCCGCATCGTCATTCTTTCTTTTCCCCGTTAGACCAAACGATTCTTTTGTTGGATATTATGTTCGAACAATAGGCGCAGATGCAGATCGGCACCGAAACCGTGTTGATAGCCGGAGGACACGTCTCTGTCTCTATGTCAGAAACAGACGAGAGAAAAAGAGTAAAAGAGGGGGGATGGAAAGACAGACAGAAAGAGAGAGAGAGAGAGAAAGAAAGAAAGTGAGTTCCATTTTTTCCATAGATTTGCACTGGCGTACTTGAAAAAACGCAAATACATATGCACATTATGGATGTGAGATCCAAACAATCCCTCCACACACAGTTTCAAAATGTCGCATTCGAATAAACAGTCTAAGAGACAGATGCACGAACATGAGAGAAAGAGAAGATGAAAGAGAGAGAGAGAGAGGAGAGGTACAGAAGCAGAAGCAGCATACGGGAGGAAGTAAAAAGGGTTGTAGAGGGTGGAAAATGAGAGTCGGTTACGCACACTCGCGTCTTCTTCCAACTGTATGCGACCCGGTTCACCATCCACCCTCTAGCTAAATCCAACTTCATTGCGGCCATCCGGAGCCTTCCACCTTCCTTCTTTCTCTTCAGGAATATCATTGAACGCCTCTAGAAAATCTGGAACGCACGCTACGTTCCGGCATTTCCTTTTTTCTTTTTCTCTTTTTCGCTTGCACACCGGTTTCTATCCTCTTGAATTAAAATGCCCAGATCTCTCTCTCTTTCTCTTTCTGCTTTTCATTTCACTATCACGTAGTCCACGGCGTTAACTGTGCTTAAGAATAAAAGGAAAAAGAGAAAGAGAAGAGAGGGAGGAGGAATGGTACCTACAGGGTGGAATGATTTTGTCTTCCTTTACATTTTATTCTTCTCTCTTTTTCTTTCTCTATTTGGACGAAACGTAACACGAAGTTACTATTTTTGGTCCTTATGCGTAATATTCATCTCTCTGGGGGTCTCGAAAATGAACTTTTCAAGGAGAGAAACAAGATTCTTACTGCGAAAGACTCGTTAAATATAATTATTGTTGTAAGCTGGGAATAGTTGTTAAAACCTTTCTCTTTCTGTATCTCTTTATTTTCTTCTTTTTCTTTTTCAACTCTTTCATTTGTGAATACCATTCAATCGGTTTCTTTGTTCGATCTCGCGTAGTATCGACCACCCTACTATTCATTAGATGTTGATTCTCTTCGTTTTCAAATTGTTTTCTTATCGAGATAATAAAAGTCACAGATTTATTTTATATTATATTTATTATTAAAAATAATAATTGGTATAAGATGTTATATAAAGTAATGATATTGATATATCTATAATAAGAATAAAATAAAATAAATGATAGTTTTTTTTTGTATGTCTCATGTTCAATTAAATATAAAAATTTTGATTCTATTTGGTAATAACGATTAATAACAGGTACACAAATTACCTAAACAACTATGTATATATGTATGTATACATATATACAGTTATCGTTGATCATGGTAATAGTTTAAGCCTTGTAGAGTGTGTAGGTCATTGTCGAGCTCGATTATCAGTTTGATTCGGTACGTTGTATATCACAGTTCTCTCTTTGGTTATAAGCTAAGTATAGTTAAAGCTACAATAATTTTAACATATAATTTTAATATGTTTTTTTAACTATAAATCACAACTAACTTATCCCATATACTATTACAATAAATGTATTCTTTTAATTGTTTTTTTTTTTCTTTTAGACGATTAGTTTGTGTTCAATAAAAAATAATATTAATTAGTAGGGTACTCATGCCTGAAGCCAATACGAGAATAACAGGTTAAACGATAAACTTCGTAAGTGATGTATTCTTAACACATCATATACCGGATGTCCTGTACCTTGTTTGTCTTATGCTGCAGGCTATATTCAACGACTTCGTAAAGTACATTTTGCACAACTAAAATTCATGTAACGTTAGAAATTGTTGTCAGGGGTTATTGAAATTTGTTGACTTATAGGTGCTATTAGCAATAGTTCGAATTAGTTTCGCATCATTGCGTAAAAAGTAATTTTAACGTATAACATAGAAGTATGATCAAACAATTATGAAGTAAGAAAATAAATCAATTATATATACACTAAATATTCAACGAATTCAATAATTTATAATAATTAACATTTAAAGGGAGTTTCTTTATAAAACAGAATATGAAAAATACTACTACAAAAAAGTAGTGTTCATTATCTATAGGTAGGAATTTAAAGGGAAAATACCTAATATTCTAAAATCCATATGTAATGTGTTAAACATTAACATTCATCCCTACAGATCCGAATGATTATATGTACCGTTTGTTATAGGAGATGACACTAGATATAATCGACATCGGTAAATGGTCCAGGCATCTACGATAATTCGGACGAGAATATCCGCGTGTACATATACATATAGATATAATATATATTATATATATATATTATACATATATGTGTTTATATATATATATAATACGTATATAGAGAAATAGAAAGAGAGAGAGAGAGAGGACTATGGTGGGGTGGGTGGAGGAGGAGGAGGAGGAGGAGGAGGAGAAGATAGGCCACTTCATCAGCGGACGTAACGTCCAAACGATGGGGTGACACGCAAGGACGTCGAAACGTCAGTTGATTATTGATGTAGTGGTGCACCTCTATTAGGGACGTATGCTCGAACCACCATCGTGTGCTCGACCCACAAACCGATTCCGCACTTATCGCTCTTCACACTGTGTACATTCCCGTCGAAAAACGAACGGCCAAGGACGGAAATGATTCTACTCTTGATCGTCATCGGCATATCGGATTTGCCCCTTTAACTGGACCATGTATGGATGAACGAGCGAGCGAACGACCGATCACTATACCACCGGACACGTAATAATAATGTTCCTATTGAGTTAGGTCATCTATTAATCACGACAACCTAACGCATATTCATATATGTTTCTGAAAAGAACTCTTTGCTTTGGTCAGAAAATTCTTTGGTTACAAAATAATTGCAATTGTTAGAAGAATCAAAATGATTTTTGTTTTTTGAGACGTTATAAAATACTTAAAATTATATTCCCCGTACCAAAAGACTTCCCTCCTTCCTTCTCGCCCGTTATTATCCATAATTATTATCTTAATTATTCATAGTTACACTCTTGATTGTCTAAACATTCGATTAATTTATTTTTCGTATTAATCGCTAGCCAGACCTTAGACATTTCTTCGGTATTTACTTCGTTTTCATATTTTTCTATATCTAACAATCAAATATAACTGAAGTTTCGTTAAGTTGGAAGACTCACCCTGTTTAAATATATGCATATGAATAAAGATACTTATAATGACCAATTAAAATATTCGGACGATCGATAAAACGTTTTATGGAGAATATTGATTTGTTTTGAAATCGTTAAAATCAGGATTCTATATCTTTTTTTTTCCATACATGTCATTTACATCCCATTAAATTCTTTGATTTCTTTAGGTCCGATAAGCTATAGAAGCGCTAAGAGCGGTATAAATATTTCATCAGGTAGAAGAGGAAGAAGATTCAGTCGCGATTTCGTCTTTCTGAAATCGTTAATTCAACGTTTGCTCAGCTGGCAGCGAGATTAAAGGATCAACCCCTCCCATTCCTCTCTTTCTCTCTCTTTCTTTTCTACTCCCTTCCTTTTTCGGTTCCGAGTCTGTCCGTTCGTCTCACTTTCTTCGAAAAGGGTAAAACTGACATTTCTAACTCCTACTAGCCTTCGGGATTGTTAATCGTGTTTAAGAATAAACTTTGCAATCCTCTACTATATTTCTCTATCTCTTTCTTCCCTACTCTCTCTCTCTTTCTCTCTCTTTCTCCCTTTATCTTTCTCTATCTATCCATCTATCTGTCTTTTTCTTTCAGTAGACCGACATTCAAGCGAGAATACATTAGCATGATTACTTTTGTGTACAATGCGCAGGCAGCTGCGCGACGTGTACCCAAGACTCATCTTTCGCGCTTTCCCAACGATATATATTGCTTCACTTCCTAACAACGTTTATTTTCAGACTGAATTATTCAGGCCCGTTTCAAGTACGTACGCTGAACAACCGAACTCTCTCGTGGTTTCAGTAATCTCTATTCATCTCTCTCTCTCTCTCCCTTTATTTTTCTTTCTTTTTTTTTACTATCTCTCTCAGTCATTTTCTTCCTTTTCTTATCCTTTCTCCTAGAAATCACATCATCCCTCGGTAGCTATAACCAACACTTCACCAAACTTCGAAATCGTAACAAAGCATTCGACGTTAAAATTAACCCACCAATACTCATCTTTCCAAAGATTTTCATTAAATTTTCATTCTCTTACGCATAAATACGAGACTTTGTTTTTCTTTTTAGTTTTTATAGATTACGACATTGATTTTCGTATCTTATTATTATTATTATTATTGTTATTATTTTTAAAAAAGGAAAAAGAACCTTAGACCGTAGGAAAAGAAAGAAAAAACCATCAAAGCATTCGTAGAAGAAGAAATCCTTCGGCTGGTAGCGCAGCTGACACACATTGCCTCTAGGTCTCTTTATTTTCATTGCTACGATCGATATTAGACGGGTCTCATCCAACTTTTCCGCTTTTAGACTGTATAACACCAGAAGTAATAACAAAAGTTTCTTACTAGACAAATAACTTCTTGACCCGTTGCATTTTTCTTATTGTTTCTTCTTTTTCGTAATAATTTAAAATAGAAATTAAATAACATTTGTATCAATTTTTTAACAACGCTTAACGTTTTCCTTTTTTTTTCTTCGATACATTTAAATATAGAGACTGAATTTATATATTGAATTATATTCGACAGATTTTGATCGTTTGATATTCTCTTTTGTATATCTGAATTATAAACAAAATTTCAACGTATAATATTGAATGGACATATGCATTCAACGTCAGTCAATAACAAATCAATCCTCACCGTTCATTATTATTCATTTAATTGGATTTGTGTTGTCGATTCAAAGCAATAATAATAATAATAATAATAATAGCAATAATAATAATAATAAACAATTCCGAAGCAACATCGTGTAACGAATTAGAAATCTTAATTACACAAATACGTTATAGAATCATTTATTTCATAGAAGTACCCATACCGAATAGAGAAAATAAATATTACTTCAAAGAGAACCTATATTCGTCAAATATAAATTATAAACATTGTAACTCTCACATACACACACACACATACACATACCCTAAAAGAAAAAACACAAATACACTACATAAATACAATTATAAAAATGAAACTCGCTTATCCAACTAAATTCTCAATTTCTTAAGTGTATATAAAGAAAGCAAGCTAGAACCTGTAGAATGTAGTAGTGTGTTCCGCTCACTGAACTTCGTATATTTATTTTGAAATAAAAAAGATGAGTTTTTTGAAAGAATTGTAAGAAAAGAAAGAAAGAAATGTTTAAAAACGGACACACACGAGTATTAATCGTTATAATAAAAATATATTAGGATCCCATAGGGAACTACTCGTGCTCGCGTGCAATTTGTACATATTCCCATGATAGTCGTTGAGACGTTATAAACACACGAAATGAAAAATTGACTGAAAATATTGCCTCGCTGTTTTTTTTTTTTGAGAAAAGAATTCTCTATCGTAAAGCGCATCATAGAAGTTTGTTGTTTCATAGAGTTTCCATTATATCAAAGTTCAGAACGATTATCTCATTGTGAATATTTGTAATTACTTCAAAAATATTTCTACAGTTTTCATATATCTTCCTTTCTTGCAACAAAGTCATTCTCTCGTTCTATTTTATTTCATCGAATACAATTTACTTTCATCTTTCCTCCATGAAGCATTATAAACAAAGTATCAGATAAATTCAAAAAGATTAATGAGTAAATAGAAGAAGAAACGCTCAAGTTATTCGAAGAAGATTAAAAAATAGAGTAAGGTATATTATTATCGATCAAAAATATAGACAAAAAGTTGAAAAATTTTCAACTAAAAAACTATCATCCAATCTTCGTTGGCATGGTTGTCGGGCTTTATTTAAATCGCTTTAAAATAATGCCGTATAGAGTAACGTCGTCTCGTACCTTTTCTCTGGTACAGCTAATGGATCGTAATACAAGGCAACAGGCAAAGGTTTTCGAAGTTAGCGATGCGCGAAAGGAAAGTCACGGTTCGACCAGGACTTGGGGGAATGGAAGAGGAAAGTACTTGAAAAAGAAGATTGAAACACCACCCGTAGCTTATTTTCATAAAGACCGATCGATATCGGTTATTTCTCATCTCTCTCTTTCTCTCGTCTATTTCTCGTCCTCATTCGTAGCTGTTCGTTGTCGTTGACAACCGAGAAATCGACGAATGGACGACGTATCAATTCTCGTAGTTTCAAAGAGAGAAAAAGAAAGTCTCAAAGGTTTTCGAAGCTTTCTGAATGAAGCTTTGAAGTTAGGAGAGAGAACCTGTACGTACGAATCCCATCGTCGTTTCTCTATCTTTTAGCCAAACGGTCGTTTTCTTTTCTTCTCTCCTTCATTCGCTTTGCTATATTTATCTACGAAAAACGTCGGATCGTTTGCATTAGTTTGTTAGTGTGCCCTATTATACGAGTATATATCTATGTACGTATACTCACTTACATTTCTATATTTGACTATACGCGAGTATGTGTATGTGTACGTGTTTAAACGTATACCGTGGAAAAGTTTCTAAGCTGCGAGAGGGCTTTTATTCGAATACTACTCCTTGGTCCATCCGGAAGTTCGCGGATAAAGCCCGCTAATAAACTCCGGAGTCAAAGCCGAGCAAAAGTCGATGGCAATAGGGAAAGAGAGGAGAAGAAGAAGCAGCTTCTCCAAAAGGAGTGAAAGGAAACTTGATGAAGAAACAGAGAAAGAGAAAGAAAGAAGGAAGAGTATGGTGTTTCCCTTGAAGTTAAAGAGAGAAACAAACCAACGGAGGTACTAAGTCGAAAAACGAAAGAGAGAAAGAGAGAGAGAGAGAAGGCAAAGAGTCGGAAAAGGGTGCAGGAGCTATGGAACTTTGTCGTAAAGCGTGCCAGCCCAACAGCTGAGAATAAATTGGAATGTCGTCGAACGTTTCGCCGACTTGAGAAGGGCAAAAGGTGGTGGGGATGATAAGAAGAAAATGGCTAGGGTTAAATCCGTCGAGAAATTGGAGAGATCCTTGGCAATATATTTTTTTTTTCTCTCTCTCTTTGTCCCTCCTGCTCTGTTTCATTTCATGGCTTTGTCCATCCTTCGTACGTACGTACCAAATGGTGTAGCTTCCATCTTTATTTTCGCCAGTCAAGTGATTTTTTTTCTTTTCCTTTTTCTTTTTTTCAACAGCTTTTTCCTAGCACGAATAAAAATACCCTTCCTTCTTCTTTCTTTCTTTTTTTGTTTTTTTTCTTTCGTAGATTCTCTCTTTTCTTTATTTTCCTCCTCTTTCTCCTCCTCTTTTTCACTTTGGAAAAAGGGACGTCTTTTTTTTCTCTTGAGAGTTAAGGGAACGCGCTTAATCGTCCACCAAAACCGACGAATTTATAACAGTCTTGTTTCCGACGAAGGCAGTTTGTTTGGAGATATCAAGAAAGCGTTGAGTACTAAATTGAGGGTATACTTGGTGGATTAAAGAAGGGTCCTTTTCTCGTTACTCCCCAAGGATAGAAGGTATTAACCTTATATGAGAAAAACTATCCGTTTCATAGCTAACCCTAATCCTCTTCGAAGCTTTGTTGATCGATGAGAAGGAGTTTTGAATATCTCTCAGCTTTCGTATCCTTTTATTTCTTCTTCTTTTTTTTATTATTTCTTACTCTCCCTCTCTTTTTCCCTCGCTGTTCTCTTCCTTTCCCTGTCACAACGTTCGAATATATTATAGTGTCTCAATTAATTTCAAGATCGAAGGTACGATCATGAAACTCGAATACCCGTTTCCGAACTTACCGATTGTACTTCGAAGGAACGGCATTGAATTTCGAACAAGGCTGTCTATATCTTATGAATTTGCATAACATGAATCATTTTTCGAAAGAATAAAGGTGGTTTACAATTCGACAATTTTCTCTACTTGTAAGTTTAGTATATATATATATAGTAGCTTCAATAAGGAATACAATTATTTTTCATCCAAAGCGAATTATGCTATAAGAAATGCATGTCCATTTTCTTATTCAATACAAAACCTTTTAAATGGTAATAAAAATGACAAATAATGTAAATCCCTGACATGTAGTTATGGCAATTTTATTATTTGAGATTGATATTTTATAAAAGACTTACTCGATATTACTACTTACGACTACTTCCTCTTTTCAAATTTGTTTGCTATCAGAAAAATCCCAATTAAAAACTCGAACATTAATAATCATCTTACAACGATTCACGATCAAATAGAACAATACATAAAATGAATGTGGGAACTAAAAGATTAGCGTTAAACTTTATTAATAATTTCATATAATTTGCAAATAAAAAGATAAAAAAGTAAAATATACATAAGAGAACATTTTCTGGTTAAGCGTTACTCGTCATACGTTACACACGAGCTTTTAATGGAGAAATTCCAGATCGAGGAGAATCGGAAGAGTATTGAGAGATTCGAGAATATTAATTAAATGTCGAACGTCGAGTATGCCAAGTATCGGTGGTTTGATAATAGAAGCCATTTTCCGTTCGTCAAATAGTTTAAAGCTTAAAACGATTCGGTCCCTGGTGCGGTAGAAAGGTTAGAGGGTGGGTGTTGGAAGGAAGAGCGAAGGGGATGAGGTTGGGATGGAGGGGGCATAGGGTGTAGTATGGTAGTTTGAGTTAATGCACAACTCGTGGAGAGTTGCGTGTACGTTAATTCCTGCTATGCTAGTAGAACCGAGAGAATAATGCATAGGGCCATACCTGCCGGCTGCTGCTTTCTCGCTCGGACACGCTTTCGCGATGTAAAGCACGAAGGAATGAGATACAAGTGGTGGCCTTCATCCCGCCATCCTTTGTTATGTAATCTACCCCACCACCACTATCTCCATCACCACTTTATTTCTCTCTCTCTCTCTTTTATACACACACACACACACACACTTATACGCGTTGATTGCTGCTAGTCCTATATTAACGCTTACTCGGCTTTTCGTTATTTTCGAGCTTATCAAGCTTTACTCGGTAGCTGCTTTTTGCCCTCTTATAACATCCACCTTTGGTCTTCTTTTCGTTATTTTTATTAGAGAAAGAACGATAGAGGGACAGAGAGAAATAGAGAAAGAAATTGAGAGAGAATGAGCTCTTTTCTCTTTTATGATTGGAGTGTGTGCTATTGTATTGTACTTTTGTAGACGATTCGTATCTTTTTCTCGTTCCTATTCGGTTAGTAATGAAAAATCTATTCAATTATTTTAGATTGAGAATTGATATACATTTTATCGATGTTTCTAAATAAACGGATGTTTATTACTCTATTTTTTGATACGTGTATTTATTCTAAAAATGAACGAGAACGTCGACGATATTAACAGTTTTGAACCGGTTGAAATTATTGACAAATCGAACCTCTGACCATCTGTTACCGGAGAAAAAATTATAATTTTTTTCCCCGATAAACGAATAAAGTGATTATTAGTAGAAGGTATATTTACGGTGTTAAAAATAATAAATTGAAGTAGGATGTGTATACTTCCATCAAAAACGATAACTTTAAATCATTTACGTAGACGTTTGATAAAACATGTTGTTGTTTCTAATTCGAGATACTCTATTCTTTGATAAAAAGATTAAAATGGTTTAGATAATGAAGATTACAAGTTAGCTACGTTACATCTTGTTTAACGTAAAATACTTATGTGTATGTATCTAACCTTCCTTATCGTTTCCTATCTTTCGTTGCAGGCAATAGGGATATAAGATTCCACGAATAGAAAATAATTTGGTTGAACTATTTTGAGCGTTCTGTTTATAGCGCCATCGTAATAAACACTTTAAAAAAAAAGGAAAAGAAAGAAAATAGACTTTTTCCAGTAGGGTGAAAAAAGTGTTGTCGGTTGCAATTTCGAATCCAATGGTTTTCCGCTATCGTACCAACGGGGGCTGTGTTATTAAGTGATCTGATAGGCAAGAGTCAGTCACGAATAGTCGAGCTCGGTCATGAGTCTCTGTCTCTATCTTTATCTCTCTCTCTCTCTCTTTCTCCCTTTTTGATACTATTTTCTGTATATACATATACGTATGTATATAAGGATATATACGTATGCAAGTACTTATGTATATATGTACGTTGCAAACCGAACATAGGAAAGGTACGTATTAAGGAAAGGAGGTGAACTCAATGAATTCGACTGCCTCTTATCTCTACGAGCTCTTATATACTTGGAGGCTAATCCGAGATCTGTTGTAATATATCGATCCACGTGATCATTGTCATTTCTTTTTAAATCTTTTTATCAAAGAAACTCGTATACTACTACTACTACTACTTTTAATCGTTCTTAACAACATTATAAAATAGGACGACCAATTAAAGTAATGATTGATAAATGAAAAGTAGGTTTGATTGTATTGCATATTTTGTAGGATCTTAAATAAACGTATAAATATAGGTTACATATCTGAATGTTAATGAAAAGTTGAACAATCTTATATAAAGATCGATACAAACTTATGTACCTTTTTAATATTACCATTAACTCGATTTTATAAGATTTAGAAATAATAAGAAAAAAGAAAATAGAAAAAATACCACAAGAGAAAATATATGCGTCGCTTTGGTAGAGTTTAGCTGCACGAAGGAAACGGTAGTCCCTGAATTTCATTCCTTTTCACATTCAAGATTCTCTAAAGAGAGTTTCCGAGGCTGCTGCTGCTGCTGCTGCTGTCCACAGTTTGTTGAAGAGAAAGAGAGAGAGAGAGAGAGAGAGAGAGTGAAGGAGAAAGAGAGGCAGGTAGCTCTCGGAAGCTTCTATGTAGCTGTGGCTCAGCTTTTAGTTCTCCCTTCCCTTCTTAGTCCGTTATATGCGTCCATATACTATCGCAGAAAAGCTATCGTGGCTAGCCCCCAAACCCCCTATCCTTACCTACCTTCCTCCATTCACCCTCTTACTCCTTTGACTATCTAATACCGCGCCAGTTACGAAACTGTTTTGCAATTGTGATTCTTACCCTGGTGAAATTCTTACCTCGCGTCCTCGTCGTCCTCGTCGTCCTCGTCGTCTTCTCAGACACCACCTTACGTTGGTCCGTACTTCCGTCCTCGTTTTCCACCACTAACACCACCTACTTTCCACACCCTCCTTCTCTTCCTTCCTTTCTATTCGAAACGCCTTTGGCATCATCCTAACGCTTTTACTTGCCATCCGGCTCAATAGCAGTTACCTCCTCTCTAGCATGTCCCCTCCAAATATTTTCTCTTCTTCTTTTTTCCTTTTCTTTTTATTTTCTTTTTTCTTCCTTTTTTTTCTTCTTTTTATTCTCCTCTTGGCTTCTCCTAAGTATACATACGTATGCCGCGCAGACAGATAGATGGATGGATAGCAAGCTTTTTCCTCGTCACGCAGGACGACGTTCCTTTTCGGCCGGAACGTCGAATTCAAAGGATCCCACAAAGTAGTAGGGACTGTAGTGAAGGTTGAAGTAGGATGAAGGGGTGAGAAATGTGAGTTAAAGGGAGGAGTTGATGCTACCGAGTGAAACCGAGAAGAAGAAGAAGAAGAAGAAGAAGGTAAAATATTCCAGACAACGTACTAGACTTACATATACTCTTCCTCTTCCTCCTTCACCTCCTCCTCCCAGGGCAACTAGGACGTTATTCGAACTTGCGAGTTTTGTAAGGTCTTGCGGGCGGATAACGTTGCTTCGTTTTTGCTTGTTTTGTTAAATGAAATATTAGAGTGTGTTTGTACGATTCTTTCCTTTCGTGTTTTTTAGATAACATGCAAGAAAAATATACCGGAAGATATATAGTTATTAAAAATATATCAAATATTTATGAGATAAGATTACTGAAATTAATTTACGTATAATCATTTTAAACGAGATACGATTTGATTTCTACTGTTGTAAATACATTTATAAGAAATATTGTTCATATAGCAATATCATTTAGAAATATTTTGCCGAGAAGTTAAAATAAGTATCTGTATTTCCCGTTGTCTTATAATAAATAAGGGGAAAAAAAAAACACAAAAGGAAAAGAAAAGGAAGTATTAAATTGACGGAAAACGAGTAGGACGCTTGCTCTTCTCGTTCTCCAGCATGTCGGTGAAAAGAAGGAGACAGGCTTCGGGCACTTGTGAAATTTGTAAAACCACAAGATACGGCAACGAAGGATAGAGAAAGAAAGAGAGAGAGAGAGAGAGAGATAAAAAGAAAGAGATAAAGAGAAAGAAGGAGATACCTCGCAGATCCTTGCACGTGCCATTCCGTAAAGTGTTTCTCCTTGGGTGAAAGAAGGAGCTGACGCATATGGCGTTGGCGGAAAGCGTTAAAATGTACAAAAAGAAGCGGGAATGTGTGAGACAGCTCTTAGGATAGACTTTCAAGGTGAATTTTACTATACACCGATGGAGAGTATGGTTGATTCGATGTGTCGAAATAACGTTTCTCGATGTACGATCGCCTTTTCAACATAAAAATACGTATAATCCAAAAAGGGATTCTTTATTCATCTATCTTTTTCTTCTTCTTTCTTCTTCTTTCTTTTCTTTCTTTACGATGTAAAATGGAAGTTATGGAGGCATAAAATAAATTTGATTATTGTCGAGTTTCTTTTTTTAAATAATTAGAACAAATAGTAAAAATACTAAGACACCGTAAGGATTAACGCGTACAAATCTAAAGTACTTCTTCAATTAAATTAAATATAAAATATAAATTGAAACTTTCTGTTGATAAAACAAAATTATTACTGTATTATTACTGTGTATTATTACTGTATAAGTATATTATTACGTGTACATAACTTCCAAATTCTGAGAAGTATTTTACTTGGACTTTTTTTTCTCATAATATTTGTTTCCCTCTCTCTCTTTCTATCTATCTTATGTTAATGAAAAAATTCTTTGAAAATCTCTAACAAACTCCAACATTTTAGATACAAGTATCGAACTTTGTACGACCAACTCGAACAGGCTTATCGTAAAAGAAAAAGCAAGTTTTCCTGCAGAGTTTTTTTTCTCTCTCACTCTTTCTATCTTGGGCCCGAGTACGTTTCCAAGAAGAAGAAGAAGAAGAAGAAGAAAAAGAAATGTGCGGTTCGTGCGCCACGAAAATATAAAACTTTTGCAAAAGTCTCTGTGTTTTAGAAAGAAAGAAAGAGAGGTATAACAGAGAAAGAGAAGAAACGAGAAGGAGAAAAAAGGGAGAAAGAAACGGGGGAACTAGGGGAGGAGGTGGAAAGAAGGCGCGAAAAACGTGCGAGGGTGAAACGTGGCCTTAGGGGTGGTTCCTAGGAAAAGGAGAGAAGAGATATCACCGAGAGTCGCTATCTCGATTGGACACCTTCGGGTGGCAGTAACAGTAATGGTGAACGTAACAGTCACAGAAAGAGGGACAAAGTGAGAGAGAGAGAGAGAGAGAGAAAGGAAAGAGAAATGGAGAAAGAGAGAAAGATGGGGTAAGGTACCCCCTACGAGGTGCTAATGTCTAGCAGCTTAAATCAAGTCCCAGAGACGGGTTACACTGTCGTTGGGTGGTGGTTCCACAGACGCCTTCTTCCCTCTTCCTCTTCCTTTTTCCTCCTTCCTTCTCTCCCACACCTTGTCTCAAAAGCCCCGGGGCGTGGGAAAAAGTTTGCGTCGTGACGCTGCAAACAGAAGCGGACTACCAACGATTCGCGCTGCTTTTCGCCAGGCCATTTCCATTTTTTTTTCCATCCCTTCCCTCCTACTCTTTTCTATCTTGCTCTCTAACTTTATTCTCGCAAATTCGCTTTTTCTTTCTTTTTTTCTTTTCTTTCTTTCAATCTTTTTATTTTTTTTATTTTCTATTTTGGCCCACTTACTTCTCCCTTTCCGCGAACCTACACCCCCAACCCAACCCCAACCTCCGAATCGATTTTAATTAGGCATGATTCTGAAATCCAATCAACCCGTTTAAATGCATACAGTTGTAGAACTATAATGTAGATGTTTGTGTATTTCTTAGAATTTAGTTTTTCATTAAAATTTCATAACAAAACAGCATACGATTGTATGAGTATTTTTTTTTATTATTATAATTAATTTATTTATATTTTATTAATTCTTTTTATTTCATTATTGTTTCTATATCATTAGAAACACGAATCACATTATTTCGCGAATGATTAGTTTCGAGTTCTTGGGATGAAACGAACGTTTATAGAAATCTCTTTCGTTTGATCGTATTCGTAATTACCATTTGAAAAGTGAAAACCTCGTTATTACCATTTTGCCGATTAATACGCATGCTTGTTTATGTATCCTATGCAGCTCGTGTTTAACGAGATATGTTGGTACTTATTGCTGAGAATTTCTCGCGAATGGGTTTACGAGGTTGTTTAGTTACGATTGATATATAACCTTTTACTACAAGTAAATCTACATTTTGAAGTCATCAGATAAATAGCAATTAGAAATTATAGAGAGTTTAGGGTATTAAATTGACGTTAAAATAAATTCTCGAAATAATAAAAGAAAAAATAAAATACTAAAATAATAAATAGAAAAACATTATGGAATGAAGTGTAAGACAAATATTTCAAAACTGAGGTAACTATACTATCAATATAGAATATGTTTTTTATTATTCGAGATAAATACACCGAATGAAATCCTTAGGAAAAAGTAGAATATGGTTTGAAGTTTCGTAGGCTTACTGCGCGTATGAACGAAATATAATACGTTTGTCTCTTTTTTACTTTAAAACTGGTATGAGTAGGAAGAAAGTGGGTGGGACAGAGAAAGAAGTACCACCGAGACTATATATCTTAGCTTTACGAAGCTCTACGTAGAAAAATGGTTCAGCTTTGTAACTGGCAGAAGGATCTTTCTCGCGAATCGAGCAATTTCGTCCTGGCCTAACGACGGTCACGTTCCTTTCGAAAAGAGGAGGACAAAAGAGATGCTCGGCAAATAAAGTAATCTCGCGTAGCTATCATTGTGCATGGTCTTCTTCTAATATATATTTATACATGGTGTCCCATTTATTTCTAAATGTATTGCATATCTCGCGAAATATATTTAATTAATATTCCGTACTTAAATAATTATAATATTAATTAATATATAATTAATATAAATAAAAGAGAATATCGCTGGTTTCAGGGTGATAATCTAGACTTCATGTATGTGTGTATGTAATAAAATATTATTAACATTTTATCTATATCAATATTATTACAAAGTAAAAACTATAGATTCGAATAATCCATAGCAATCGATAGATCAGTAAAACAAAGTCATCTATGTGAGCTAATCACAGAGAAATTGTTTCCTTTTCTCCGAATAGATACCTTTTCTCCGAATAGATACCTTTGAAAGGATCGTTCCTCGTTTCGAAATAGTTTCAACGAAATGCACGCTGCAATATTTGGTGTTCTAAAAACACAGCTAGTGTTCGTAGAGTAAGCATGCAAAACGCGTAGAAAGTGCAAATAACGTGGAAAACGTTGGCCGTCGTTAACATTTACAGTCGGGAAAACAGCACCCCGGTTAAACTTTTTCTCTTCGCCGTTTTGATTTTATTCGCTTTAAACTCGTTCGAGTTGTATTTTGGAATTTTTTCCTTCAACAAAATATACTTAATTATTATTCCGTTCTGAAATAATTTGATTATTTATCAGTATATCTTTTTTTATCGTGTACTTTATTTCCTCGAACTTATTATTGTCCTATTTTGAAAGAAACAAAATACGATTCATCGTCGTTTCTTTTTATGGTAATGTTTTTTCTATCAAAAAATAATTTGGAGTTATAGTCAACTTCGATATGGGTATATTTTACTAACACACACTCTCTCTCTTTCTTTCTCTTTTAGTTCTGTTTTTTTTTAAACAGTCAGCACGTTCCACGTTCTAGGAAAAGTTTCCTGACCACGATATATCGCGTTACGAATGAGGTGCCATGGGGACTATATTCCAGAGTAGCTGTTACCCCGTTAGCTTCTTCACCGTGGTTCGCCCACGCGATTTATCTTTCGCGACTGCTAGACTCTTTCTCTCTTCTTCTCTTTCTTTATTTTTCTTCTATACTTTCGCGTGTTAGTGTTGCTGCTACTGGTACAGCTTCACGTATACCAGTTTCTCTCTTTCTTTCCATTTCATTGCTTCCACTAAGAAGAAGGGTGGAATCTTCTTGTGAAACCCGTTCCCAGCAAGTATACGGTGAGGTCCTTTGAGAAAAAAAATATCGCAAAGTAGGAAGAAGTTTTCTTGATCACCTCTCGAACCTCATCGTCTTTTAAAAGAAATAGAAGGTATATTTTCTCTTACGAATAGCCAAGGAATTGTTTCTCTATATATATCCTTGTTGCAAACTTGTCTTTTTTCTTTTTTTTTTGTTTCTCTTCTTCGTACGACGGAAGCAATTTTATCAATTTACGAGTACAACCTCTTCTTGAACCTTAGACTTTCACGAGAATGTATGGCGAATTACTCCCTCAAAAGCTTCGTTATTTTGCGATCGAAGTATCTACGAGAAGCCACGAGACGTTATTGGATTATAAATCAGCTCTTGTGGTACAAGTCTTCCTTCGATTGGACGTTTTTATTATTCCAGGATTTAAGAATTTATTTTCGTATCTCTGGTTGTTCCTCTTTTCTTTTTTTATTATTATTTTTTTCTTTCTTTCTTCCCGTCGATAAGATTCTACTAAATTCGATAACACGAGATACAAAAAAGCACATAACATTTGTATTTATTCATATTACGAGTTAAGTTTGCATTACCGATATTTTGTTCTTTCCTATTCTTTTATTTTCTTTCCGCAAAAGGAAGGCTAGATCGTGTGTCTTCGTAACTGGTATCCCGAGGCACGAAAGAAAACTTATCTATATATCAACCTTGTTCATATTCGTGGCGCATCGCAAGATGGTTTTCATAATGGGAAAAAGAAGGACGAACTTTCAGTTGAAATCTAACACCCAGAAAAAAGATAGAGAAATGGGAAAAGAGAAAGTGGGAGAACGAGAAAGAGAACAAGATATATATATGTATATGTATATGTATATGTATATATGTATATATACTTGACTCTTAAGGTTCCAGGGATCCCTACAGTATGCACATATATCTTCATCAACAGTCTCCCGTCTACTTTTCTAGAAAACTTCGTCCTTTTCGTCATTCATTCTGAAAATTTCAAATCTCTTTATTTCTTGATCCCTTAAAAAAGGAAACGTGTATTCTCTTACAAAAATTTAAATCTCTTCCAAATGATATTCTATTTTCTAAAATTATCATACTGAAATTGTATTATTCAAGAAAATAATCAACGAAAGTGAACTATTATAATCTTTTAACGTTTTTAAACAATCGTTCTTCCATATATACATATTCATACTTTAACACGATTACACCATTACTAACACTTCAACTGACCTAGAAACATACTTCAATTATAAAAGCATTCTCAGTCATTCATGCACGTTGCTCCTATTCCGTATCACTTTTTCTATACAAAATATCTTTAAAAGCAACTTCCAAGCATAAAGAGGAGACTCTCCTTCACCAAAGTATTATACATTCTTTGCATTGGTTTTTTTCTAGTTTTGTAGAATATTTTCAATTAAAGTATAGACCTATTACAAAAATCATTTCTAACGTAGTTTATTTGCTTAATTAATAGTTTAATCGATTTAACGAGACGATTATATTGAATTATATTCTTAAACCGTGTATCTCTGTTTACACATATAATACTATACATATAAGGATGTTTAGCATGTAGTATATCTAGCTATATTTAGGTGTGTTGGGCTGGCTAGCTAGCTAGCTCGAGGGCGATGTCATCGTGGGGCGCGTGCACTCGAGCATCCACCCGCGAGAAGGTTACGCTTGGTGGAGAGAAGCTATCGGGTGTCTGCAGCCATTACCACGTCGACCATTAGTAACGCGATAACCTGTGGAAAGGAGATCGACGAAACTGGTGGGAAAACACCTCGGACGATGTCTTTCTAGTAGAGTAACGATGAACGAACCTCTTCCTTCTTAGGAGTATATCCAACTAAGGGTGGCTATCGTTAGGAAGTGAATACCTCCCACTTGGTCACCTGGGACTCCTTCATAACTTACTACTATAGACATAACATTGTCCTACCATGATGCTTGATTCAATGGATACCAGGGTATCCATTGTCTCTTAAAGCCTTCCATTAATATGAGTAGAGTATTGCCAAGTTGCATATATAACGTGATAGTAAATGTAATTTATGATTACCGAACTAACCTAAGGAACTAATCTAATTAACAATACGAAACCACATTAAAATATGTAGGTTGTAGGTTTATTTATACCAGCTGTAATATTTAGCTAGTAATATTTAGTTAGATCTAAATATTACTATTTTTAAACAATTCAATTAGTTTCTTAAAACATTATTTAACTTCTTCCATTATTTGAGCTTTTTCAGTTTCCATAAGTAAAAGAGATGTTTAATTTTTTTCGTTCAAGATATAAACTTCGTTAGAATTTAATAAGATTCATTCTAATTGTAAATACCACGTGAAATTCTAATTGTATGCATTTAACTAGCATGGAAAAAACTATTACAGTAGAGGACTAACATTATTTCTTAGACGAATAGCCATCGGTACAAGCGCAACGTGAACGGCCGTTCCTTTCAGTGATAAAAATAGTTGGCCACCATCCAGCTGCGTTTATTGGTGAAATTTTTCCTCCTTTTTCTGACGATGCGCGGCCAGTCAACCGTTCGATGCACACCGATGCAGTCGCGCACGCTAGCACCAACCAGATGTTGGAATTTACTCGCTGGAGAGAATCCTTTATAAGCGATCACAACGGAGAAAGAGAGAGAGAGAGAACGAAAAGTTCTCCTTTTCGATCGTACCACGTCCAATTTGCTTTCCTTTGAAATCATGTCACATGAATTTTATTTTATTTCATTCTTCTTTTCTTTTTTTCCTCCTTCCCCTTTTTTTCTTTTTATCGCGCAGAAATTACATCTGTCATACGCGTAATCGTATATAACATTTATACTTTGTTAATTAATTTTAATATAATTACTATTTTTATAAATTTAAATCGTAAATTATAATATATAATATTTATTACGACAATGATAAATTTAGACAGCCGACATAAATTTTATTAGAATACACACCAGCTCGTTTAAAACGCTTACCGAATTATCATTTACTTTTTCCATATTTCTTACTTATCTTCAAATATTATTATAAGTCAGTAGAGAGAGAAGAAGTAGAAGAGAAATAAGGAAATTTTAAGGATGATGATGCATTCTGGATTTTTATTTCATTTTTTTTAGTTTTTATATCTTTTGAACCCGATTGATATTTGAAATATTTAATTCAGTTCAATAAAAAGTATCTCTCTACCTACGTTGTTTCGATACAACTTTTGTTCTTTTTTTGTTTTAATTTAAAAATACTTTTTGGAGCATGCATTTTAGTGACCATTAAATCAGTAATAGTGAATCGTGTGGTTCGACTCATACATGGGTACATCCAGTTGCGTTAATACGTGCAGCGAGGACATCCCGGCTAAAATCAATGCGGACACATTATCTGTCCCAGCAGCAGCAGCAGCAGCAGCAGCAGTATCTTGTCTTTCTCTCGTACGTTCCTGTGCTGCACGTGCGCGTTCACCACCAACGATAAAAAGTTTTCTCTCTCTCGCGGTTATTGAAATACGCTGGAATGGAAAAGATTGATAGAAGTGAATGCACGTTTCTATTTTTTACTTTTTGTCTTTTTTAAATTAACATTTTTATCAATAGCTAGCTGGGTCTTGATATAAATTCGGAAGAGGAAAAAAAAATATCGAATTAAAGCAACAGAGACTAAAATTTGTGTGTATGTATGTACATGTGTGTACGTGTCTATCTATAAATGTATAAATTCGTGACACTTAATTAATATACCGTTTCTAACTTTAGTTCATTTTTTAAAATAATTACACACTCGTATGCGTATATTATTTCAGGTATCATTTATTTGCTAAGTATATTTAATTATTAGTTTTTATTGGGTATAGTTGGTAAAGTATTACCATAAAAGTCTTCGATAATATATATAGAGTTGCATATAATGACGAAGTTTAACTAATTGTTACAAATTGTTACGATTTTTCAATAAAACATTGCAAAATGATTTAATCTTACGAGCCAGAGAACTCGAGGAAAATTTTTGGAAATACGTCATACGAGAAAATTATCTCAATATTATCAAATTTAGCTAACATATCTACTTTTTTTTTAGATCTATACATAATAACGTGAAACGGTATTTTTTCATATTTAAATTTAATTAAGACTAGACAACGTACCCTACTTACTGATTCCTATATTGAATATTTATGATTATTATCTTTGTCTCTGCATAATCAACTAAATTATGAACGCTTTATTGGATACATGCAGATGCAGACCTTCCTCATTAATTATATTATAAGAAAATAATCTGTCCTTTAAATCTATCCTTTATCTCTGTGTGGCCTACTTTATAATTAATAAATATTAATAAAATATGTCGGTTTAATATACTCTTCCCTATCACCACCACCACTCGATTGTCACCTATTAGTATACAAGATAAAAGTTTGAATGTGTTTAATGGGAAGATTTTAAATACATAGGTAGAGATATCGCAATACATTTTTAGGACAAAAGGTCGATCGTATATAAAATAAAGTCGGCCACCCCTGATCTATACCATCCATTTTTATCCCTTAATTTCGAATTACGTCCAAATCGTGCAACGTTCCGTGATTCCCGCATTTCCATCGTCCGAACATTTCTCTCTCCTGGCTATTTCATGGACTATATTTATCGCTTGCTAGCAGTAAACGATGACAGTCGACGGTAGTCAATGGAGAGTAGAAGAGAAAGAGAGAGAGAGAGTGAGAGAGAGAGAAAGAGAGAGAGAGAGTGAGAGAGAGAGAAATAGAGAGAAATAGAGAGAAATGGATGAATAGATAGAGCAGAAGTGAGTACACAGTCGTGTCGTGGTGAAGCAGCTGCAGTTGCGCACCAGCAAATGCACCATGAGTTAAACGATTCATCGACTGTCTCTCTCTCTCTTACTTTCTCTCTCTTTCTCTTGATTCGAGGATGAAAAAAGAGAGACAGAGTTAGAGATAGAACGAGGGAAACGAATTTTCCCAAGCCGCGACGTAATTCGTTCGGCTGCTTATATTTGCGGAATTTATTGTCATTTCGTCTAGACCAAGAGAGAGATAGATAGATAGATAGATAGAGAGAGAGAGTAAGAGAGAAAGAAAGAGAAAGAGAGAGAGGCTGGCCGCGAAGGGGCTTGTTTGCGACGTCGAGAGCTTCCGGGGGGATAGTTGAAGAGGTCCATTGTGTTCCTGGTTCCAGCGCGCACCATGCCACTATCCGCTTTCCGGTGCTTTTGAGAGATACGCTCGTGAACACATAAACACATACACACACAAACACCCACACGTATATATATTTGTACGTGTAGAAGTGCGTTTCTCCCTTCCGTCGACTTTAACCCACTCATCCAATCCTCGTCGTCCGAATGCTAGCCAACCTATCGGTGACGATCTACGGTCTAGTTCATGGATGTTGGGACTGGTCGCGTGTCTCTTCCGTGCGTTCACGTTTCCTTCCACGAATGGAAAAGGGAGAGAGAGAGAGAGAGAGAGAGAAATGGAGAAGAAGAGAATGAACAAATCTCGAATTCGCATTGTCCTTCGTAGCTGCGAGGTCGAGCAAATTAGTCGAGTTCCAACGTGAAATGTCCGACAAACTTGTCTCTCTCTCTCTCTCTCTCTCTCTCTCTTTCTCTCTATCTCTTCTGTTTTAGTCTTTCCTCTTTCTCGTTTACGTTGTCCGTACTATTCTTTGAACTAAGCGATCCTTTTCTTTACTTTCTACTTTGTCCAACAGATTTGAATATAAAATAATATATTTTCTTTAATTTGCAATTAGTAGTAAAAGAGATATATGCGTTTAACATGAATGTGTTATTATAAAAATTTGTTCTAATAATGAACAATTTTTCTTTCAACGTTGTTAATTGAAATTTTCTTTACCTCGAGTATATGTGTTTATTCTATCTAAAATTGTTTGTAAATATTTTCAAATATTATTATTTAAATGAGAAATAATCCATATACGTATTCTTCATTTGTATAGGAATGATAGTAATATAGTGACGTTAAATGTAGAAACAGATAAAATAGCGAGGATAAAGGACAATTGGCTTGAATTAGTGAAATTTGAAATATCTCTTAGGATATCTTCTCTGATTTACGTTGAAATTATTTATTAGCGGATAACAGATGGTTTATAAAACAACAGGTATTATCGATCGCGTTTTGAAACGTATCTATCGGATTTCTGTCGTCCTTTATTATCGAATTTCTTAACGTGAACTAACAGCTATTAATATCTTCGGAATTATTATTTTAACGAGTTAGATTAGAAGTTAAATAATTGAACGTCCAATTATTCTAAATACGCTTAGTTTTTATAATGTTGAAAAATATGTTTAAAGAATAAATCGAATTGTAAGATCGTAGGGGACTTTGTAAGCATGTATGTAAGTGTACACACATTCGCACATGCATACATACATACATACATCCACATGCTCGCAGTCGAGAAACGCGCCGTTTAATTTCTCCCCGATAAGAGCAATCCATTAAGGGGAAGCACGTAGTCCGTAAACGTGAGAACGCTTGCCGCCTGCTAGTAGAACTTGGAGGGTTAGCTTCGCGAGAAATTTGGTGAAAATTCACACCGTACAAAGATCGCAATCTAGAATCCCGTTTCTCTCTTCTTCTTCTTCTTCTTCCTTCGAGCTAAGACTACGTTTACCTTTCGGTCTTTTAACCGCGTCTCGGTATGCCGGAAATTACAATTTTCTTACGCTCTTTCTCTCTCTCTCTCTCTTTATTTTTAGATCCATCTCTTGTTAATTTAATTTCATCCTTTTAACAATTTGAAAATAAGAAGAAGAATAAGAAGAAGAAGAAAATAGAAACCATGAAAGATTTGTTTCTTCCTCCTAATAAATCTTTCAAGCAATCTTCGTCGAAACGAGTTAGCGATTTACAAAATTCTAAAGTTTTTTTCTCCCCTCCACTCTACGCTGGTTCGTTCCCTTCTCTAAAAAAACGGAAGCAAATGTTTTAGATGATTGGAAGATAGGCGTGTCAGTAGCTGGTAGAAAATATATATTTGATTCCCGTTCGATAAGAAGAATCTGTAACGTCGGGTGACGATTGTCGTCGTTCCAGGAATCGCATAAAATTCTAGTCCCGAGAAACTTGTGTGTGAGTGACGCGAAAAAGGAAAGGAAAAGGAAAATAAGGAGTATAAGAGAAAAGTAATAGTAGTAGTAGTAGTAATAGTTGTAACAGTAATAGTAGTAGTAGTAGTCATAGTAGTAATAGTAGCAATAGTAGTAGTAGTAGTAGTAGTAGTAGGGAGGGTAGTTGAAGGTGAAACGTTTCGCCCTCTTCCATCAGGAATTCTTATCCCGGTTGGGATTTATGTGTCGTCCGAAAGGAAAACGGGAAACACTTTCCAGGTCGTCCTTGTGCCCGCGAGACTTTTCTCGACACTCGGATAGCTCGAAAGATGGCGGTCTTAGAGGAGGCCGATAGACCTCTCTCCCTTTCTCTCTCTTTCATTCTCTTTCTCCCGTTCCTAGGCGTTAGTGAATGGCGTAAGGGAATCTAAATTGAATTCTTCCGTTTCATTTGACGATAAACCGGCACGAATGCCGTGTCGCGTTAAACGAACGTAGCCGCACCATTCGGTAGAGAGGCTTGGGTACTGTGCTGGGATGAAGTTGGGGTAGAGAGAAGAGTGAGATGGCCGTTTGGGTAGCATCCTGCATCACCATTCTCTCTCTTCTCTCTCTATTTTACTCTTTTACTTTTTTTCTCTGTCTATAGTTACGTACATACACAGAGAAAGAGCCACACGGTTCCCGTCGCTTCGTGGTAAAACGTGCTGTGCGTTACATACACTGTGCGCATACCGCGACCGCATATTTGCGTTTATGAAAAAGGCGCCGCATAAAGGAGAGAGCATCACGAGAGAAAGAGGATGGGACATGCTCTCAGCGTTCACAATTTGTTCTTTCCCTTTCTTTTATATTCCACATCCTTTTCTTTTATCTTTGTTTTCCTTCTCTCTTGCTCTTTATCTTTCTTTATAATTTCTTTTTCTTTTTTATATCTTCAGTTTCTTTATTTTTTTCGGGGAGGGGGATTACTTTTCTCGGATCGGACGAGAATCGAGAAAATCGAAGAGAATGTTAAGATTTTATTTCGAAATTCTGTTAACAAATTAAATTTCTATTTCAATTGTAATTTTAGCCAGACATTCGTAGAGTTTCGGAACACGTTTATCACAAATCATTGATTTCGAAGGTATAAGGATATTTCGAGATTTGCCTGTATGTTTTAGTTAAAGGTATATTTATCGTATATGGATGAATTTAAACTGAAACGATCAATAATGATATCTTCTCTCGGACGATGAATTTTAGTTTTGGTTTTTGTTTCTTTTTTATTTTCTTTTTTTTCTTTTCTATTTCTTTCCTCTCAATCGAAATAATTTATTTCGATAAATCAACGACAGAGACACGTATAAAAGAAATATACGGATTAATTAATTAATTTAAAAACGGATAGAGACCAAATGGAAACATAATGAGTGTGGGAATGACTGGCATGAAAGAGGATTTAACGATTAGTCGAACGTTAATGAATCGATATACTATAGTTAATCGAACGAATAACGAACATTGTACGATACAAAACATGAACATAATTAGAGACGATTATCATTATTAAATTGTTATTTTGGCGATTCGTTTAATCGATCGTTATCATCGAGTATTGGAAGTAGAAGCCAAACACATATACCAGATATTATCGATTGTGCTTACTTATCTTTATTCTCTTTAGTCTCATCTCTTTCTCTCTCTCTCTCCTCCTGTTTTTCTTCCCATATTATATCAGATTATGTTTCCCAAACGAGATATTTTTATTATACAAAGCTTTGGAAATGTTAACGGAATACACCACCGATACGTGTATACAAAGTGTACCACGAAACGTGATCAGTAGAGATTACTCTGTTATTAGCAACAGTAGTCTGCTCTGATCGGATATGTTTTTTAAAATCAGATATTGCATGGTTTTGTCAAAAGAACTTTAACGCGATTATACCTAGTTTTTAATCAATTTTTTTCTTAACGATTTTTTCTAAACTTATCCTGAATTTCCTGTTCTTTTATATTAAATTAACACGGTACGCTGAGTCAGTGTCTTCTTAGATTGAACATAAATACAAATTCATACTTGCTTTGCTAATTTATTTATAGATAACATTTTAATAGAACATATATATATATTTATATATATTTATTAAGATAAAGATATTTTTCTAAAATTAGATCAATTTTGCCAATGCTTATTTTTACGAAATAATAAAATAGTCTTTTTGTCATTATCGATTTTTCGAAAATGTTCTAAATTTTAATACGAATCTCTTTCGTAAATACACACACGTATCAAGGAGAAACGGATATCAGTTCTTATCATAGAATAATTTAGGTCGAACGTAGAACACGGGGGAGATTCCTCCGACCGGAAGGTTTCAGGGGGGGTACGAGTTATACGATGGGCCCTGCACGGAATGTAAAATCAAGCGAAGGAGAAGGTCTCTATCGTTGTTATTCAGAGGAACCAACCGGATATCCATTCGCTCTTCGAGCTGAGCTTGTTTTTGAGACCGATCGAAAGTTTTTCCAATTAAATCGGACTCGGTGTTTACTTCTCGTTCGTTTCCGTCGCCTTGACGACGACGAGGACGAGGATGAGGATGAGGACGAGGACGAAGACGACGAGGACGACAAACGACAAACGACGAACGACAAACGACGAACGATGAACGAATATAAATTAAAGGAGATCGACGTGGCACGTCTTTCCGGTCTTTTCTCATAAATTATCTGTCTACGAACTGCGAACACATTCACACACACACACACATACAAAATTCGATCGTGGTGATCTATCGTTGGAAGAGCAAGCAAATCCTATTAATGTAATCCGTAATTCTGTTAACATTTGAAATCTCATGTTGTTCGTTTATTAGAATTTATCTATATTCAGTGACAAGTCTGTGTGATTTAATCTCGCTACTGTATTAATATATACTATTACTAATATATATACCGATTCGATCATTTATTATCAATAATTTTCGTATGACGTATTCGCTAATTAAACAAACAAAAAGAAAAAAAAGGCAGAATAATAATCTCTTTCATGATCTATAAAAAATAAATTATTACGATAAAAAGCACACAAAGAGTATAAATATTCACCAAGAAGGAGAATCTCATTTGGTTATCTAGGTAATGTTATTTTTGTTGATGAACCTTTTGTTGTAAATAAATGAGAAAACAAAGAGATAATAAAAGCGCAGGTATTATTATCTGATGCTTTTGAAGTAGTGGGAAAGAGAGGTCGATATTTTAAAACAAAAATATTGAAAAAGAAAACAAACCAGCCAACGTGAAAATAAAGTTGTCGAAAATTCAACATTACAAAGCATAAAATAAAATAAAATAAAGAACATCGATGTATCCGTGGGCCCCCTATTATGCCGTTGTAATAATTATTAGTCGAATGAGCGTTATTTCGACCCATATATGCTACGTTTTCCCTCGCGATGTAATATCATTTTCATCTTGATATAGACATTTATCGAATTCTCGAGAGATTCGATGCTGCGCGTAATAATTCATATTTCGCGTGGTCGAGAACCGAAGGATGGAGAGATCAAGAGGGATGAAAAAGAGAAATAAAAATTATATGGCTTAAAAGAAGAAGAAGAAGTAGAAGTAGAAGAGAAAATAACATTAAAGAAAAATAAAGGAACGAAATAAAAGAGTGGTGGTAGTGGTGGTTGTGAGGAGGAGGAGGAGGAAGGGAGAATAAAAATGGTTAGATTCGATCGAAGAAGTCGAAAGGAAAAGAAAGAAACGAGTCAATTCATACTTCTCTTTCTCTCTTTCTCTTTCTTATAATCCTTCGACTTCTCTTATCGTCGAGTTGGTTTCAAGCTTTGTGAAAGTGGTACAACGAAGAAGAATAAGAGAAAGATGAGTTGAATTTCTAGCGGTTTCTGGAATTATTAATAATGGCGAAAGGATCCAGGACAATACTCATTCTCTCATTTTCTTTATTTTCCTTTCTATTTCTCATAGGTTTTTCTACTAGGAGACCTTCCTGCAAGAAACCGAAAAATGGAAAAGGGTGCGATTCGAAGAAGGGATGCCCGGTATAATAAAAAAAAAGAATCTCTTTATTATCTTTTTGAAGATGAGATAGTAACAGGAACACAGTCCTTTTTCTGTGTAAAGTCCAATAAGATATTAAGAATTTTCTTTAGTATTTTCTGCTAGGGTATGATATAAGGTTGTTCACCGGCTTTTCTTTTGATTTCTCTTACACCTATCTAATTCTTTTTCTTATACGAAGAAAGATAGAAATAAAGTAAGAAAGAAATAAGGTAAAGAAAGAATGTAAGGTAGATAGAAAGAGAAAGGAAGGAAGAAAGGAGTAAGAGAATAATAAAAATGGCAGATAGATAGTAAGACCCTTTCGATTTCAAGCTTTTTGCAAGGGACGTTACTTATTCTTCTCTTCCTAGTTCTCATCCTCTTCTTTTTCCTCCATATTCTTCTTTCTATCTCTTACTACTTCTTCGTACAAAGCTTTATTTCGAAGACTTATTGTCCAAGACTTTTCTTCTTTCTACTCTTGGGTTGAACACGATCGTTCCTTAATCTTGCTTCTTTCCGGTACTTCGTCGATAAAATCGATGATAATTACGATCTTTTTATCTACGAGAGCAAGCTTGGATCTTTCTTCTCATTGTTCTTGTTTCTTATCGATAATACCATTATATATAGATATATTTATGTATTATATTTCAATAAAAAAAAAAGAGAAAAAATAATAGGAACAAATTAAAAGATTAACAATTAAAAGTAATAAGTTAAAAGTTGTTGTTTTTTCATATCATATTATTTTTCCTTTACTCAAATTTACGAAGATGAAAATGGAAAGTGTGAGAAATAAAGTGATAAAGAATGGGATAACAAAAGAAAGCAAGAAAGAAAGAAAGAAAGAAAGAATGAAAGAAATAAAGAAAAGGATTATTTTATATTACCAACCCTCCAAGAATAAATGGTCCTACATAAATGCAATGAGATATTAAATGCACTCGACTCGCGGGGGCACGATGCGAATAATGCCGAGAAAGATATACTTTGCTTATCGCACATTATGGTTCCGGTGCTACGGAAAATATTTTTTACCAGACAACGACTCTTCTCTTCTTTTTCTTTTTGTTTATTTTTTGTCGTTTTTCAATTTCCACGAAGTACTTACACAATAAGAAGTAAACAAAATTGATTAAGCTCTCTAAATATTTTTCAATAGTGATATTCAAAGTTTAATACCATATCGGTAATGCTTTTATTAAAATAAATATAAATCTTACGTGATAATATTTTATTTAAATATTTATCGATGGAATATAATATCGCTGTGAATATATTTTATATTATATATAAAAATATATTTTTATTTATTCTATATCCCATAGCTATATTTTTAAAAAATGCATTCTACGATATATTTATATTAGTGTTTATATTTCAAAGGAAACTAATGAAAAGAAAAGGAAGAAAATGACGTTTATGAGTTTATTTATTTTACGAACATGTAGATATTGTAACTTTTGTTTTCGTGTTAAAGTTTATTTCCCTTTTATTTTGCAATAAATTCTCTTTTCCTCTCTCTCTCTCTCTCTTTCTATATATATCTCAATTCTTAAGACATATATACTCATTATGGTTTTTATTACCATCTTATCATGAAGACCTACGATATAGGTAATTCTTTTAAAAGAGATTTATGATAGGCCAAGAAGACGACCGGCAAGTCCTTCCGTCGATTTAATGGCCGACACTTTTCCTTTTATTCCTTTTCTTTTAGACCGGTCCGCAGTAACCTTACCTGCATCACCGTGTGTTCTATCAATAATCGAAAACCGTTACTCCCTTACGATCTAATCAAATCCTCTGTATACGACTTTATCCCGATCGAATATCTCTGCTAAGTTCGGCATTGAGTTATCGCTTCATAAACTTCGACATACATCTCAATCGAATTATATATATAAAAAGAATAAAAAATAATCATGATCACGCTCAAATAAAAAAGCTAACACTTTAACTATCTATAATTTTTTGTTCACTTTAAAATTAAATGTAAAAACTTGTTTACAACAAGTAAACGCGTCGAGAAGTGATTTTATCGTTTATCACACTTCTGACGATATTTATTAATTCTTAGATCAAAAGAATGCGAGGTGAAGATGAAGAGGGGTGGGAAGATAAAAAAGAAAAATAGGAAATACGAAGTCAAGTAAAATCAAGTTCCTTGATTGGTATCTCTAGGAGGAGTATTGTAAAACTACTTTGGCAATTCTCTAATTGTTGTTTTCTTCGCTAGGCACTTACAGATTCCTGGTGTTGGTTAGAAGGACGTTCAAGAGGATTTCACGATCGGAAAAAGTAAATAAGGAAAAACGAAAGAAAGATAGATAGAGATTGAGAGAGACAGATAGAGAAAGAGAGAGTTAAGAACTTGGAGTAAGAAGAAAAAGAAGAAGAGGAAGAAACGCAGGTTACATTCATTGGTTCGTCGGTGTCTTAAGACGTGCTTGTGAGCGTTAAGAGAAACGGAGAAGCCCAATTAGCGGTCATTAAGCTTGCAAATATCTAACGGACACGACGGTGCACTAGCTTAATGGGCCAGCTCGTAGTTGAAACTAAATATCTCTTCTTGGTGTTTGATGACTATGCGCATGTTTCTCTTCTTCTTCTTCTTCTTCGTCTTCTTCGTCTTCTTCTTCTTCTTCGTCTTCTTCTTCTTTGATGGTTCTGTTGGTGTGTGCGTGCGCGCACATAAGCCAACGTTCTCGCGCCAATTCCTCCTCGAGCGGCAACCTGACTGGGGCACGCGAAACATATTTCATTCCCTAATGGCCGACTTAGCATAATGTATGCCTCGGGCAGAATCTCCCAACTATGGGTAGGAGTAGCTCCGTTCAGTTCCTTTACCGTTTGCCAATCCAGATGCCGTCTGGTGCATCCTCCTATGATCGAATTAGATATCCTTCTGAATTATCGTACTGTCGGACTTAGCATTGATCTGTTCCTCTTCTTACCATCAATTTACATAGGCTTACCGAATGACTACTCGATTGATGATATAGGATATAATAATATAATCCATCCTATTTCTAGAATTCAATTATATATCTTTTAATATTTGTATAACTTTTTGTGACTAATTGCATTAGATTAATTATTTAAAAAAAAAGAAACAATGACCATTGTAACGAAGAGAATACTTAAAATAAATATCGATATTTTCTTTAGGATCGTATTAGTATAATAATATTATATGGTGTTGTATATTTTGTACAATATTATAATTACTATTATTCAATACTAGATGAGGGACGTGTACTAAATGAACTTGGACTATCCTCTATGATTATTCCATTTGAAATTATTCTATACTCTATACAGCAAAATATAGAAATTTATTATTAATCCATTGTCGAGATATAACCTCAGGGTTTGCATTTGTGTCTGTTATATTGTATTAACTATATGGTTAAAACCATCTCTTCTATCTCGCTTTATAATGACAGTTTAAATATCGTAAATCACTGTATAAAATAAATAACTTTCGCGTTAACAATCAATTATTTATTACAAGTTTAAAACATTATTCATTTGATCAACGTTGTACGTATTAAAAGAATATGTTTATCGAATAAAATGAAAGAGAGAATAAAAAATAAAGCATCTTTTTCTTAAAGACTTGTTTGTTAAGTTTTCGACTATTAGCAGATACTGAACACTTAATTTTTACCAGTTAAATGAAGATCAAAATAGAAATTACTTAATTGAATACACGAGTAAGAAAGATTGGTTGATCCGAGAGGAGGAGGTAGAGGAGGAGGTAGAGGAGGAGGATCTTCTATTAGAACAGTCGATCGAGTCAGTCGATCGAGTCACGAGATCATTCCTATAAACCAACACACGAGGAGAGAATCGTGACTCGTCTCGACACGAAATCCTTGAAATTGCCGTACCCATTGGGACGAAGTAATTTGTCGTAGAACCGGTGGAGCAATCGTACGGCACTGCCAACAGGATTTAAACGGTGCCTGACCGCAAAGAGGGAAACACTGGAGTATCCATTCTACGAACGCACCCCTATCTTTCTCTCTCTCTCTCTCTCTCTCTCTTTCTTTCTCTTTCCCTTTCTCTCACTTCTCCCTAGCCATCGTCATTTCAGGAATATCCACTATGGTTGAAGTGGAATCTACTTTACCACTTGCTTAATTTCACCACTGTACTTTATACTCTCTCTCCCTTTCCCTTCATGAAGGAGGAAAAAGAAAAAGAGATAGAGAGAGAGAGAGAGAAAGAGAACCTTTCTCCCTTGTTGTTGCAAGAGATGAATCGAGATTTAATCAAAGCTAGAGCCCAGGGTTGTCGTTTTGTTTCGAACAGTGTGCATGTTCGATTTAGCTCTGACTATTTCGAATGTGGTTTGAATTATCAAAGCTCGAACGTGAAAGCATGCGCGTTTCCTTCTGTATTTTCGTGAAATGTTTCTACATACATATATATAGATGCATATGGTATGTTACATTTACTACACCGGGTTTATATTTCCAAAATTGAATTTCTATGTAACTTGATCGTTTGATTTTTGTGAATAAAAAAAAAGAAGTAAAAATAGACAAGAGTCATGTAATACGAATTGTTAACAATTCAACAATATTAGGTTTATTTTTTCCCGATGATTTGATATTGTTTTAAACAACTTTGATTCGAAATATTTGATATATCTGTGTGTATTCCCATAGAAAAGTTTTATTGCTTCGAAAAATGGTATTATTAAATACACAAAAAGAAATAAAAATGAAGAAAAAAAAAGAAGTTATAATTGTATCTCGTTGGCGGGTAAAAGATCTTACAGAATCACTCCGACGATGATTCTTTTATACCACCGTGTCTGGATTTTTCCTTTTTCTGATTTATGAAGCTACATAGGCGAAACGTGGTTTTTCCCCGTTATTGCATCGTACGTACCTCTCGGTGTATAACACCAAAACGCTATTCGTGGATTATAGGAATTTTTATTTCTTGAGCTGTGTGTTCACATAGTCCCGTCGGGTCTATAAAGTATAGAAACTTTTACTCACTTTCTCTCTCTTTCTCTCTTTCTTCTTCAACTCATCCGTCTGTCCTTCTCCCATTTCTTCGTTTCATCGTAACGCTTTGTATCCCCCTTCTATTCTTTAGCCCCTTCCCGGATTTTTTTTCTCACCAACTGTTTCTCCAACTCGATATTCCAACTAGAGAAATGTATAAAGTGGCTCTCTCTCTTTCTTTCTCTTGCTTGGAACTCTATCTCGATCTCGTTTTAAAATAATTCAAGTTAGTGACCTCTTTCTTTCGTTCTCACCCGTTTTCTCTCTCTCTCTCTTTCTTTCTTTCTCTCTGTTTAAAACTAACTCGAATGTGGTAAAAGAGCAGGTTACCAATACCACCATCGACCCTACCAACCACCGACACCAATACGCCAGAGGCAATCTTTCAGCTTAGTTCGCTTTTACTATCATCTTATCTTTCTTCCTTTTCCTTTTCTAGTTATCCGTAAATCCAGACGATACCGCAATTAGAAGCCGTGTAGAAATGCGACCGCCTCAAACACCGCCGGGCGTCTATGCACTTTCTAAACTGCAAAAAGAAAAATTTAAATGACGAGGGAATGAAACCCTTGAAATGAGGAATAACTCGTTACACGTTCCACTTCGAACTGATTTTCATACAAAATAGTGAACTCTTTATTATTCTTCCTTTTTTTATTTTATATAATTAAGATATTTTTATGATATATATATAGGAAAATATATAACTGGAAGAAAAATATTGCAAAACTCGTATTTCATGCGCTATTTATTATGTAGAACTTGTGTTCGAATTCATGCTCGAAATAAGTTCTTCTTAAACATTGACAAATGGAACTTCTGTTTATCTGATCCCAATGTTAAATGAATTAAAACACAAATTCTTTTATTATTGCAAGACGTCACAGTGAAGTTATATCGTTGTTATTATTAAGTTCGTGGATCCTTTTCTTTTTTAAATCCTCTAACATATAACAAAAGTTTCATTCTCGAAATATTTTTCTTCTAAAAGGAAACCCTCGTTCATTTGAGATCTTAATGCATTATTTGAATAAGATGTTTAGTCGGATACTTGGAATAATAATAATAATAATGAAGAAATAACAGTATTTAACAAGTTTAACCATACAGTATAATAAAAATAAACAATTAACAAATAATTGAAAAGAAAGAAACAGGAGAGTAACAATTAAAATTTAATATTTCACGACGTAGAACTTCGTTATCCAAATTTAAAACAACAGATTTTTTAAATGACTTATAATCAACGTTACTTGCATTCAATTAAAGAATTTGAAATAAGCTAAAGAAACTACGTTTGTCAGTCTCGAATGTATTAATGCGAAATTTATTATAAAAATAATTCACATTCCTCTTAATTGACGACGTTATAACAGTACACTTGTTGTTATTGTTATCACTAAAAGAGGATTCCATCGGTCGTATTAAAAACTCAAAATATCCTATTAGTTTTCAACTACAAGTAAAGCAAAGGAAAGTTTATTGCTTTTAATTTGATCGGGATTAATTTAGCGACTTCCATTAGCGATGCTAGTATTTTGTTCCTCTCCAATCTTCTTATCTTTATTCGTTTGTTCGGATAAAAAGAAAATAACGTTAAGAAAAATTTCATAAGGAACAAATTATTTAAAGAATAACATCCATTTTGAGCCGAAAAATCAGGCTAATTCGATTGAATTAATGTACAAATGTACGATATCGTCAGACTTATTTGAAGTCACAACGTTGGCGATGCTTTTAAAAGCGCTTCTTCGAATCAGACGGCATTAAATGCTCCAGGCAATCGTTGATCTTCTAAAGTCTTCGAGAAACGAAACAAGGGGAAGGAAAAACGATAGATAGAGAGAGAGAAAAAAGAGAAGTGAAACGAAACGAAAAGGAAAGGAAAGAAGAAGAAGACAAAGAGAGTAAGATCAAAAAGAGAAAAAGAAGATGAGATAGAGGAAGAAGTAAAGGAAGAGAAAGAAGAATTCACGTGGTGGACTAGAATTCACGTCGGAGAAAATCTTTTGTTGTACGCGACCTGGCTTCCACATAAAACTCAGCCAGACGTTTGGATCGATTTTACGCGAAGCTGCAGCAGCAGCAGCAGTAACGGCAGTAACGGCAGTAACGGCAGCAACGGCAATGGCAGTAGCAATGACGACGAGGATGGTGGTAGCTGAAACGACGACAAGGACGATGGCTAAGGGCAGTCCTTATGGGCCCTCGTGGCTGCAATACATATGCGTTGAACAATGTCGTTCACCTGACAAGAAAGAACGTGGAAGGTCTTTTCTTTTTTTTTTTTTTCTTCTTAGGAATAGAGAACATTGTTGGAGAAAGGGTATGGTATTAGGACGTAGACTTCTTTGTCCAGTAACCTCATTGTCCGAAAAATCTTGAGAAATCGGAAGGATGGAAATCCATCAAAAGACCCTCACAACACTTTAAGGTATTTTTCCTTATGCATGAGGTATTAAGTTGTGCATAATTTAAATTTTTCACCCTCCTTCCTTTCTCCACCCCTATTTTTAATAAGAAAAAAGGGAAAGTAAAATGGTAAAAAGAGATATATTCCATAAACACACAGATAATTCATTGATAATCTATAACCACATCGTTCTCCATTTCGTTGCATTATCCAATCTCCTTGAGTTAAATTTTCTCGACATCACTTTCATTGATAAATCTCTCTTCTAATCTCCTTTTCATTAAAAGAAAATAATAGTAGTAGTAGTTATAACAATACTAGACAGACATACGATACAGGGGTCATTCTGGAATGAAATATAGATATAAGAACGTCGGTCATATTTTTCACGAGTAAGTTTTCTGCTTGGCATTCCGGGTTCCGTACGCTCTCACTCAGTTCAATTTACTCTTTATGCATAAGGCATTATGTGGCGAACAACGATGCTCTTATTCTTTTCCTTCTTCGCTATCTTTTTCCATCGTCTCTACTTCTTTGCAATAGTTCGGAATAGCCTCGCGAATAGTCAACGACTGGAATGGCCGTACGTGCTTTACGTGGTTACCTTTACCGAACACCTAACGCATATACACACACATATAGGCATGTACATACAAATATATAGGTATAGAGAAAGAATGAAAAAGAGGGAGAGAGAGAGAGACAAAAGAGGAGATAGACGTAAACCTATACTACTTTTTCTTTTCTTCTTCTTTCTCATTTTCTCGAAAAGAATGTACCTCGAGAATAGAAGCGCGAAATGGATCTCACTTTTCTCAGGAAAATGGCTTCTCGTCGCAGTAGAAATGCACCCTTCGAGTGAATTTGCTACGCAGGATGCGCGTTCTACGAGACGTTATGGAAAACAGTCTGTATGTTAAAGACATTGTGTATATCTGCTTACAACTATCGATTTTATTTTATCATCTCTTCAATTTTTCTTTTCTCACTTTCAGAATATTTTCTTTTTTCTAAGATTAATGTTCTTTTAAATAAATAAATAAAAATATCTACACGATTAATATTTATTTAATTTGTATAATTAACTTAAGATCGTTCGATGTATCGACAAATATGTTATTTTTTCTTATCAATGAAATATTTGTTCTCTATTTCTGTAGTTAATCAGAAAATGCTTCTATCGAGATACAGTTATTGCTTCGTTATAAAGCAAATATTGATATTTAATAGAAATTAAAAATCATTATAAAGAGGAAAGAAAATTTGTATCTTTTATATTAATCTGAATATCATATACATATATATACATATAATCAATTAAATGTTATATATTTAGCACATATAAAAGAAAAACAGGCAAACGATTATTCGGTCTTTGATCGCTTAAACGCATAACAACACGGATTATATCGAATTTTCCTTTTCTATCAACCTATACCTTCTCTTTTATTTTTTCCTTCCATCTCGTTATTAATAATGATCTCTCATTAATATACTCGATTAAATTCTGGCATTTTGTTGAAGTATTTCGTTTGGTCTCTGACCTCTTCTCAAAATTTCCCCTATTGTATATAACATCCAAAAATTTCATAAACACACACACACACACTAAAAGAAACTTTAGAGTTATTATATTCCATACTCTCATTACATTTATCGCATATCCTCCTCTTCCTCTTCCTCTTCCTTCTACCCCTTTTCTATCGCAGTCGACTCGAATACAAATTTATATAATATAGCTTGAAAGAACGTATTGCATTAAAACGTTGGAATTACGCGAAGTAAAAGCGATTTAAAACGATCGTTTAAAGAGCTTTATGAATCTTTCAACGTTTAAGGAATTAAGGATTAATGGAATGTAATTTGTTTATAGAATATCTGCCTTCTTATAAAATGAATTTTCTTGTCGCTGTGATTGTGAAAATCGTGGATGGAAAATGTTATCGCCAGCCATCTTCTTAAACGTAATCTTATATTCGGTTTCTTTCGACGACATCTTCCTTTCATTGATGTTATAATTATGAAAATGTTTCTTAGTTTTTATTAATTAATTGAAATACGAAAATGACGGAGAGTTTCGTTTAAACAAAAAGACGAAATAAAACATTTCGAGTTTGGTTTTACTCTCTTTCCCTCTCTCTTTCTTTTTCTCTTTCTCTTTTTTTTTTATCTCATTCCTTATATTTCCAAGCATGTAGAAAATTAACTTTTGCATAAAGTTTGTGTATGTATAAGTGAAAATGTTTCATAAATATAAACGAATGGAAATATAAATAAAATGTGTAATATCGTGTAACATTGATATTACAAATTAAACCAGGTTTTCTTGAGAAACACGTTAATGGTTTTTTGATTTTATATATTTATTATAGAGTTTGATGTTAGTTGTTCGATAAAAACATGTTTCGTGGAGAAATAAAAAATAAACCATCTAAACTTATCTCCAACGAAAATTCTATCATCTTTTCTCGAATTTTTACTTTTTCTCCTCTCTCTCACACACTCTCTTATTTTCCCTCTTATTTTTCTGCTTTTTGTCGGCTCAGCTGAGATTCGAGGAAAGTCCTTCGTTTAGAATATATTTGTTCTCTTATGTTCGTCATCGAGTTTTCCATGGTTACTTCGTTCTTTTTCGAGATAAAATATTAAAACTTTGTCGAGTAAGAGAGAAAGAGAAAGAGTGAGAAAGGGATAACGAAAAACTGCTTTCGTAACGTGTGTACCTAGTGCTTGCGTTCCGAGTACTTTTCATTATTTCTTTTTTTCAACTCACGTAATCCTATAAATTTAACTTTGACTTATATTAAAATAATATACTTATTACTATTACGACGATATAAAAACTAAATGCAACTCGACTAATTTCACTCAAAAGACATATTTAAATAACTGCAACTTGTTGTTATTAACAATTGAAAAATAAAATGCGTCGTAAAAGTAACATCTAGTAATATCTGATTTGTTGTAAATTTGTTTCTGAAGGTAAAAAAACCTACGTTGTTTCTCGTAAAACACTACGAAATTATGAATTAATTCAAACATCTACAGTATAAGAATTTATTCTTCGAGTAATGTATTATTCTAGGCTTTAAGAAATTACAACGGAATAGTAATAATAATAATTAAAATTGAATTGAAGTGTATAGTAATTATCTCTTGAAACAGCAACCATAGCAGGGGAGAGTGTCGTCTTTCGTCAGTTTCAATAGGACATGTTCTAGATAGGTTGGCTATGCTGCCGCAGCGTATTATTAAATTCTAACGGGCTGTGGCGAGATAGCGGCCGAGCATGTAACGGATAGCGGCCATAATATTATACGCTTTACTCGCTATTTATTGCCGCTCGAGGTGCACGACGAACACAACGACAACGACAACGACAACGACAACGACAACGACGACGACGACGACGTTGGTTACGGGGAAGTTTTTTTTCCCTTCTTCTTCTTCTTCTTCTTTTTTTCTCGAGATCGTTTGTTAACGCCCCTATTCTTTTTAAAAACGAATCCCCAGTACTAATTTAGATAGGTTAATAAACTCGTGCCACTGAAAGAACGAAAAAAAAATAGAAAGATAAGAGCGTAGATCTAAAAAAAAAAAAAACACAAAATAAACAGAAGGAAGGAATAATAAAGGGAAAATAGAAAAAGGCAAGAGAGGGGAGGGAAAAGTTTTTTTTTCAAACGATGAAAGAACGGCAATTCGTTCCTGTCGAATTTACATTTCCTCGATAACCGATATTCCGATAATATTATCAGCTCAAATGCACAAGAACCTAACGCTGCGAAGTTCGTATTGTAGGAAAAATAGAGAGAGAAAGAGAAATAAAGGAATAGAATGAAAACAAAAAATAGAAACAGAGAGAGAGAGAGAGAGATTGGATTATTTCATCGTCTAGGAGAATTTAGAGTCGTCATATTTTAAGAATAGCAAGATAAAAGAAACCAAATACAAGGGGATACGTATTCGTAAAATAATATTACCTTTGCGAGAACATCCAAATTGTGAATTGATGATTTAAGATAGGATTTTTACAAAACGTTTAGCTCAAATGTTTAAGAAATTATTTCAACGTGATCGATGTAAAATCTATATCGACGTTTATTTTTTTCTTTCTTTTCTGTCGTTCATCAAACTTTCAAGTGCACTACTTAAGGGTATCCTTTGTAAGATTTTTTATTTTTTTTTTGATAAACCTTGCGATAGAAAGAAACTTTTATCAAAGCCTTAGACCGTTAATACGAATAAGAGTACCTGCGTTTTTTCTTTCATTAAAATAAAAAGAACGTTACAAACGTCTGGATAATTAAAAAAAAAAACGAAGAAAGGGAAAAAGAAAAACCATATTTAAAAGAAAAAATATTTCTATAAAAAATTCTTTCGCATTTTCTTTCTATCCTTTACTTCGCTTCTTTTATCCCCCGCAAATTTCTGATTCTTATCGTCGTGCAGCCTCGTTACTTGAGAAAGAATCACGAAAAGGGGAGGTGCTGCTAGTGGTGGTGGTGATGGTAAGGGTACATGAGAGAAAAAAGAAATGGAGGAGGCAAAAGAAACGATCTCTTTCTTCTTTCTCTTTGGAACGGTAGAAAAAGTGAGCCAGAGAAAGAGAGAGAGTGAGAGTGAAAGAAAAAAGGAGAGAAAGGGATAGAAGAAACGATCCAAGCAAGACAAGGGAAATCCTTTCGGATATTACTATACTCCAAGTGCAATTTCTTTCTCGTTTCAGCTCAATGTAAGTATATAAGCGACTACTACTAGGCTAAAAATTCCGCGAATCCTATAATCTCGGATATATGCGTTTCCTGTTCATTGAACGTCTAGCACGACGAGTACTTTCCCTTATGCATGTAGAATCTACATATACATATATCTAGATAAGTATTCACTCTTCGCTTAGGATGGATACCAAGAAAGAACGAGGGATATAGAACGCCAAGCGCGTTCGCCTAAGTTTTCCGATAAAAGTTGAGTCGTCTATGAAGCCGATCGCGTTTATTCCAACGATTTCTTCGACGGCTCGAAGGATAAGCCGATATCTTTTGTCACTTTTATTCCCCCTCCACCGAAACCAACCACCACTCCCACCCACAGCCCTTCTCACCGATTCTTCGAGTCGAAATGATTTTCAACGTTTCGTCTATCTAGTCGTAAGACGACACTTGTAATCTTCCCATATAACAAGAAGATAATGCATATATATATATATTTATAGAAAGTATAAGAAAGAGTAAGAGAAACGATCGTTTTAGAACACCATTCAGGATACGAGCTAGTAGCAATATTCCTTTTACGTTCTCCCTTTTAATAGACCAACGTTCCTGTCATATAATTTGAGGTAATCGCCAGAAAAATGGAGTTTTCTATTGGATACTTCCTTAAAGTATCCAACCAAATCACTATTCGATCGGTTTTACGATCTCGAATGAATCGACTAAAAGTGTGAGAAAGATGAGATATAGGAAGTTGTTAAGCTTCGTTGATTGTACAGAAAATTATCTCAATGTATCTTTAAAAAATGTTTTAGAAAAATAAATAGGTATTAATTCTGGAAAAGGTTAAAATATACATATGTATATTAACTCTCGAAGTGAATAAGAGGACATTTGAAAAGAAAATTTTCTTCTACGGAATTTCTCTTCTGTACTCCAGAGAACTCTTTGTAAAGTCGTTTCGTAGATATTATACGTCAGAGAAATACTGAAATCCAGTCCTAAGATAATTCGTTCTTTTTCTCTAACTCCAAAGTGAACGGTCGCGTACCGAGTAATCGAGAAATCGGAATCTGAGCTATCCTCAAGTTCCTCCTTAACGTTACCGGTAGGTTCGTTCTCGTTTTATTTAAAAAGTGTCTGATTCTCGTTCATGAAAGTTATACTGCACTTGCATTTCGTACTTGCACTATCGTACTTGCACAATCGTATGTCTCTCTCTCTCTCTGTGTATACAAACATGTATCAGAAGTAACTAACTTCTACGTAGATACTAACATATTATACGTATGTAAAATACTTATATACAACTTTTTCGTTTCGATAGTGTGTATATGTCATAAATACTTGCGTGTAAAGAATTGCAAGAATGCTCTAGCGAGAGTCGTTATCAAGAAAAGCTTCCGGCGTTCGGTGAGTCACTTGGGTGCCACTAGCGAATCGTTGGGAAAAGATAGAAACGAACGTACTTCGAGGATGATTCGTACCACTACAATGGTATAACTATATTCTTTCTTTATTTCTTTCTATTTATTTTATTTTTCTTTCTATTTGTTTTTCTTTTTCCTTTTTCGCAAGCGTAGAGTCGAGAATTTTTATCGAAAATTTTCGAGGTACACGCTTTTTTATCGCTTTATCATTTAACGTTAAACCCGTTCGTTCATGAACGAGTTACAGTTTATCTTTTTACTTTATTTTTATATTTTCCTTACTTTACCAAATTATTTATTATTTATATATAATAATAGTAATAATAATCGTTGATGTTTTATTAAATTTTTTTGTTACTTTATGAAAGGTAGCAGGAAAAGATAGATTAATAATATCTGAAGAATCAATATATTGATTCGAGATTAATTATTTATTGTCTGATATTTTGTTATAAGTGTTTACAAATACAATATACAAAGATAAGAAATATATTTGAAGGTTTCAAATGCAATTGTATATCGAGGGTATTAAAATAAGATAGAAAAAGGAAGATAGATAAGAGATTTTCTTTTTAAGAAAAAGTTGCTTGGGATTTATCTGAAAGACCGGGGACGTTTTCACGTTTCTTCATTGTATGCGTTTCTTCAATGGAAAGCTATACTCCTTGTAAAGCAGAAAAGGTATAAGGATCTTTGAAAATGTCTTCGAAGCGGGTTGAGAAGGTTAAAGGTTGCCCTGTGTAATGTCGATAAGATTTTAAAAGAGCCGAGAAGTACGTCGCCTATGATGTTGTACGAAGATCGAAGGGCTTTTCTTTACAATCTTTCGACGTGTCTTCGTACCCCTCGAGAAAAGTATTCTGTTTTTTTCTTCGAAAACCATCAAAATCTTTTTTTGCATCGCTAAACTTGTATACAATATTTTTGTGTGTATATTTTCTGTAAAACAAGAACGAAAGCGCGAGTAAGATCGATCTCGTTTCAATTCTACAACATTTCTCAACAATAATGCATCACATGATATATTTTTCGAATTATCTAACTAAACAAAATAATAATAGTCAATTATAAAGAAAAAGTTATTAATTTTCTTTCAAAGGAAGATCTAAATAAATTCCGAGGAAAACAAAAAATTGGGGGAGAAAACAACGTTGGTACATTAACATCTGTCGTCGTTGTTTGTTGAAAAGAAGATTGACCGGTTAATAAAAAAAAAAGAAGAAACTCTTTTAACTTACAAAAGCAAATACTTAGCGGTTAAATAAAAAGAACTTTTCGTTTTGCGAACGACGAACGGTGGGTGGCCACTTCGTTAGAGCACCAGAAACAAATTCACCTCGTTTTTTGGACGGAAAGAGAAATAAAAAGAGAGAGAGAGAGAGAGGGTTGAGAACTCGAGTTAGATCGTTCCTGGTCGAAAAGAAAGCGGCAAAATAAAGTGCGTAAATAAAAAGGGAACTTTTCGTTTCGCGGCTTTAGCCATCGGTTGGTCCGTTAAGTAAACGAATTCTTTTCATTCGCCTTTACTCGATTCTCCCCGTTCTCTCTTATTCTTTCTCTCACTCTCTCACTTTCTCACTCTCTCTATTTCTTTCTCTATAAGAAGTTAGAGCAACGAGTTTAAAGAATAACGATAAGGAAAATTGCAACTAGGGAGAGGGAAAAGATCGAAAAAACTTCTTCGAAAGTAGCTCTGCCTTTTAGAATCTGAAAGATTCTGAAAGAATCTTACTTTCTTTTCCTTTTTCTCTTTCTCTCTGTCTCTGTCTCTTTGTCTCTCTTTCTCTTTCTCAGCGTTTCTCGCGCAGACCCGATGAACACGTTGCGATCATTGAAATAAAATAAAAAATAAAAAAAAGCTAGGAAGAAAATAAAATCGATTCCTTTTTTCCTTACTTTTTTTTCTTCATTTTCTCGTAGACGCTTGAAAAGTAGAACAGAGTAACGTCCTCTTTTCATTGAATTTTTCTTGATCATCTTCGTGAGGAAAAAGCTCTCCCCAGGGACGAGGTAGATTATTTTGGACAATTTTTTTGAGAATGTTTCAAAATGTTGATATCGAGAACTTTAATCATTGTTAATTACGAATTCGATAAATTCAAGTTTTCTTATAAGTTTAGCTAATATTTTTATCATCATCATCATCATCAGAGACGTAGGAATGAATTTTTTTGTATTCTTCTATCGATCAATCTTTCTTCCTGGTGGAGCATCAACGCCTTCTACGTGATTCGCATTCGTTAAACCAGCATTGTGAGATTCGTGTGCCAAAGTGCGTTATTCAAGAGTTTATATAAGTAAGTACATATAGATATATATATACTACATATATGTACGTCCTTTTATATGTATTATATATATAGCATTCGAGAGATTCCTCTTAAAGAATAGGAAAAGAAAAGGAAGATTCGTTTCTGCGAACGACGTACAAGAGAGAGACTTCCTCTTAAATAAAACCACCGATCTTTCTCGAAGTAATGGGAAATACGTTTGTGATTTAACCATGTAATTTATGATTTTGTTTTTTCTTCATAGATAAATTCTGTGAAATGAACAAATATTCTATCATATTAAAATCATCAAATAAATGTTTAAAGGAAAAATTTAATGAAACGAAACAAAAATGTAAAATTATTATTATTATTTGTAGTATATTATATTATTTATATATTATTATTATTATTATTATTATTACATTTTAGTTTTATTATTTAACGTTATCAAGATTAATAGAAAAAAAAATTGCACATCTTGTTTTGATTCGAAGATCACGATGAAATCATGTCGTTCACCTGATAGTCGTCAATATGTAACATATGTATATGTTAATATTCGATTCGTAAAGAAAAGAGGAGGAGAGAAAGAGCAGAGAGAACGTTTCCTGCGATTGGATTTCTCAAAATTTTTTCGCAACGCTGACAAATGGATTTTACATCGATCGTTTTCTTTCTCTCTCTTTCTTTCTATCCCCGTTTCCTTTTTTCTCTTAGCTTTTTCTCTTTGATGTTTCTGTATCGAAGATTTACACACGAGGCACAAGACAATTTGTCAAATGTCAGGATAAGGTTGGAAAGAGAGCTTTTTTCCGACTTCTATCAGTTTCGTAGCAATAACATTAGAGCATTCCTAGGAATATAAAAGCTCTGGTAGAATAAACAAAATTTATTCAAGAGAGAATCATTGAGTCATCGATTATTATAAAAGTAAGACGTGTCGAAGAAATGGGAAAAAGGGTAGGGGAGGGAGGGGAGCCGAAGAGAGAGAGAAAAAAAGTATCGAGATGCTTTACGTCAAGTTAAAACGCAAAAACAGAAAATAGTTCTACTCCATACGAGTGGATATTATTTTTGAAGCACGCATATATATTTCTGATCGATATGGTTTTAAAAGGTAAAAAGGAAAAAAACAAGGATTAAAAATAGAAATAAAAATGGAAATAAAAATAAAAAACAAAAAAAACAAAAAAACAATCCTTTTACACCGTCGAAATGTGTACTTGACGTCTCGATGAATGGGCTCCGTTGTGTTGCCATTTTCGGAAAACACTTGGCAAAGGTCAAATGCGCTCACGTGTTTCGTACATAACAAATCACTGTTACAAGCCGTACATTCGTTTCTGTAGATTCTAGTACTTCTCAATTGCGAACAAGAAAAAACGAGGCATAGCTTTTTTTTTTTCATTGAAAGAAAAATTTAATCGAACTCGCGTGTAGTATGAATTTAAACGCACGTCTATTAAAACCGAATTTGTTTTCAATTCATTTATAAAGAAAATTTCTGTTTCGCATTGTGAATGAATTAATAATTTAATCGAAAAAAATATGTTTAAATAGAAATTAGATTTAAATCGAATTTAAAGAAGGTTTTAAAATAGAATGAACGACATATATATATGTTTCAAATTTATTATCACATATAATATATATATTTCACTAACGTTTAAAACACGTTTTTAACAATTAGATAAAATAGGTACAATTAGTAAATACATGGAAGTGCGAAAGATCGATAAAGAGGACTTATCCAAACACGGATTCGAATTGAGTTCCTTTCTCACGTCGCGTACAGTATAGAGTATGTACCTGTTAATATACTACAGGTTAACGTATATATATATACTCAATTTCTATATTGTTGAACTTCACGAAACCTTGTTCGGTACTCTATTATCTCTCTCTCTCTCTCTCTCTTTCTTGTTCTCTTACTAACTCACTAACCCCATACCTCTTTGTCATCGAGTGGACATTGATCGTGAGAAAGTGGTCAGAACTAGCTCGAACGTTCTGAATGCAAAGACCTTCCTCTCTTATCCTTGTAGAATTGTAGGAACTGAAGGAGATCGTGACGTTTCAGGAAGACGACAAAGCTTAACTCCGTATATTCTGTAATCTATACCACGCGAGTATTTAAATTCTCATTCCACAATAATCTTTGATTGCATTTCGCGATCTAAATAGAGGATTAGATAAATAGAGATTGAGATAAAGATAGATAGATAAATAGAGAGAGAGAGAGAGAGAGAGAGAGAGAGAGAGAGAATGTGTAAGAGAATCCCGACGAATGTTCTACGTTAATTAAGACTTATACGTAAGCTGCGATATTATTCGATAACAAGCAAGGCATACTATAGATTTTCACGTAAATATCGATTTTACATTTGGTTAAGCTCTAACTGTAATAATTCCCTCTAATTGATTATTTGGAAACAATTTATTGTCTATTTCAAAAATGTTGATTACGATATTAAAATATACGTAACATTTCTTTTTGATTCTTCATTTCATCGTATTTTTAAAATCTTTTTAAGTGAATTTATATATTTTTCAAATTTCTATTAAAAAAATAAATGCTAATACTATATATTATCAAAATAAAAACAGTTATCATTTGGATCTAAGAATAACTAGAAAATAATTATATAAAAATATACGTTACACTCGTTGTACGATTAATTTCCCGTACTTTACCGAATATCTTAAAAATAATTTAAAGAGAGAGAGAGAGTTCTATTATAATAATAAATGATATGCATTATTAGCGTATATAATTATGAAATATCAACACACAAATACACTTACAAAGTAATAGAATATTCTCAAAGGGAATTAAAACTGTAGTTCAGTTCCTCGTTGAAACCTACAAACGTTCGAATAAAAAATAGAAAAGAAACAGAAAAAAATTGATAGAATCTAAATTATATCTCTTTAAGTCGAGCTTTTCATCGAGAAAATGTATTTTTCTATTTCATTTTCAATCTCGCTCGAATGGCAGAAGCTCGAGAGAAACGTAACGTCGCTTTCTTCACGTCGAAGGATAATGGAAGGCATTAATATTCCGACACGAAGTCGATCTTGCGAGCGTTTCTACGTAGATAGACGTGTGTAAGTGTGATTATGTATGTATATATATATATATATGTGAGAAGAGTGTCTTGCACCGAAACGTGTTCTTTGGCGCGAGGCACATAAGCAAGGGGGGAAGAAGGTCGCTTTCGTATATCGATGAGACCACGGAAGGATAAAGCCATCCTCGTTAATCGAGAACATCCCTCGACCCTTCTTTTTTCACACTCTAATCCACCATTTTTCTTTATCCGACTCCAACTCTCCTTTCTTTTTCTACCAACTTACATACATAATTCACATGCATACTTAAATGTATACATAGTTTTTTCTATTTTTAAATAAACACGAGAAGAGTAGTCTATAAATCATTATGAAATAAACACATATTAGTACAGAACATTCGTTTCTCAAGTTGTCTCAAGTTACCCCTCTTATGCACTTTATGTATCTTATGGAAAAGAAGTATTACGATTATTAGAACTGTCGTTAAATATCGTTCCTAAATTTGTCATTCCTTTTATTTATTTATGTATGTTTCCTTCGTTTTCAATGATACCGTTCTCGAGGAAAGTATCCATACACGTTTTGAACAACCGCCAGCCATCGCGTGTGTAGGAGATTTCTATAATTACGAAGTGTCGAGTTCGCGTAATTATCGAAAAGTTGAAAATCGCTGCACGTGAGAGTGACCATCGTTAGAGAAGCCAGAGAAAAGGATCGTTGAAAAGTTTATCCCTGGACTTGTTCAATAATTAAATTCGTACTAAAACAGAACGGAAATGTGAAAAATTAAAAAAAAATTATAAAATTAAAAATAAGTAAAATCTCGAGTTATTTTTAAAGAAAAAATATAACGATAACTTTCATTGAACTATAAGCGTCTTTTCTTTTTTATTTTTTTCCTCGTCAAGTTTAACAACTAAACCGATTAAACGCATGACATATATATATATGTTTAACATCTTTCATATTTCCTAATTGAACGGAAATAAATTTTACTCTCGTTAGCATCGATAATTAAAATTTAATGAATCCCATTAAATGATGATTGAATTGATAAAATTTGAATATCAGTAAAAGATTCAACTAGAATGGTAATTAACCCGTTAAAAGAGATCACTTTGATTGATTTTTTTGTTAAACTTCGTTCGACGTCGAAAAGATACGATTCCTTTTTTTTTCTTTGTCCTAACTAACCTTATTCAGGTCTATTTTCATTTTTGTCCATTTTCTATTCGTCCTTTTTTTTCTGTTTTATTTTTACCCTCTCTTCATCGACCTTTCATTTTATGTCAACGGCAGTCTTATTCAGCCCTTTTATCGGATACCGGAAATGGATCTTCGATGATACTGATTCGTCCTCGGTGTGCTTGAAAACTTCCTATAGGTTTTTAACTCTCGCAAAAGGGTGGTTTATAAGCGTCGTTAAAGCTACGCTTTTCGGTATCCGGGTCAACCCGAGCGTTATATTTTGCGACAATGACAACGGGCCGCTCGTTAGGTTGGATCGATGCAGCAACGGACCTCGTCCGTTGTATCGTTATTATTTTATCAGGTGGAGACAACCCAAAGATCCCCCACTCTTTATTCCCTTGCCCAAACCCCCACACCATCTCTCTTCCACTTATTGTTTTACTGTGCTACTCCACACTTTAATATCCTCGACGATTCTGGAAAGTACGAGAGGACGCTTTTAATATTCGAGAGTTCGACGTGTCCTTCGACCCTACGAACAAGCTTGTTTTATCGATGCCAGTAAAAAAGAGGGGAAAAAGGGAAGAAGGCAAATGGATGATAATTACTAAGGAACCAACGGGAAAATAAAGTGTTGTTATACCTTGTGTCTTTATTCATTTATTTAACGCGAACACGCTTTTAAACGATAAATAGAAAAATTGTTATTGCACAGTGCATCTGTAAATTTTTATAAAACGTATTAATAATACGATTACGTATTATTAATTTTTTTGATAAAACTATAGTCCATGATTTCATTGACTTTTCCAATAATTGTTTGACCAAAGCGAGATAAATCTTTGACATGACAATGTTTAGATTGAAACTATTGAATCAGGCTTGTTCCAGACCTCCCCCAATCATATCCATAAATATTAAGAATTGTTTTTTTTATATTAACAACTCGAGTCATATTCTTTTCCTTTTTTTTCGTAATTAAAACTGCTAATTGTATCGAATTACTTGTTTATTTTCAATACTCAATAACATATCATCTTTCAAACGTTCGTTAGTGTTGCTAGATCCGATTAATGTTATCAGAGTTATACGATCCTAAGTCGGCTATCAGGAAAATACGCAGAAACTTTTTCCCCTCCCACCACAACCACCACAGATTCGATATTATTAATATAATTTAATACTAATAACAATATCACGCTACATTATCTGCCTACAATAACAATATATGTTAACATAATATTAATATAATAACGTATTGATATCATTGAGAGAGTATAAAACGTGCAGAAAGATTTTTGACTAAACTTTCAATCAATTTCGATAACATTTTCTAAAACTCTATTTTAACATTTTTTGTTTTTTTTTCTTTAACTCTAAATACAAATAATAGAAAAGAATATAATCCAGGCAACCGAGGTACCGGAATACGACGTATATATTATTTCTAGTCCGGTTAGTACAACAACATCGGGCTAATATTTTTCAACCATGGTCGAGCAGTCACCCCGGCCGTTTATCGAGCACACTTGACACGTAAAATCCATCGTCCTGGTCTTTTCTCCTTCCTCATCCACACACTCAGCACCATCCCCAAGCCCCCATTTTCGCACTTTTTTCTCCACTTCTTTTTTTTCCTTCCGCGACACCCCCGAAGCTGTAAACTTCACGTGGATCGTTCCACAGCTTTCGCGAAATTAAAAGTAAAGGAGGGTGCTGCTGGATCTGGAAGTGACGTATGAATTTTTTTGTTTTTTCTTGTTTTTCTTTCCCCATCCCTCTCTCGCACTTTTTCTTTTTTCTCTTCTATACTTTCCAAGAAGCAGAGAAGCACAGGGACAACGGAGGAACGATGTTTCTTTCATATAGAAGAAAAAAAAATAGAAGAAGGAGGGTTTTCTTCTATCTCACCTTCTCTTTCACTCATTTCCCAATCTTCTTTCTTTCTTTCTCCTCCTCATCCTCCTCTTTCCCTACTTTCCTCTCTTCCTATTCTCAGAGTTCCGGTGTTAATGGCAAGTTGGTCCTTTTTTTTTCTCCACCGTGGATGGAATGTTTCCAAAATCCCTGGAGGGGGACCCTTCTCTCGATAAACAATTTTGCGAGAAGTTCGAACGATCGTTTGGCGTCGGTTCCTACCTACGAAAAGCAGCAGCAGTAGCAGCAGCAGCAGCAGCAGCTTTTTTTTTCCTTTTCTACCTGGACCCTTGTCAAAGCTATAGGAATGGTTCGTCCTTTCTTCGTCCATCGTAGCATTCTCCAAACTTCAAATAAATCTCGAACGGTCAAAAAAATCCCCTAAACGTTTCAAGCCATCATTTTCCGTCATAAACATTTGAGCGCGCATCTACAAACACACACACACACACACACATACACAGTCTGTCTCTCTTTTCCTTTGCTTTGCTTTTTAGTTCCTCGTGTTTCTCTACTTTGCAATAGATACGAGTTTGTTCCCATTTCATTGTTTGTTTTTTGCTCAACGTCCAACCATCATAGCAATGTTCTTTTCTTTCCTTTTCCTTTTTTTTTTCATTGAAAAAAGGTAACTTCCGCAATAGGAGATAGTTGTTAAAAAAATGAAAATTATTTTTATTTGTTCCGTATCTACTTCCCATTCTTTTTTTTTAGTACTCTTGAGAGACTTTTCAAATATTTTGTAGAACATATATAGTATCAAAATGAAAACTATTAACGAAATTTGTAGTAGAATTTTATTGGAGTTACCTGATGGTTAAACTTTAAACGAGTTTTTCTCAAAACTATTATTTTTCTAACTAACTAAACTCACGCAGTTCTCTATAACTTTTTTACCCTTTACTCCAGCACCTCCTACACACTCCACCCTTTCACCCTTCTGTTCCGATAGATTTGTGAAAGTGTTTTAGGATGTTGAAAAGAAAATTATCTTTAGTTTTACAAAGTGGACCATCCATTTTATGGACGGAGACACGAAAAGGGATCGCCCGTAACATATTTCCACTTATACACTCTCACAAGGAACCCTATTGGAAAACCGGCTAATTAACATTCTTAATTTCTCAAAGTTTCTACCGACTTGAAAACTTCCTACGAGACTAGACTAGACTAGACTAGACTTTTATTCTTCTTCTTCTTTTTTTTCTCTCAAACTAAATTGGATTTATATCGTAAAATTCACTTCCGAAGTATATCACATCGTTGTATAAAATTTCTATACGTTTTTTCTTTCTTTTTCTTTTCATTATAATAACGATCAAGTTCAAGTTTAATCAAATTTGTGAGAGGATACGTTAAATTCAAGTATAAATACTCTTAAAAAACATTTTGACGATGTTAAAACATTAATAAATCTTTCACGAAAGTCTTCTGATATACATCGAACAATTAATTTTAGTTGAAAATTGATAACGTTGATAATGAAATTAAACTGCAATTCAAAATTGAAATATTTAATCGTCTAGTAATATTTCATTTTGAAAGAAAACATCTTTATTTCGAGTATGATTGATAGACGTGCGTTGTTCAGTGTTAGATAAATTAATTCGTCATAAAAACACGAAGTTAATAAAAACGGTCTTTCCTTTTCCTTTTTCCTCTTTTTTTTTCTTCTTCTTCTTCTTCTTTTTCGACGCTGTCTTAAAGCCCACTTTCCCCCGTTGATAAAACACTCCGCTGCACGAGAGGAGCTCGACATTGAAGTGTTTGAGAAAAAAATTTCTTACGTTCTTTTTTCTCCCACGTTCTCTTATTTTTTTTTTCTTTTTTTTACTTTCAGTAATGCTCTCTTCAATCGATAGATTCGGAAAGGAACAAAAAAAGAGGAAAACAAACAGAAACAAATAAAATAAAAAAGAAAGGAGAATCTCGGTGTATTTCATCGTTCGTTCGTAGAAAGTGACCCCGCTGAAAAGAAGGTAACCTTCTTGGCTCATGAATCTTCCTCAAATCGTAGAATCGAAACCTTGAAGTCGCCGACGTAATCGTATTTATTTCTCGTAGGAACATTCATTTTGTGGAAACACCGTCGTTGAGGACACGTAGCGCGAGAGCACAGTCGTCACGCTTCTGCAACCGATCGAAAGTGAGAGAACGGATGTGTGCGTTTGAGTGAGAAAAAGATAGACAGAAATAGAAAGAAAGAGAGAGAGAGAGTGTGTGTGAGTGAATGAGTGAGAGAAAGGGGTAGGAGGTGGAAAGCCATTCTGCCGAGGTTTGCTCTTGCTCGTAATTCTAGTTTAACCCTCCAGTGACTCGAGAATATAGACGACGTCGCGAGAGCGTCGCAATGCTTTCCTCGCCCATTGAATCCATCGTGGAGAAGGCAATATCGTAAGGAGAGAGAGAGAGAGGGAGAGAGAAATGGAAATATTATCTCTATGTGTATAAATGTATGTTTGTATTTGCGTGCGTATATATACGTGGGTGTGTAAGAGAGAAAGATTGTCTCTACGTATCAACATATATATGTGTGTGAGTAGGAAAGAGAGAGTAAGATATATTCTATATGTATTTACTTGTGATAGTAAGAGAGAGAGAGAGTGAGAGAGAGAATATTCGATCGTACGCTTATGTCAGTGGCGAAAATTTGTCAAAAGTCTTTGGAGAAGCACAACTTCGGTGTACCATCATCTCCACCTCTTCTCTCATCTTCATCATCTTCCAGGTCCCGAAGGACCTTTGATTCTACCAAAGTTTAAGGCTTTTCTCGCATGAATCTTATCTGTGTGCCACAGGCACACGACCTATTCCGATCGAGCGTGTGCCTCTTTATTTCTTCGCGTTAGCATCGGCAGCAAAAAGGGGTAACCAAGAACGAAAGATCGGATTGACTTTTTCTTCTCTTTCTTCTTCTTTCGTAAATGTGCCATACCATTCCCTGGACTCTCCTTCCTTCCTTCCTTACTTTCTTCTTCCATTTCATCGACTTTATCCTCTAATATCGAGGTAACGTTCTTTTTCGTGGATTTGTTAGCGTTCGATAAGTTTCTCCACCTTCTTCTACTTTTAGATTTTTATCGTTAATACATTGGAAATCGAAGTAGATTTCGTCGAATCCCCAATGCTAAGGATCTTTCCAAAAGTCCAAGATGGTCTCGGGATGTAATCGTGGATTTGAGATTATTCTGAAATATATTCTATGGCCCATGATTAAAGTTCATCTTTTGTTGAATTTAAAAAAAGGAAAGATCCAGTTTCAATACACTTCTTTTCCTATCACCTTTCTAATTAAATATAAATTTATTGTAGTGTCTTTATCACTGATAGTTTATAAAATGTAATAACATTTATTATATTTAGAAATCAATCTATCAAACAAGATTATATATTCTTTATCAATTAATAATTATATTTTAGAGAAATCACGGTAGAAAATTGATTATCCGTTAAATCGTTGGTTAAAAAAAAAAAAGAAAGAAAGAAAGAAGAAAAAAGAAGAAAAAAATGCAAAATGTTCGCTATCGATGACCTAGTCGTGAATGATAAACGTAGTCGATTTTGACTTCAAAGCACGTCGAGTTCCACTTTGCTCGCTTAAACTACCGCGAACAAGAACCTTTCTTACCGCGCATACCTTGTCATTTATCCTCGAGGCTACCTACCCTACTCCCTTTTTCCTTCCATTTTCTACTTTTCCGGCTTCTCTCTTATTCCGTTCGAGCGCCCTACTTAACAATGGAACACGAAATCGGGACTCGGCATCGAGCCTCGATCAACAATGCCTTACTCAGAGTCTTTCAAACCAAATGTATATATATATATACCTATATATATATATATATATATAATATATGTACATATGCAATACATATCATCCTTTCTTCTTATATTCAACAAAAATACGCTGGTATCATAATCCATGTCTGTTACACACTTCTTTTCCTTCAACGTGGAAACGTGATCGACAATTGGAAAAAGAAAAGTATCAAACGATGTGGGAGGAAAGGGGTAAGGGAGGGTCCAACTTGGAAGGAACACGAAATGGAACACCTAGAAGAAAAAGAGATGATCAAGGAAAGCTTTGAGCAATCATATGCGATACTTCTAACACAGCCAAAAAATCCCTCCATTCGCAATTCGGTATCTTTCTGTCTTTTTCTCGTTCTATATATGTATGTGTTTGTATGTGTATCCATGTGTGAAAGAGAAAGACAGAAAGAGAAATGGAGGTTAGCCTTTTCATCTTGATGATTTCTTTCACTGGGATTGCACTACTCTAATTCAGCTTATATTTCTTTTTCTTCATTTCTTTTTATTCGTGTTTCCTCCGTTTCTCTTTCATTCGCTTCTATGTATGTATGTATGTATGTATGTACGTATGTACGTTTTACAATTTTGCTGGATTTTTAACACAGAACGAGATAAAAGTTGTTTATCATTTCATATTTGCAGATTGTCTTTTACGTTTTTTATGATTGTTTTGAATAATATTATTGAACTTATATATTTATATTATTTTTATAGTTAAAACTCAAATCGTAAAGAAGAATATAAAGATTGATGCAAGAAGTGGAACGTGAGAATTCGTAATACCACCTTATCTTATCGTTGAAAACGTATTCGAATCCAATGCATTGCAGATTCTTTGCTAGACTCTAAAGTAGATCGAACGAAAGAACTCGTGTGAACGCGTTAAGCTGTGGCAGAAGATAGTTACTATAAGAGATAAAATCTTTTTTTCTTTTTTTTTTCCTTATAGAAACACGACGAATTAACAATCAATATTTTTTTTCTCGAAGCAGAAATATTTACATAAAAGGAAAATAGTTTCTCTCTACAAAGAAATATATGCAAGTGTATAATATAAGAATAAATATTTGAAGTAGCATTGCAGGTGACGTATAAAAATATTATCGAATATCAAATAGATATTTTATAAGTCGAAAGAGTGTTACTTAAAATTCTAAGCATGGGTGAGGTATAGTAGATACATGTATGTACAATTTTAAATACATATATCATCATTTCAAAACCTTGATTATTTTTAATTTATCTATGGTTCATTCATAATTGATTACAACGACATTCAATATATTTTTTAACTAAAAATACATTTATTTATTTTTTAACACAAAATTTTTTCTTTTAATACTCATCGTATAAGTGAAATCTAAAAAAATATATGAATATACAGTAAATTCAGACAAAATATTAAATTTGGACATTCGAAGCAATTATGATGCGTGTCCCACATATGTATACCAGTATACGTATAACTCATTTTATATTCGGATAACCGATTTTCGGATAATCGACGTTTCGAATAATCAACGCTCTACTGCTTACAATAATTGGACATTTAAAAAAATATAAAATAAAATAAAACATTACATTGAACTTATATGTGTGCATCGGAATTTATTTAAATGATTTAATTAAATAAAACGATAAGATAATTTTTATCGTATTGCTATAAATTAGACATAGTAACATTTATAAAAAGTAAATAAAGTAGAAATAAATCTTCTTCCATTAATCAGATATAAAATTAAGAAATATCAACTCCATCTGGGAACCATTAAAGAAAGGTTATTCTAAAATGTAGAAAATCTTTGAGTTGGATACCGCGAGTAAGGATCAGGATGAAGAAGAAGAAAGAGAAGAAGTAGAGAGATGCCATGAATCGAATGCAAAACGTACTAGAAACGAGAGGAAAGAGAAAAATCTCCGATAACACACTGAAAGATCCGTGTGAAGAGTACTCAGTCGAATGCAGCGTCACGTTAACAAATCTCAACGCAAATTTCCAAGCTTTCTTCTTTTCTCTTGGGGTTGGTCCGTTCATATCTCTCATTGTTTCTTTTTTTTTCATCTTATCTTAATCCAATTTATAGAACGCGATGCAGAAGAAGCATCTGTTTAATTTTAAAACGATGTACTAATAAAAAGATAGATACTTTTATTATTATTATTATTATTATTATATACTTGTAGGATTAAATTTATTGAAGAATAAATAATAGAGTATAGAAGTGAATAATAATCTTCACAAATGAGTATAATTCTCATAATAATACTCAGAACTCGCAGAATAATATTCAAAATTATTTTAAAATACTCACACTAATACAAAAATAATTTGATATGTTCTCTAAACTCTCTCTGAAGGTACTATCTTCTTTCATCATCGTTTGCTATAGTCTTTTATTACTATCCTTCGATCATAGAAGGATAATAGAAGATCATTTATCATTTTCTGAAAGATACCTCCATATATAAAGTTTCTACTAATACGTTTGATCTAGTTTCTTAAAAAAGAAAAGCATATTCCAAAAAATATATTTTTATTTGTACTATATAATTATGTCGCCTAACAACGAAGTTAAAAATAAATACCTATTCGACAAATTTAATATTTAAATGCCCTATATATGCATCTAGAGTTACAGGCTTGACTGGTTACGCGATGAACATACTTATTTTACGAGATTATTCTATGCATATACGTCGATACATTAACCTACATAATTTCTTGGAAAAAGAAAACTTAAAAAATTAAAAACGTTAACTCCCCTGAACAATTATTTACTTCGATGGTTTCTTTAAAATATATTCAATTAACAACGAATCGAAAATCATTTATCTCGTCCTTTATTGGTCCACGCAGGCATCACACATTTCCATGGACAATTCAGCATAGTCTCGGCAACAGGAACTCCACAACTAAACTTCCTCTTTCCCGGGATTAACTTTGGCAATTAACGAAACGACGAGAATTCCTTGAAGTTAGAACGACTGTACGGAAAATCATCGGTATTAAAGAACCAATTCATTCCCATTGTTTTGTTTAATCTTCTAACGTTGGAACTTACATTTTAAACTTAGAACTCTGTCTTTTAATTTAAATCAAAAAAGAAAACAATGATCTACAAATCGTGAAAACGATTTTCGTACTTACTGAAAATGTTCATTAAAACCAAAAAGATTGATGATCCAATCAACCTATAACAATTCTTTTTAACGACAAACAAATTTCTACAAAATTAAAATGTCGTTTCGCAAACGAGGAGGGTGGGATATAGAGGGAAAGAATGAGGGGGGATTGTAGGATGGCAAGAAAGGACGACAGGGACAAACTGAACGCATCACTGGTGTCTAAAAGACAATGAGCAATGTACTTCGAGAACAAGGAGAAGTTGGAAATCGATATCCTGTCTTCTTCTCTTTCTGGTCAAAAGAGAAACAGAGCGACAGAAAGAGAGAAAGAGAGAGAGAGATAGAAAGAGAGAAAGAGAAGTTACCACAAAACCTGCCGTCTATCCGATCTTGGACACAACGGAGTCCGTTAATCCAGCTAATCCGTGGATAGGAAGACCGGCGAGGAGTAAAAGTGGCTATCAAGGGGGTGGAGAGGAGCAAAGACGGTGAAGAGGATAAGAGCGAGAGAGAGAGAGAGAGAGATAGTCGATAGGTTAGGTACGTAGAAGACCAGACGAGCATCCTTCAGAGAGTGTGGAAGAGAGAGAGAGAGAGAATGAGAGGAAGGGTGAGTTTGAGAGAGAGCAAGAGCAACGGTGCATAGCTATTCAAACTATTCTAGTTGGGAGGAATTTGGTGCACCCAGCCACCCGGTATATACAGTTCCAGAAGGGTTCCCTATAGCCGGCTATTCGTGCCATAGTTTCTCGACGTAACCGCGATCGAACGATCCGCCCACACTTTCCCGTTTCCTCCAACTCACTATCTATCTGTCTCTATCTCTTTCTCTCATTCTAGAAGTCTCTTCTCTTCTTTTCCAGCAGCAGTAGCAGCAGTAGCAGCAATTGTGATCCACCTCCACAAGCTCTTTTCCCTCCTATCCCTTTACCCCTTTTCATCCTATCGCTGGCGCTCATTGTGGCTCGAACAATTTGTCTTCGCATCGATGAATGGGATTACGTACCCTCGAATCGCCATCACCGCGATTAAGGATGAAGCTTGGTTCTACTGGTTGGAGGGTTTGGTGGTGGATGGGTGAGGGGGTCGGGTAGCTGAAGAGTCGACAATACGCGTCTCGTTCGTGGTTATGGAAGTTGCTTGTGGATGTTATCGATGGTTTTGAAAGTAAGGATGCTTGGTAACATCACTATTTGTAGTAGTACGATGGAACCAAATTTGTCGAAGGTACCGAGAATTTTTCTTCCATTAGGCTTGTTTTTCTATTTTTCTTTCTTTTTGATTATTATATTTTATATATGGTACACGTTTTTCATTTAGATTATAATAATCTTTATTAATTTCGTATCTCCCCAGGTAACTCTATTCTAAAATTTGTTATCGACACTCGACACTTTGGTGATTGAATATTTTAACGTGTTTAATAAATTAATTTAATAAAGCCAATTGTATTGGTCGTGTAAATACGGTCAGAGAGATAACATTTTGATAACAAACATTTCATGTTCTGTAATTATCTCGCGAGAAATTAATTAATCCGTATAGAAATTAGAATTTTCTAATGATCTTTTCCATATATAAGTCGTTAAAAGTTTGTTAAATATTCGGATAAATTATATGAAAAATGTGGTAACCTTAATTCCTTTCTTTTCAGTTTTTATTTTTGAAATGTATAATACGCGGTCGCAGGAATGTTAAAATATTAATGATTAATGTAGATTTAATACGTAATGATCAAATATGTACTCGCGTAACAATGTGATTGGTTATTTAATTTTTGTACAATAATTATGATAATGTAGTTTTCATTGTTTCTGGTTTAATATATATTGATTTTCATATTAAAAATTAAATATATTCTTTAAAGTGATCGGAAAGTATTAAAAGAAAATAAGTTATAATATCCGATTATCAGAAACCATTTTAATAATAGAATCAATTTAATTATTCTTGTTTAATTTGTTAAGGATAGGTGTTATAGATTGATTTTATCAATAAGATGATAAAATCTGTCAAAATTGTTAGATATTTTAGTAACGTGTATAAGAAATGTATCTTACAATCTACGAGTTCCAATATTTATTTCCAATTTCCGACGATTTCTGGTAGCCAATAATACAGAAAGCTGCTGGAATGTCTTCCTCGTATAACCATTGCGAAACCGTACTCCAAGTGGAACAGAATAATCAAGGCAAGCGAAAGCAGTTGCCCGATCGTTTACGGATATTAAAAGAGGATGATCGACGACAAGAAAATGGAAGAGTCGGTCCGTTGTCGGGATCGATATATATATAAGATAAAAAGAAGAAAATCGAGGAGATATGAGAAAGGAAGATAGAGAAAGATAGAAAGCGAAAGATAGAGGGAGAGAGAGAGAATTTATCGAAGACAAATATCTCGCTTTGAAAATTCATAGACCAAGAAATCTTTATACCACTAGGTTTAAAAATCCCCCCATTATGGACACTATAAGAGTGACTGCACTTAATACTTAATCAACAAAATGTTACGAAATGAACTAAATGTTTAAATTAATCTATGAAATCAATAGGGAATAAGATATGAATTTGAAGAAATGTACGAGGTAATTTGTATTAGTTTTTTTCACTACTTCTTTCTTCTATCCCGTTCTTTATCTTTTCTACTTTCGTTTCCTTTCATTTCACTATGTAATTCCAGTCGAGATATCGCGGGGTGAGTACAACCCGTAACCCCCGCGGTCGAGTTGTATTTTATAGGCAAACTACGTAGTCTCATCGATATTGGCGACGCCGGCATGAGTCGTAAAAGATTCTCTTGCACGGAGCGCGAAATCCTCTCGTGATCGGAATAACGAGTTCCCTACGGGACGTGGCCGCATCGAGTGTGCGTGAATGGGACCCAAAGGAATACCACGAAAGAAAGAAGAGGAAGAGGAAGAAGAAGAAGAAGGCTGGTGGGTGGATAGAAAAGTTCCCTTGCATTTGAAAGAAAAAGGCTCCTCTTCCGTTCCCAAGGCTGCTGATCACGAATATCCAGTCTGATTTATACCCAAATCCATGAATTTTATTATGAAACGTGTGTGTCGCATATAGGTTCGATGTTTTGTGATCTATCGAAATGATCTAATTTCACATTTTCTTTTTACTTTTATTACCTTTAACAATATTTCTATTTATTATTATTATTATTTATTAATATAATAATCAACGAATATCCCCTATTTAATTTGTATCAATTATTTTTAATTATTCTATTCAATTCGTAGTTTTTATAATTGAAATTCCTCTCTCTCTCGCTTGGTTTTTTTTCCTCCTCCTTCTTCTTCTTCTTCTCTCTAAGAGTTAGCTTAAGCGATCGGTTAAAAATTGTTCGCGGATTAAATAGGAAATTCTTCGTAAGTTCCTCCGTTCAGGAGCAATCGCAAAGTCGATTATTATGAGCGAAGTCGATTAGAAATATAATCCCTGATCGATATTTTTACGAGGAAGGGAAAAAGGCTACCTTTCAAGGTGTTAAAAAGTCAATGCGAATTCGCTGGAATAGCAGGGAGAGCTATAAACGAGCTGCCATCTTCGAAGGTGCCCTTTTACGCTGATCCTCGATCAAACGTCTTGAACGGGGGTGGATGAGAAGAGAAGGTAAAAGGGAAGTCAAAAGGAAAAGGTCGGCTTAAAGCTAGATTGAAATTTTAATCGAGTCTTTCTCGAGTCAATTCCCTCGAATATACCATTGCCTAGATTATCCTACCCTTTTTCTTTTTTTTCCATAAAAATTGTTACACCGATTTCACACGAGTTAATCGTATATGAGTTATATTAGAATCGATTATTATATTATATCCCAATAGTTAATTGCTAAAAGCACAATTTCTTTATTATTTCAATAACAATATTAAATAATTTCTTATTTCTATAAGAAATTAAGAAGAATCTTATTTTTATAAGAATAACAGAAAAATTATATTATCATAAAGTTGTTCATGAATATTTAATGAAAAGTTGGACAACTACGTACGTTTAAGTGCTCAATCGTATACGGGAGACTGAAATTTCAAGTATTATACATTTGTGCATCTAAACATATACGTATGTTATTTTATCTTTTCTTTTTTCCTCCTCTTTTTATCATACACTCGAGCAACCAATATAATAATGGTGAGAGCATATACGAAGTGGTCTCCAGATGGTACGCAAAGGACCACTGGGACGTTTTCCTTTGAGCGTAGATTTTCCAAGTATGGTTCACTTTCTAGCTAGCCCTTATTACGGTTGACGCGCTTGCAAATCGAGTAGTTTTCGAGCAGTAGTAGTCAAGGATTAGAATCCTTCAGAATCCATGCCGTAATAATTTTCAAGTGGTTCCAAAAGTGTGCAGTCAGTTTTGTTTTGCTAGAACGATTCTTTATATGAAATCGTTTGAAATTTCATATCCCCTTCGCCTCGATAATTCCTTTTCCCTTTCCTTTTACAAACGTTGTGTTTTCTCTTTTCTTTTTTTACAAGAGAGTATATCCCATTGATAGTAGGGAAAAATCGTCGAACTAGAAATGAAATATAAATTTGAAAAATAAGGTAACTGTCACAGGCGGAATCATTCGAAGTGTTATCGAATCTATTACCATCTGAGTCTGAGCCAATCGAATAGAGAGGGTCGTTTCGTCTAGTCGGTAGAGAAATTCAATGGGAGCCAAAGACGACGTGTAACGGGAACGACCTCGCTAACGGCTTCAAATGGTCGCTCGCTCGTTGGAAAGGGAAATATGAGACAGAAAATGAGAAGGGATAAGGAAAGTAGACGAAAGAAATGTTAGGAAAGAAAGAGAAACTGGGTAGAATAGAAGAGACGTTCGAATAGAGAGAAAAAGAAATAGAGAGAGAGAGAGATGGTGATGTTGGAATCAAGAATCGTAGGTAGAGAGAAAGGATGGATAGAAATGAGAGAGAAAGAAAAAGAGGATACCTTTATTACTTGGAGGGGAACGAAAGAGAAAATAGAGAGACAGGTTGACTTCACCCGTGGCAAGCTGCCAGAGCTTCGCGAAAGAAAAGGGATGAAACCGTGAATATACCGGGGGATGTATGGTACGCGGTTCAAGAAGAACACAGGGAGAGAGAGAAAGCTTGAGGGGGTTTGAAAATGTCGAGACATTGCCTCTGGACCATTTTCAAGCAAAATAAAATATTGCAAATGGTGGCAGCGAGAATACGGAAGAATAAGAGAGAGAGATAGAAAGAAAGAGAGAGGGAGAGGAAAAGACAAAGACAGAGCTTTTTCTTTTCTCAACGAACCCTCGGAAGTCGATCCTTTGACAAGTTGAAAAGGGACACGCATAGACTCGGAACATTCGTAACCGTGAATTTGATATTTCCCTTGAGGGATCCCACACTATCCTGAGAAATATTCTTGTCTATTTCGCTATCATTGTTTTGCGAGATTTGCTTCTCTTTTGCGGATTATAGAGTACACGTAGAAAATTCCTCAAAATGTCATTAAAGTTTTATTTCTATTGGATATGAGATTTTAATCTGCTATATATACATGAAATAAAATCAGCTGGGTATCTAAGAAAGTTTATTTGAACAATATTATTTTCTACGAAAGAGAATTACTTTAAGTACATTACGTTTCTAAAAAAAAAAGAAGATATGCAAGCAATAGAAGATAAAATAAATTTCTCTTTCAATTTTACGACAAGACATTGACAAACGCGTATGCAGCAGATACACATATACATACATATATGCATTATAGGAATAATGATCGATGTTGCAAAAAGTAAGAAAAAAAGAAAGATAAAAAGATGTATATCTATATATATATAGAGAGAGAGAGAAAGAGAGATAGAGAAAGAGAGAGAGAGAATCTTAGTTTTCCTCAACGGCTTGGAAACTAAATCGAGTGGAGTTGAGTCGACTTCGTGCCTTACGACGACGGAGGTTATTCACGAATGGAATTGGTATAGATTGAGCCTCAAGGTGGAGACGAAGAGACTGTGATCGATGGATGCTAGCTGGCTTGACTTTTGGGGATCGACCGTTAGGAGATTGACCTCTGTCAGGGCTTTCTATTACGACGTTCCTGGATTCTGGAAAATAAGGGTTACGAAAAAGACTGAAAGAGGAAATATACCAGAGAGAAAGAGAGAGAGAGAGAGAGGGTGAACATTTTCTACCTCTTACTGCTCTTTTTTTTCCTCCCTTTCCCCTATCACTTATATAAGTCTCGTAGATTCACACAAAGAGACACGCCCACGTTGGAACCAACACGAAGCGCGTCTTGTGAAAGGGAGACGACGAAGGGCTCGTACGCATGCCAATTTTAACGCCTTCTATGTGCTATGTGTACCTACGAGGGAGAACTTACCCTACCTCTTTCCTCTCTTTCAAGACCTCCTTCACCCCTGCAATCTCCATCCCGAATCCCCACTCTTTTCTTTCTCTCTTATGGTATTCAGAAGGCACGTTTCGCGAGTGCCGTAAAAAAGGGCAAAAAGGGGGATATAGGAAGGAAGGGCGATGTTGGTATTAGACCCTCGTGTCGTAATAAGATTTTCCAACTTTGATAAGTTCATGAAAGCTTTTCTCTGTGTTTCACAAGTAATTGAGGAGGTGTGTTGGCTAGCCCTGGTGGTTGTTGGTGGTAGTACCGGTGGTCACGGAACGTTACGCTTTATATTAATCGTTACGTTTAATCAAAGTTGAGTTCTCTATGCTCAGATGCTCTCTTTTTATTTCAAACTTTCTCATATCCGGTTAATACTGCTTGTTATACTTGTCGATTGGCTCGCTTGTTTATAACCACTTCTCCCCTTTTACATCTCGTGTTAATCGTTCTCGCGTTGCTCTCTCTCTCTCTCTTTTTCGTGCTCAAAAGAGTTATTAATCAATTTAAATTGTTTTTACTCACCCGTGTAAGCTCCCATTAATCTCTCTCTCTCTCTACGCTTGAATTTCTTGTACTTTATAAAATATTGTTTTAATATTATTCGTAATTATAATTATAATAATATACGATCGTGTCGTCGACACGAAAATTGTTCATTTTAAAATCGTTCGAACGAATCTAAGAATTTAATAATAACAATTATTTACATATAGGGTAAGTGAGTGTAAAGATGATAGATAGGATAGGGGCATGAATCAACGTAGTAGTTAAGTCTTCTTACTTGATTGCAATATTAAAACGAGTAAGAGGTGGACAGCTTTACAAGTCATTGATATTCAAAGTAGTTATCGCTTTAGAAGCGTCTTGTGCTGCCAACGTGACACATCGTCTTAGTCAGGTTGCTATGTAATATGAACCTATCGATGTACTTATATTAAGTATAGTATGTAATAGGTACTATGTATATATATTCGTGCCATTTTCAACCCTTATAAGCTATCTTGTACTCGATAACGTACCAACTAGTTAAATATTCTTAAAGAATCTTTTTTTATACGCATATATACAAAACTATATTATTTATATATATATCTATTCAAGGCATAGATATATATTTTCTTTTTATCAACTTAACCGGCTTGTCTTTTTATCGAAATTGGGTAAGTTTTGTTATTTCGAACTGGAAAGTCCACGATTTGTTCTTTTCTTTATCTTCTTATCGGTGCTCTATGACGCATACGAAATAGTTCTAGGGAAATTTTGTTTGTTTACCGAGACTGTACACTTAACTCGCATGAATAAACTTGCCAAGGTCAGGTGAAGGTTGGTTTAAACGATTCCACGTGATGACAACAAGAATAAAAAACTGTGGAAAGGGGAGAGAAGGAAAGAGAGATAACATAAATAAAGAGAGAGTAAGAGGAATGAGGTAGGACCGAGGAATGGGGGATTGAGAAAATTAAGAAGGTAGTGGTGGTGGTGGTGGATGCAAAAGAGAACGAATAGAACGATAAAACGGTCGTTCGATATAATACTTTGGGTACATTTACGAGCAGAGTTATCCGAGCTAATTAGTCTTACACTCGCTCAATAACCGTTTTACGACCCTCCGCGAAAGGAAAGTTCGATATTTAAACTCGTGAAATTGGCCACTCGGTAACACGATTATATCGCATGGTCGATACACGTGCGACTCCAATAAAAATAGTCGTTCTCTTCGTGATAGCAGGAGGGGAGAGAAAGAGAGAGAAAATAGAAGAGAATACTATATAAAAGAAGAGGGGCTACCGTAAATAATGGAATGCAATTTTAATCCGGAGTATAATAGGATCCACCCGAAATAGGTTTATCGAGTAGAATTTGAAAGAAAAATAATGAACCAAAAGTTATATGGTACTCTATATGTGTATCTTCAATTTAACATCAAACGTTTAAAAAATCTGCACGAAACCGAGGACTGCGTGATTTTGGCATTCCGAATTTTTTTCTTTTAACTTCCAACGCAATTCTATCTTTTTTCAGCTTATTTTTTTTATTGAAACAGTTTAGAAATCGTCCTGATATATAAAAAAAAAACACCATCCCAATATATTTATGACTTTTACCCCTCCGATTTTAATATCAAAATTTACGATCGTTATTTGATTAAGTATCATACGCATTTTTATAAATAGTATCATAAAAACTACGATGTTTAAATAAAACACATCGTATGTGAAATTTATTCGAATATATGACGAATTTAAATTTCTTATTGTTAGTATAAATATATCGTATAAATATAGGACAATCTGAACGGGTTTTTTTAATCATTCATCGAAAATAATAGTACAACGTATCGGACATATATTCATATATATATATATGACATATTTTATTTGTTTTAGTATATAAATATACCTGCTGAAAGTATGAAATATATGCATATATGAAACATCACGTATAAGTTTAATCAATTTATTTTCTTCTCTCCCTCTTTTTTTTAAATAGATCTAGTCAAAATTCCGCTTTTTTAATTCGTTTAAATAAATGTTTTTAATAGGCTTCGAAGAAAAGCGATTACCAATCGATAATTGTTGACGTTGATATTTCGTCCGATAAAAATTATGAACAATTTTATGGAACGGAAAATCTCATGGTTTATTTATATCGTTGTTCGATAAAGTTCTATCTGAAACATATTCCCAAACGAGATGAGTCGGACAATCTTGAAAGCTCTAAGGACTTCGACCCACAGTTTCCTTATTCGACTAACGCTTTCTTCGTAAAGTTTCGCTTTCGAAATTGCGAATGGAGCAAAGAGGAGAAGAAGAATAAAAAAAAAGAAAAAGAAGAAGAAGCAGAAGGTAGAAGCTTTTTACTTCTTACATGACGTAGATCTCTTACTAGTCGTCGTTCGGTTTCTGCTAAGAAAATGGTTGAGTATCATTCTCGGGGGAGGGGAACGGAATGAGTTTTCCGGGTGATTTAGCTAGGTATTTATTTGGACCACTTGCTTCTTGCTTCGAAGAACATCTTCTGAGAAAATCTCTGAAATATAATCTAGAACGGCTGACCTTTTAACTTTTCATCTTATACGTGTCATTTTTTTAACTTCTTTCAAATTATGATAACCGAGGAAGATAAACATTCATTTTAATATATAATCATAACAATTAATGATATATATTATGACATTTCGCCACGATTTTCCATATTATTTTTTCGCAGTAGTAAGACTAAGTTACGAGTGAACCCTATTTTCAGTAATTAACATAAGGGTTGAGACGCACGATTTAAGTGATCAATGTTAGCATACTTGTATAAAAAGATATACCTTAAATGAAAATTTTTTATGAGAAAGTAAAAATGGCCAAAAAATAACGAGAAGCAAGGCACAACGCGGCTTGTCTGATCATGAATATGTTTATGGTACCGTTAGTACATATTTATTTATGAATGAGAAGAAGAAAAAAATATAGAGAGAAGAAGGGTACATAGTATACCTTTAAAAATCATTTCATAAAATATGCTGCTTCGAGAATATAGGATCGTGAAAACTTTTTTTTTCCTTTCTTTCCTTTCTTTCTTCTCCCTTTTATTCTATCTCCGTTTTTCTTTTTTACACCTTTTCCCTTTTCTCTTTCTCTTTCTTTTTTTTCTTTCTTTCACTTTTTCTACTAAATTTCTTTTTTTTTCTACCTCTTATTTTCTTTTTTTCCATTTCTCTTGACGCTTCGGTTCACTCGAGGAAGCACACTATCTCTTTGCTTGGCACGTCCCTTCGTCATTTGTAGAAGGGAGGAGGATTTGCGAAGGTTCGAAGATATAACTAAGGGGGATGGTTTTGGGATGGTAAAGAAGAGAGGAGAAGAGAGGGTGGTGGTTGCTCGTGTAAATTGCCACACGCCGCATCATCCCCACGAGATCTCACGTGAGGTAACTTCTCGGCCAAAGGAACCACCTTATATAACGTCTCCTTCTCATTGGTGTGAATTTCTATTTATCGGAGGAACAAATAGAGAGACAGAGAGAGAGAGAGTAAGAAATAGAATGGGAAGAAACTGGGATATATCAAAGATACGAAATCATTATTCCCCTTTTAAAGATTAGATAAGAACTCGTAAAGTCCCTGATTTATGCGATATACTATAGAAGAGTGATTTTTATCATAAACCTTTGAATATATTAAGCTAATATAATAACTATTATCTTCTACAAGTATATTGGAAATATATACAAACTTTAATATGGTATACCTTTCGTTCAATAAATTTTCCAATAATTTTCACATAGTCTCGAAGATATTAAAAGTAGTTATTAAACTCTCCTGTAAATACGTAAAGATAACGAACACTTAATTGCTTCAGGAATTTAGGAAAGTTATATATTTGACTCGGAAGTTGTATACAATTAACGATAGAACAAAATAAAACTAAAGTAATTATAGAAAATAACGAGATTATATATGAATTCACAAGAAGAGAAATAATCAAAGCACGGATGATACTTTAAAAATCGATAGAACGCATCACGATTGATAGAAAATCTGTTCTCAAATGACAGAAAAAGATAAGAACGTATCTAATCGCACTCATCGTTCTCGTTTATTTTATTTTCCGTTTTCATAGTTTTAGATTGAAATGTAATTTAATCTCTTAAATCAATAGAGAAACTCTATCTCGAGATTCGATAACTTTCGTTTGGAAGACCTTAGAACGAAGAAACACATGTTTCTTATTTCTAGATTTATAACGATGCAGTATAGGCCAAGAATTGAAACTAAATCCAAAAATATTTTTCTTATAATTAGGATCAAATTTCAATTTTGTACCTTCATAAAAAGAAAACTCATCTCTTATAAATTCATATATTACTTCAAATTAATTGAAGTATGTAATTTGAATCTTATTTCATATTTTTATAGATCAGTATAATTATTTCAGTGTTTTATTTTATAGCTGGTTGTTTCAAGAATGAATTTCACGTTTTAATGGTAACATTTATATATTATATTATATATTATTATTATTGTTTATATATATAAGTTAAAAATAAATGTATACACATTTGATATACAAGAAGGAATGTGGGAGTTTCCTTTAGTTTCATCCGAAAACGATCAAGCGACAAAACGAGTTACGTCTTGTAAGCTATCGTACATTTATTCATCCATCCAAGAGAAATCCTTCCTTTTAGTATCAAGAGGATCGTGACATTACACGTTACGAGAAACGCACGAGATCGCCGATCGGCAAACGTTCGTTCGTTCGATCTCGTACGGTCTAATATTTGACAGCACGTGCTTCGAATATCCAAGGATTCTCAAACAAACTCGCCTTAGAATCGATGTATTTCGAAGCTATCTTACAAGAACATGGGAGAAAGAGACGAGAAAGCGAAAGAGAGAGAGGGAAAAAGCAATCCTAGTTTTCTTTGTAATAGAAGAAAGAAAAGACAGAACTAACTGTCTGATAGTAATAGAAAGCGTTAAAAAAAAATAACAGAAAATGAAAAGAGAATATATCTTTTGATTGCAAATTGTCATAGAATGTAGTCATCTATTTCCCTGTTCTTTATTTATTTATTTACTTCTTCTTTTTAATCTCTATCTGCTTTATAAAACATGCTTCGTATTTTTTTTTCTCTTATTCAAACACAGGGAAATTGATTAAAGAAAATGATAAACAAAAATGAACATTAAGAGACAGTGTCATTTTCCTGTTGACCCAATACATTTGCAGTCGTAGTAAAATAAAACTGGTGTGTATTTTTTAACGATAAACTCATTTCGATTCATTATTTTTTTCTATTTTTCTTGTCTTTTTCTTTGCGTTAGTCTCTTTGTATTGTCAATACGATTAATTTTCAGTCGATTAAATTCATATTTTTCTTGTAAAAAGAAAAAGAGATAGAGGGAGAGAGGGAGGAGAGTTATTAACACGTAATTTATTAATTCATTTCTGCTCGCTCAGATAAATATGGGAACTGGATGATCAATATTTCTAATTCGAGTGGTCGCGTTAAGCGTTTTCCAATTCGACGCTTCCGCCTATCACATAATCGAATGTTGTTATTACACCAATACCACTACCACCATCAGAACGATTTATCGTCCTTCTACTACTATCCGAACAGAGAAATAAAAAACTTTCAGGAAAGGGAAAATTGACTCTAATTAGGTTTTCCCAGAGAAAACGCTATCGCAACCATTTGGTATTTTTCACTGAAAAGAACGTTAACTATTTTTCACCGTAGCTTGACGCAACCAAAACAAAATTTGACTAAACTATGAGTAAAGTATACTAAAATCTTCTCTGAATTTTTGGCTATCTACTCATAGCTTCGTTTTGAATCTAGCGTAGGTTTTCGCTGAGAAAACGCTATCGCAACCATTTGGTATTTTTCACTGAAAAGAACGTTAAGTATTTTTCACCGTAGCTTGACGCAACTAAAACAAAATTTGACTAAACTATGAGTAAAGTATACTAAAATCTTCTCTGAATTTTTGGCTATCTACTCATAACTTCGTTTTGAATCTAGCTTATGTAAGTTGTAAATGAGTAAAATTGAATTTGCTTATCTGTTGAAAGAGTAAAGGCATATACAAATGTTTGCGAGAGAAAGATAGATAAATGGTGATAGAGGGTAAGAAAGAGAAGAAACTTTAAAAGGGATTGATTAAGTATCGAGTAACGGTGTATACGAAAAAGAAAGGATATAGAAAATCCTTTTGTAACTTTAATACCAAACCTTACCAACGTTTTTATCGAGGGAACGAAAGAAAGAGATAATAAAAAAAAGAAGAGAAACGGGATAGAACATAATACTTGTGGCACAGGCGGCAGGCAGGTTTGCTTCATTAACGTCACCCCTCGTAAATTGTTTCCGCTCGAAGCCGTGAAAATATTCCCTTTCCTTCATCGAAAAGGTTCCTCTCTGTTTCTGATCGTCGTCAAAAGTACGAAACTGTGGTTGGATGACCACACGTTAACGATCCCTTTCTTCTTTTTTACGACATCGATTCTATGTTCTTTCTTTCTACTTTCTTTCTTTCCTTTTTTTTATACCGTCTTGTATATCTTCCTCGAAGAAATAGACTTTCTTTTAGATACTTGATTCGAACTTAAAGTTGTACATGGATTTATATATAAAAAAGGGTTTTCAATGTTGAATTGGATTGTACACTAAAATTATTAGCTTTAAAAAATAAAAAGATTATATACGAATTCATAGGAGACTAAAGTAGTTAAAATATTAAATCGAAAACTGATCCATCCTTAATGTCTGTTTATCTTTCTACAACATTGCTCGTAGTTATCCGTTGTTATATCTACCTGTACTCTGAAAATCAATGTTCTGTTAGTCGTGCTGTTCTATCGGATCTAATTTACGAATCAAATTTCAATTTCATCTCCTTAACTATACGCTCGCCTCTTGTAAATTTCTATATTACTTACGATTAGTTGAAGAGAGAGATAGAGAGAGATAGAGAGAGATAGAGTACGTAATTCTGCCTTCTTTTATATTTAAACAGATCAGTAGAGTTATTTCAGGGTTTAGCTAGTCATTTCACGAATTAATGGTTTTAGCAATTTAACAGCAACATATACGTGCACGTATCTTCTACTAACGATAATCGACCAAGGGCGTTTCCCTTCAAATGACTTTACGATATTCACTGTTATTCTTCACACAACACAGAATAAAATATATTTATTTTACATGCACGTTTGCAAATAGGTGCACGTATTTCGTCAATCTTAAAGACGATTTTCTATTATTTCTTTTATTAAAATAACTTCATTTCTTTTTCTTATTCCTCCTTTAAACTAAACTTTTTCTTTGGTTGGGTTCGTATCATTGCGTCTTTACTCTTTCTCCCTAAACTCAACTTGAACTTCATTAACGTCGACCTCGTAGAGAGCACCAGCACCACCCTGGACAGTTTCTCTCTTGGAAACAGTTTGTTCGTTTTGCCTTGGCTTCTTGCTCTACACGTGAAGACCCCTGGTGATATTAATCGTTCGTTTTTACTACCTTCAGAACCGAGGCTTCCTTCCTTCCTTCCTTCCTTCCTTCATTTCGTAATTTTTATTAGATAATATATGGAATACCGTCGAGGTAAATTAGATGTTTGAAAAGAAGAATTTCTGCATGGATTTGAATATCGAAAGATCGTTTAAAAGATGTTCTTTAATGTCTCGAAAATAAAACGGAGTTAATAAGAAAATAAAATGATTTTTCTTGTTTATCTCCAAAAACATAAGGGCGATGGTGAAAGTTTTACGATCCTGTAGCTGTTTCTTTCCTGAGTATCACTTTATGAAGTAACGTCAATCATATATATATACCACAATAAAGACCATTTTTATTACCTCAGAACGCTCGTCTCAATATTTTACCCTCGAGAAGGTTATAAAAAACTGAAGCATCTGTTAACAGAACATAGCAAGCGAAAACCAAGCTCTATATTTAAAAGAAGGGAAAGATTTTGAAGACCTTTAGAATATGAGCTATTATATACAACAGAAGTTAAAACACTATTAAGAGAAATCACGATCGTAATAATCCACAGTCGATTTAAAAAACAGTTTGTATAATAAATAATAGTCCACTTTAGGGACTAATACATTCTAGAATATAAATATACAATTTAGTTCTTTAGAAAAAGCATCGTCTAGTTACTTTTCTTTGTAAAAAGAAAAAAGAAGAAAAATCCTTGTAAGAATTGTTAGTAAAAAAGAAGCAAGAGTCGATGTTGCGGTTTGAAAAGAAGGGAACGAAGAGAGGAATATGAAGCGAGACTCTGCAATCTCGCTATTTCGCAATTTTATCTCAAATTTTTATTACCCGAAGTCGTAATTTCTTCGTAGCGCGACGAAGTAGCAAATTGTTCTGACGAAGCAATTCCATCTCTTTCGTGAGATACACACGAATGGCCAGAAAAAATATAAAGAAACGGACGAATAGAAAACATAACAAGCAAACGTAATGAAGATAAGCGAGAAATTTAACAAATGTATGTGTGTGCGAGTGTATGTGCTATGGTTATTTTAAAACATACATCACCTATGTAGACATGAACATACAAAATAGACATAAACATATACAGGTGTCTACATACTGGGTGTATGGACCATGCAACTTCGTCACTTTAAATATTTCCCTTACTTTTTGGTTGTACACTATTAACGAAATTTCAAAGTCATGCACGTTCGTAAACACAGTAATAAAATTCTCACGAATCTAGCGGAATTTAAATGCAGACGTCAGACGTCGTCGTCGTCGTCGTCATCGTTGTTGCGTCGAGTCGAGACGAGTTGAGTTCGGACTAATTGTAAGAAAAAAAGGAACAAATTATAAGTCCTTGCCGTTGATGAAAATTGAAAGGCGGCTGCAGTATGTTTGCAGAAAAATAACTTCTAAACGAGGTGAACGCTAATAGCTACTCTTTCTCTCTTTCCCCTTCCCCTTCCGCCCTTTTTTTTCTTCTTCTTCTCTTTTTCACTAGGCAACGCCGAGGATTTAGAATACTGCAATCGCTATGAATAGAGATTAATTGTCCTCGTTTTTCCGGCTCTCCAGATTTTTCGTTACTTCCTCTCACCGTTCTTTCTACCAATCCTCCAAATTTTATATATTTACTATCACATATATATACATGAAACATATTTTGAACATTTATTATATCAAAAGTTGTTGTTCGAAACCAAATTTACATTTTATTATACCGAAAATCTCTAAATGCATTTTCTCGGAAACTGTTGACTTTAATTTAAGAAAGAAAGAAAGACACCCCACTTTAAAGAGAAATAAAAGAGCATTCAAATGGTATACCACTTGACCCCAATTGCCATTTAAGATTTTTGAAAGGATTAACTAAAAAGTTGGTGAATTTATGACAAAAACCCTATTTCTTTTCTTGAAAATAAAATTAACCTTTCTTGAAAAAGTTACTAGATTTCGTAATGATTCAGGGAAACGCATTTCATTGACACTTCATCCTTATTAAATACTATTGAAGATGCTGTTCATACTTCTTAAGGGATTATCCCAAAATAAATGAGTTCAGGATAAAGACCTATCCCTTTAAAAGTAAAATTAATTTGTCTGATATTTAGAGTGTTTTAAGGTAAAATTATTAAGATTTTTAATTATTTAGATGGAATATTTCGATTGGAGCACCCTGAATGTATATGTACATATAACTTGGATATATAGGATGTACGATAGTGTACACTTACCATTAGTGTTAAGGCTGACCGACTTGGTAGCTCGTTCACTTGGAAATAATTCGAAGAAAGTACAGAGAACGTAAAGAAACGAGAGAAGGAGGAGGGATCAGAAGGGCGAAGAAGAAGGCTTCGGGGGTGCAAAGGAAATATACAGCGTCGCGTCAGGCACGATTTTCGAGTCCATCTGTCACCATCCACGCGTTATACGAGCCATGAGACGACCTACTTTGACATAGTTACAGAATAAAAGGAAAAAACTCGAAGGAAAAGGTGTATACGTGTGAACGACGAACGAGATATACGTTTTCATCCTCGACGTTCATTTTCTTCTTTCCTTTTTTTTTTTCCTATGAAATTCGACGTTTCATTCATTACGACGAATAATAGACATATGGAAAATGAATACGCGCTCAGGTACGAGGAAGTTAATTGGATATGGAAGTTTCTCGATTAGATTCCCGAATCGATTTCAATGAAATATCATTAAAAGATTATTTCATTTAATTTTTCAAATGAATATAATTTTTCCAACGAAATTTATCTCAGGTATAATATATTAATCGAATTGTTCCAATAAAAATAATATATCACATACATGCATATGATTTTAATTACTCTTCAATACAAAATAAATGATAATATCAATTCACGTTTAAAGATTTTTAACTTACAATAAATCCACGTTCTTATTTACTTGACAATTTACAATGAGTATATAATTCTTATCAAAATAACTTTCACTTCCCCTTATTTCCCCATCTTATATCGTCTCTTCGTTTAGCAAAAGCTCGACGATACACGACGTTACAAAGTTAGTGCATCCAAGATGGTATTATCGATCTATATATATATATATATATAGAGTGAGAGAGAGAAACTATTCTGGGTAACCCGACACAGAATTATTAGCGCAAAGTTTACGTATCCATGACTCGATTACAACGATGACGGCTCAGGTGTGTTGCCCGCGGTATCAGAATTTGAAGACGCACCGAGTTTCGACTCGTGCCGTGTCTATGAATATTGATCGACTCCGAGCTATAGTGAGTGGATCGATTCGATACTAACGCCCAAATCTTACTCTCTCGCCTCAAGGCGAGAGCTCGTCTATTTGAACGTCAAACTTTTCCATCCTTTCACCTCGATTACGTTTTCTCTCTCTCTCTCTCTTTCTCTTTATCTCTTTATCTCTTTATCTCTGATGCAAGCACTGGTTTAAGGATTTCTTTTCTTCGATGTTTTGAAAACAAACGAAAAAAAAAGCCAGAGAACAAGCCAGAGAACAAGCCAGATAAAATTGATTTTCTAAATCGGTACACTACCCCAAAATGATGTATAATATTATTGCAAAGTACGACAAAATAATGTTAGAAATATAAAGCAACAGTAAAAGTTGTAACAAGAGTATAATTTTTATTTATTCTTTTACGTTTGTTAATATTCTTGACATCTACAGAGTTAATTCTAATAATTATTCATTAAATTAGTAAATACGTCGCGCAGAGAGTATATCTGTGGCTAAACTCTATCGGAATTACCGTATCATAGTGCTAGGAAGCTAATCGAATGATTATTGACGAATAGTATGAGTATGAGACAAAACAAACAAGTCTGTCGAATCCTTCGGAGGATAAGCACTCCGTGTCATTATTCTAAGTAATAAATTTGCAATCTTGTTATACTATATGTATCTGTTTCTACTCGAAAGTTTGATCATTTTTTTAGTTGTAATCGAGAAATAAAATAATATTGTACTCATATTTTTATTCTTTCTTTTTCTTATTTTCTTCTTCGCAATCATATTCTTCCATCCTGTATAAGAAAATAAAAATCAGAACAATATAAAGACGGTAGAAGAAGACTTAGGATTTCGTATCTGAACGACAAAATGGTATAAACGTAGAATATTTCATTACAGAGCGTAATAAAACCAATGAAAGGAGCTGGGTGGTAACAAAAGAGGTCTTTCCGAACTCGCCGTCTTCGTTTAGCTCATTATTCTGTTGCTCAAACCCCTTCCCCATTCCCACCACCATCCCCTTTCCCTTCCTCTCTTCACCGTTCTTCGCAAGTCCTCATTCTTCGGACTGGAAATTTTCCGAGCCTTTAAGACGAGTGCAAGATAGAGAGAAAGAGAAAGAGGAGGGAAGAAAGGGGAAGGAGAAGAGGGATATAGTAGCAAAAAGAAAGAAACAACGAAAGGAAGAAAAAAGAAAAAGGGGGGCAAGAAAAGAGAAAATTCGTGCAATAAATTTTCAATAATCGCCTTAGTTCTATTTTCTACAGAAAGAACAAATTTGCACGATCGTTTAGAAAGGAAGGTAAGAAAGAATGTTCAGGGAGGAAGAGTATAACGGTAGGGGGATAAAACGCGGTAGCACTTACATTTTCTAAAGAGAAAAGACAGTGCAAGTCATTCGTGACGAAAGAAACACTTAAATGGTTCTCTCTCTCTATCTCTCTCTCACGTCTAAATCGTTATCGTTGTAGCAACTCGTTCCACCGATATCCTCCAGCTGTTCCACATTTCCTAAACCTCCTTCCCTCCTCCCCTCACCCTTCCCTACATCTCTACGCCTCTCTTTGTCGCGGTCCTCAGCCCTTTCACCTACATAGACTATAGTCCAAAGACCCCTGGCAGGAATGTTCTCGACAGTCCCTTAGGTGATATAGTACTGTACAGGACAATCAAACTCAATGATAAGAACGCCATTATTAAAACAATTATCTTCCTACATTTTTTTATGTAATATAGAGAACATTTGATTATATTCTACGATTGATTACACTCTTTTAAAAACGTAAAGAATTGTAATTCTAAAAAAATGTTGAATTATGTTTTAATTACAGGAGGGCAATCCTGACGAATCCAGATTTGCTATCAAGCACGCCATGGTATCGGCTACTGGAGAATGATTTTTGGGGAACACCATTAAAGGATAGTGGTTCTCATGGCAGTTATCGACCACTCTGTGTCGCTACATTCCGTTTAAATCATCTCCTTGGAAATCTCGATCCTTGGGGTTATCATTTAGTAAACGTCGTTCTACACGCAGCCTGCACGATTCTAGTCGTCAGGGTCGCCAGAAAGGTAAGTTTTAGATCGTATTGTTTCATCCTTAAACGAATAACCTTGGCATTGTTGTCTGTTCATGGAACGTTTAGGTTGGCAAATTCGAGATAATAAAGACACCTGTAGCTCATATCTCTCGCGTTATCAAACATGTTACGGTGACCCTAACAAATAAAACTCTGAGAGCCCATTTCGTCCCAGAATATTACAGTTACGATCTCCATGCGACCGTTTCCATAAATCTCTCGTGAAGTTTATGCTCGATTATGACAAACTGTGCTTGACACTGTTATCTGGGTTATACGATAAGAAATTAGTTTAAAATTAATTATTCTTATTGAAATTAGTGTTTATTTGCGACGATTATATTTTCAATTATATCGATCTATGTTTAATCAATAATAAAATAATTATATCTTTTTCCCTAACACTCTAATATATTTTAGTATTAATATTAAATTAAATAAAAACAAACAAGCGAAAAACAACGAGCGATAAATAGTTAAACCTCTAATATTCAATTATTATTAGAGTATTTTAGAGACAAGATACCAATTAACACTCCTTTTCGGAATTATGATTGTTTAGGTTCTACCAGGGAGAAACAATCTCGGTCACGCGATCACTGGTTTCCTCTTCGCGGTTCATCCTATTCACAGTGAAGCCGTGGCCGGAATAGTTGGTCGTGCCGACCTCCTTGCTTGTTTCCTGACCTTGACGGCCTTTCTGGCATACTCCACGTACTGTGACCAAAGCAGATCACCGTTCCTACTCTTACTGGCTTTGATATCGTCGACCCTGGCGACACTCGCCAAAGAGACTGGAATATCCTCCCTAGCCCTTTGTCTCTTGTGGGAACTCTGTCGTGGCGAGCCAAATCGAAAGGTAAAATACACTATAAATTAAACACTATACATATACATGAATGGATATAAGAATATGTAGGTAGGCTTGTTAGCCAATACAGTTGTTAGACAGTAAACGAAATTTGCCAGTTCTTCTGAAACGTGTCCTCTTTTNAGATTAATTGTCCTCGTTTTTCCGGCTCTCCAGATTTTTCGTTACTTCCTCTCACCGTTCTTTTTACCAATCCTCCAAATTTTATATATTTACTATCACATATATATACATGATACATATTTTGAACATTTATTATATCAAAAGTTGTTGTTCGAAACCAAATTTACATTTTATTATACCGAAAATCTCTAAATGCATTTTCTCGGAAACTGTTGACTTTAATTTAAGAAAGAAAGAAAGACACCCCACTTTAAAGAGAAATAAAAGAGCATTCAAATGGTATACCACTTGACCCCAATTGCCATTTAAGATTTTTGAAAGGATTAACTAAAAAGTTGGTGAATTTATGACAAAAACCCTATTTCTTTTCTTGAAAATAAAATTAACCTTTCTTGAAAAAGTTACTAGATTTCGTAATGATTCAGGGAAACGCATTTCATTGACACTTCATCCTTATTAAATACTATTGAAGATGCTGTTCATACTTCTTAAGGGATTATCCCAAAATAAATGAGTTCAGGATAAAGACCTATCCCTTTAAAAGTAAAATTAATTTGTCTGATATTTAGAGTGTTTTAAGGTAAAATTATTAAGATTTTTAATTATTTAGATGGAATATTTCGATTGGAGCACCCTGAATGTATATGTACATATAACTTGGATATATAGGATGTACGATAGTGTACACTTACCATTAGTGTTAAGGCTGACCGACTTGGTAGCTCGTTCACTTGGAAATAATTCGAAGAAAGTACAGAGAACGTAAAGAAACGAGAGAAGGAGGAGGGATCAGAAGGGCGAAGAAGAAGGCTTCGGGGGTGCAAAGGAAATATACAGCGTCGCGTCAGGCACGATTTTCGAGTCCATCTGTCACCATCCACGCGTTATACGAGCCATGAGACGACCTACTTTGACATAGTTACAGAATAAAAGGAAAAAACTCGAAGGAAAAGGTGTATACGTGTGAACGACGAACGAGATATACGTTTTCATCCTCGACGTTCATTTTCTTCTTTCCTTTTTTTTTTTCCTATGAAATTCGACGTTTCATTCATTACGACGAATAATAGACATATGGAAAATGAATACGCGCTCAGGTACGAGGAAGTTAATTGGATATGGAAGTTTCTCGATTAGATTCCCGAATCGATTTCAATGAAATATCATTAAAAGATTATTTCATTTAATTTTTCAAATGAATATAATTTTTCCAACGAAATTTATCTCAGGTATAATATATTAATCGAATTGTTCCAATAAAAATAATATATCACATACATGCATATGATTTTAATTACTCTTCAATACAAAATAAATGATAATATCAATTCACGTTTAAAGATTTTTAACTTACAATAAATCCACGTTCTTATTTACTTGACAATTTACAATGAGTATATAATTCTTATCAAAATAACTTTCACTTCCCCTTATTTCCCCATCTTATATCGTCTCTTCGTTTAGCAAAAGCTCGACGATACACGACGTTACAAAGTTAGTGCATCCAAGATGGTATTATCGATCTATATATATATATATAGTGAGAGAGAGAAACTATTCTGGGTAACCCGACACAGAATTATTAGCGCAAAGTTTACGTATCCATGACTCGATTACAACGATGACGGCTCAGGTGTGTTGCCCGCGGTATCAGAATTTGAAGACGCACCGAGTTTCGACTCGTGCCGTGTCTATGAATATTGATCGACTCCGAGCTATAGTGAGTGGATCGATTCGATACTAACGCCCAAATCTTACTCTCTCGCCTCAAGGCGAGAGCTCGTCTATTTGAACGTCAAACTTTTCCATCCTTTCACCTCGATTACGTTTTCTCTCTCTCTCTCTCTTTCTCTTTATCTCTTTATCTCTTTATCTCTGATGCAAGCACTGGTTTAAGGATTTCTTTTCTTCGATGTTTTGAAAACAAACGAAAAAAAAAGCCAGAGAACAAGCCAGAGAACAAGCCAGATAAAATTGATTTTCTAAATCGGTACACTACCCCAAAATGATGTATAATATTATTGCAAAGTACGACAAAATAATGTTAGAAATATAAAGCAATAGTAAAAGTTGTAACAAGAGTATAATTTTTATTTATTCTTTTACGTTTGTTAATATTCTCGACATCTACAGAGTTAATTCTAATAATTATTCATTAAATTAGTAAATACGTCGCGCAGAGAGTATATCTGTGGCTAAACTCTATTGGAATTACCGTATCATAGTGCTAGGAAGCTAATCGAATGATTATTGACGAATAGTATGAGTATGAGACAAAACAAACAAGTCTGTCGAATCCTTCGGAGGATAAGCACTCCGTGTCATTATTCTAAGTAATAAATTTGCAATCTTGTTATACTATATGTATCTGTTTCTACTCGAAAGTTTGATCATTTTTTTAGTTGTAATCGTGAATAATATTGTACTCATATTTTTATTCTTTCTTTTTCTTATTTTCTTCTTCGCAATCATATTCTTCCATCCTGTATAAGAAAATAAAAATCAGAACAATATAAAGACGGTAGAAGAAGACTTAGGATTTCGTATCTGAACGACAAAATGGTATAAACGTAGAATATTTCATTACAGAGCGTAATAAAACCAATGAAAGGAGCTGGGTGGTAACAAAAGAGGTCTTTCCGAACTCGCCGTCTTCGTTTAGCTCATTATTCTGTTGCTCAAACCCCTTCCCCATTCCCACCACCATCCCCTTTCCCTTCCTCTCTTCACCGTTCTTCGCAAGTCCTCATTCTTCGGACTGGAAATTTTCCGAGCCTTTAAGACGAGTGCAAGATAGAGAGAAAGAGAAAGAGGAGGGAAGAAAGGGGAAGGAGAAGAGGGATATAGTAGCAAAAAGAAAGAAACAACGAAAGGAAGAAAAAAGAAAAAGGGGGGCAAGAAAAGAGAAAATTCGTGCAATAAATTTTCAATAATCGCCTTAGTTCTATTTTCTACAGAAAGAACAAATTTGCACGATCGTTTAGAAAGGAAGGTAAGAAAGAATGTTCAGGGAGGAAGAGTATAACGGTAGGGGGATAAAACGCGGTAGCACTTACATTTTCTAAAGAGAAAAGACAGTGCAAGTCATTCGTGACGAAAGAAACACTTAAATGGTTCTCTCTCTCTATCTCTCTCTCACGTCTAAATCGTTATCGTTGTAGCAACTCGTTCCACCGATATCCTCCAGCTGTTCCACATTTCCTAAACCTCCTTCCCTCCTCCCCTCACCCTTCCCTACATCTCTACGCCTCTCTTTGTCGCGGTCCTCAGCCCTTTCACCTACATAGACTATAGTCCAAAGACCCCTGGCAGGAATGTTCTCGACAGTCCCTTAGGTGATATAGTACTGTACAGGACAATCAAACTCAATGATAAGAACGCCATTATTAAAACAATTATCTTCCTACATTTTTTTATGTAATATAGAGAACATTTGATTATATTCTACGATTGATTACACTCTTTTAAAAACGTAAAGAATTGTAATTCTAAAAAAATGTTGAATTATGTTTTAATTACAGGAGGGCAATCCTGACGAATCCAGATTTGCTATCAAGCACGCCATGGTATCGGCTACTGGAGAATGATTTTTGGGGAACACCATTAAAGGATAGTGGTTCTCATGGCAGTTATCGACCACTCTGTGTCGCTACATTCCGTTTAAATCATCTCCTTGGAAATCTCGATCCTTGGGGTTATCATTTAGTAAACGTCGTTCTACACGCAGCCTGCACGATTCTAGTCGTCAGGGTCGCCAGAAAGGTAAGTTTTAGATCGTATTGTTTCATCCTTAAACGAATAACCTTGGCATTGTTGTCTGTTCATGGAACGTTTAGGTTGGCAAATTCGAGATAATAAAGACACCTGTAGCTCATATCTCTCGCGTTATCAAACATGTTACGGTGACCCTAACAAATAAAACTCTGAGAGCCCATTTCGTCCCAGAATATTACAGTTACGATCTCCATGCGACCGTTTCCATAAATCTCTCGTGAAGTTTATGCTCGATTATGACAAACTGTGCTTGACACTGTTATCTGGGTTATACGATAAGAAATTAGTTTAAAATTAATTATTCTTATTGAAATTAGTGTTTATTTGCGACGATTATATTTTCAATTATATCGATCTATGTTTAATCAATAATAAAATAATTATATCTTTTTCCCTAACACTCTAATATATTTTAGTATTAATATTAAATTAAATAAAAACAAACAAGCGAAAAACAACGAGCGATAAATAGTTAAACCTCTAATATTCAATTATTATTAGAGTATTTTAGAGACAAGATACCAATTAACACTCCTTTTCGGAATTATGATTGTTTAGGTTCTACCAGGGAGAAACAATCTCGGTCACGCGATCACTGGTTTCCTCTTCGCGGTTCATCCTATTCACAGTGAAGCCGTGGCCGGAATAGTTGGTCGTGCCGACCTCCTTGCTTGTTTCCTGACCTTGACGGCCTTTCTGGCATACTCCACGTACTGTGACCAAAGCAGATCACCGTTCCTACTCTTACTGGCTTTGATATCGTCGACCCTGGCGACACTCGCCAAAGAGACTGGAATATCCTCCCTAGCCCTTTGTCTCTTGTGGGAACTCTGTCGTGGCGAGCCAAATCGAAAGGTAAAATACACTATAAATTAAACACTATACATATACATGAATGGATATAAGAATATGTAGGTAGGCTTGTTAGCCAATACAGTTGTTAGACAGTAAACGAAATTTGCCAGTTCTTCTGAAACGTGTCCTCTTTTTATTTAGACTACCAAATAAATAGAATGTAAAATATTGTTAACCTATCGAAAAAATAGTCGACAATCCAATATGAAATATAGATATTTTCAAAGAATATATCAAGATTTAACTAGACAACGACACAAACAGAAGTAGGCAATCTTTCGGTTCTCTTGAATGCGGAAGAAGTATCACGTTGTTCGTGCGAAAAAACACAATTTCTAGGTATGATATTCAAGCATGAAACTTTAAGTAGTGAAATAAGAGAAACAGAAAGAGAGAGAGAGAAAAGAAAAGAAAAAGATGAAGAGCATGTACTTGGAAGAGTTAACATTCTAATGTAATACTTAAACCTATACTCTATTTTCTTCAATATAATATATACATATATCTTTCTTTCTCTCTTTTTTCCTTGGAAGCTTATCTAAGTATATACTTCTATAAATACAAGGATGGGGTAGACAGCATCAGCATAGCCGGTAACGTAATGCCGTAACGGTAGCATGTGCAAACGCGTGGCATGCTGTTAGAGACAGGGAGTTGATACACGGTGAAGTAGCATAAGCGGCATCAGCCAGCTTCAGCCTGACGCTTTGGCCCGTTGAGCCTTTACTGAGAAACTACCCCCTTCCTTCCTTCCTTCCTTCGTCAACTCCTTCTCCTTTCGCGCATGCTGCATCCGGATGCATTGGATGCAGTAGACGCCTCGTGTGATGCATGTTGTGAGCTCTCCCACTACTCTCACTCTCTCTCTATTTGTCTTGTTCTCTCTCTTTCTTTCCTACTTCCAGCTGATGCTCAGTTACCTACAGTCATCTTCTCTGTCTCTCTCTCTCTCTCTCCCTTTCTCTCACTTTCTGTATCCTCTGGCACTATCAGAGCCGACGCGTTCTGAACTCTGGAATGATGCCAAAGATCTTTCTCGTATCTTACAACACTCTTCCAAGAGTCTCGAGAATAATAATCGTACGCAATAGTACTCGTTTGTATTCTCTCTTTCGGCAATTTTCATCCCGACTCTTTTCTCGTTTCATTTCTCTCTTCTCTTATCATCTTTCTCCCTTTTTCTATTCTTTTTTAAATCTATTCTCTTGATCTTCTTTCGTTCTTTCTTTCTTTCTTTTTCTTACACTCCCCCGTGAATGTTTTCCCAAGGCTGCTTCTTCTATCTCGAGACCTGTCCTTTCCACCGGACCACCCACCATCGAACAGAGCACAGCATCCCTTCTAAGATTTCTTGGCTATCGAGACAGCTCTCCCACCGCTTGGAAACGGAAACGTCTAGCAATGTCTTAAGAATTGTTCTTTTATTTCTCTCATCTCTCTTTTTTTTCTTTTTTAGAATTCCCTTATCTTATACCGTTATCCTCTTTCTTATATTAAAAAATTCTTTTAAGATTTTTCTGATTCAATTAGAATTAAGATATGTTTTAAAAAAATCTTTAAACAATCAGAAAGGTTAAAATAAATACGTAATTCATCCGATGCACGAATCCAAGATCCTAAAATTCAAGGATTGTACGGTTACGTACAGTTTGAATTCGAGACGTCTTCCACGATCAGACACACTATCGTACTATTGTACTAACCTAACATCAAAATAAAATCTTATAAGACCAAATCTTATTTTGCCCGCGTTGCACACAAAGCAAGTGATGATAAAAGTGAGAGAAAATTGAAGTTTAGATTGAAGCACTCAGCAAAAATTATCGATCAAAGAAGAATAAATAAGATTACCAATATATTCGGCGGATAAAGTTAGTGTTATAAAATTACAAAAAATACTCTGTGAAAGAAAAAGAGAAAAAGAGAAATGTCGTCACGTATTTGCATAAAAGACAATGCTTACACTAGGAGTGAGAAAACTAGCAAGCTAAAGCAACGCTCCGACGAATTTGATGAGAACAAGTGCTCCGCCATGACTATGTCTACTTTCTACGCTTTTATCGTATTCATCTTTTTTTTAGTCTTTGTTTGTGGAGTAGTTCATTGAATGAAATTGTTGTACCGTAGAACGTCCATTACAATTATAGCGGCCTTCTATTTCACGAAAAGCTTTATCTCTCTTGAATTTTGTTTCCTTATGCGGGTTACAAGCCAAAATTCGTGTTTTTTGAAGCGTCACTTTTCCTTACTCATGTGTGCATATCTATACATATGTTAACATAGAAATATGCACGTTACGTTGATTCATAAATAAGTATTTTTAGATGTATAGACTTTCTTGTAATAAAAATGCATTTCGTAATGAATGAATGCAATGGCTAGATAAAATAATCAAATTAAGAATTCTTCATCGTAAGATAAATATAGATTTGTTACGTTGATCCGTATTAACAAATACAAATTTGTATATTATAGCAGAGTGATACTATTTCAAGCGCAGGTTATAAAAATAAGATGTATTATTTTGTCTTTACCAATAAATATGCAAAAATCAAATAATTCTTAATAAATATCAAAGTTTCATTATAATCTAACATAATATATCAAAATAAAAAGAAAAAGAATGAAGAATCTAATAAATTTCTTATAATATTTCAGGTAAACTGTGGATGGTGGACGCGTGGTCGTAGCCTTGGCATCCTATCGGGTACCTTAGCCCTTTTAGTAGTCGGTCGTCTAAGGATCGCTGGTTCAAGACCAGAGTTTGCAAGCGCGGACAATCCAACGGCAAGGCATCCGTCGCGTTTAACCCGCGGCTTGACGTTCCTTTACCTCCCAGCAGCCAGTGCGAGAATGTTACTGTGTCCGAGTACTTTGAGTTTCGATTGGTCAATGGACGCCGTGCCACGGATCACAAGTATCCTAGACTCAAGGAATCTTGAATCAGCTTGTCTTTATACGGCATTAGCCGGAGCAGCGTTCTGGGTTGCCAAAGGATTAAGACGTGGTGTGAAAGAAAATAACTCGACTAGCAGCATACAAGTTCAGATTTATCAACGAAACGTATCCACGAGGTGTCCAGTTTGTTCTGGAAGGCGAACGGGTAGCTGCCATACCGACGGTTGTCGTGCAGCTAATAACAACAATAATGGACCAATCGGTGATTGTCATTGCGTTAAAAGAGCTATGAACGTGTCCTGTGGAACTTATGGATTTTCTAATATCAACTTGAGCAATCAAAAACGATTAGCAGCCACGTCGTTCGCGATATCTCTCGGTTTTCTCGTGCTTCCCTTCCTACCAGCCAGCAATCTCTTCTTTTATGTTGGATTCGTCATCGCTGAAAGAATACTCTATCTACCTAGCGTGGGTGCGTGTCTCATCGTTGGTGCTGCAATTTCGGCTACCTACAAGATTGCTAGAAAACACGGATCGAGGAAACGTGGTAGAGCTGTTTTACTTGCTACCGCAACCCTAATTGGACTGATGTCTGCTAAAACTCTTTTACGTAATACCGACTGGTTCGACGAGGAGAGTCTTTACAAGTCTGCTCTTAACGTCAATCCACCTAAAGGTTAGTTTATTCATTAATCAAATCAATTCAATTTTCCATTACATCCTTCAGTAAGGTCTATCTAAATAATTTCTTTCTTGACCTATTTTACTCAAGAAAATGAGTTTATTCGTCACGATGATTTAACTCTCCAGAGTATACTTTTACTAAATTATAAATTCAATTTATTGTATAATACAGTTTTAATACGACTCAATGCAGAACAGTTTATGTTTCATTAAATTGTGTAAAAAAAAAATTGCTTTTTAAATAGGTTGTAAAAAGGTAATTTTTTCATTATACTTCTACTTTAATATTCGTCTTATAGTTAATATAAATATCCAGAAAACCAAGCATCGTTCGTTCTGTAAAAGAAAATGAGGGCGTAAGAAACTTTTTTAGTAACTATTCGACCACGTTATTGAAGTTCTCCATGTTATCGGAGTAACTGTTACTGCTTTCTTCATAGTCGAGTTCCATAGACATTATATTCAGGTTAACTTTCTTGGTGTTCAACACTTCTTTCCGTACAACATTACAGAAATGACGTAGATTCTCTGTTGGTAACAGGGCTTCATCTCTTAACTCGGGAAAAGGCAACGTACTACATACCATACTTGCTCTTCTTCCAACAGTATCCGTGTTCTTCTTATTAAAGTTAAATGCAATCTTGACGTTTCATAACGCATCTACCAGGTATCTTCTTTCTTCTAGCTGAATAACTTTTAATAACAATTACTTATATGTCTATTAGGAAAACAGTCATATGAAGTTCAACGAATTTCGTACCACGTCACGCAAACATTTAATATTTAATAATAATTCAATAAATTATATCTTATATTTCATTATTTAATCCCCTAAATGAATTTTCTCAAAATTATTATTAACTTCTTCGTTTGTATCGTCATTTTATTCGAATGTAAAAAAAATAATTTTCCTTCACCCCCGTTTAACAAGTTAATACACACTCTTCTTTTTATTTTTATTTTTTTCTTACAATTTTCCGATTCCACAATCTAATTTAAAGACGAGAAAACAATTTACGATGAAATAAAATAATGATTTCAAATAAAATCTTATTTGAATATTTATCAAGAAAAATGAAAAGAAACGTAATTACTAAAAGTCTTTGAAATTGTCTAGAAGAAGTCGATTAAAGTGGATGAATTAATAGATTTTCTTAAAATAACAGGAGATAAAGGTAGAAATTCAAGCGGGAACAATCGACGTTAAAGGGGCGATAAAAAAGTACCGACAAGACGCGGAAAAGGAAGAAAAAGGAAGGGTAGACGAGAAAGAAATGATGTAATTTCATATGGCCAACGTATACTGCTAGGGTCATTCTATTTCATTATATATATATTTGTGTGTGTGTGTGTGTGTGTGTATAACAGTAGGCCATTGTACTCTTGACGAGTGTACGTTATTCTGCTTTTCATTTTGAACTTCCAAGGTAGCTAGACATCCGCTTACCATGTCCATAAAATCGTCGTGAAGGTGGATACACACGACATGCAATCGGGTAACGCGCAATATTCTCTCTCTCTCTCTCTCTCTCTCTCTCTCTCTCTCTCTCTCTCTTTTTCTTTTTCTTCATCCTTCCTTCTCTCTCTCTTTTAATCCTCCCACGTCACCTTTTCCATCGACTCGTCGTTTTTTTGCTTTTCCTCGTCGTCATTCGTCTCTGTCCATTTTTATGTAGACCCTCGATCGAGGAGGTACTATCTTCCAACGAGGTTTACGTAGCCTCTAGCTTGGATTATAATTCTCTTTCGGCAACTTTATTTCCGTCAACCTCATTTGATCCTTTTTTTGTGTTTTTCATTTTAAAACAGTACATCTATCTTCCTTTTTATTCTATTTATATTTAATGAAGTTATACTTTATATATGTATATAAATACTTAATAGAAATCTTCGTTGTGTTATATTAACACGAATCTATATTATTAGCAAACAATCCGAGATAAACGTAAAGATTATTTAGATATCCTATTTTCCGATCGGAACTTGAAATTTAACTGGGACTGGATGAATAAATAATGATTACCGATTGAAACGTATCGTTTGTCAATTTAAATCGAATCAATCGAATTGTATGCCAATATTTATTAATACAAAGTGATACTGTAGAAAGAACAATGAACGTATTTAACGATAATAATTAAGGAATATAATTACAAAATACAATAAACAAGAGAGTCTGATTGTAATCTATACTTGATCTTAACAGTTTGTCAATTGTCTAAATTACATTGACTGTATGATAAAATAATACTGTATGAATTAGGTTTGATATAAATATATCATTTCAACGTTATGAATTAATAGGTACATACACTGATATCGAGAATATTCAATTTACATCTTATTTAAATTTTATATTGTGATCATTGTAAATAAATGATATATATCGGTTTCCGAATTTCATAAATACGGCTAATTTATCGCTTGTTAAGGATATTAAATTGTTTTTGATTTTATATCCAAATAGCAACATCAATATCGTTTCAACGCGTGTATTGCAATTTAAATAGGACCCTTTAGAAAAACATTATAATACCATTATTGTTAATTACATTGTAATGTAAAAGCATTTGAGTTTTTTTCTCTCTCTCTCTCTCTTTCTCTAGCATTCTCTAATTGTTTTATTTCATTTCTCATAAACTACAAACTTAGCTAATTCTTGACTTAGTGAAATGATTAATGTTATTATTAAATGGTAATCGGTCCATTGATATTAAATTATTTATAACTGGTTTGAATGTGTAAATTATGAAGATTATACAATTAAAATCAAAGATTTAAACAATGTATATTTGCTTCATAATCCACAATTAAATATTTCTCAAACATACGAAAAGCACATCAAACAAAACTTGTATTAAATCAAGACGGTGATAACACATTACCACAAAATTCTCTTATATATATATATATCACTTGCTAGGTGATAATTATTGTTAATAATTTAAACATAAATAATTGCTCGTCATTTAATATAACGTTTAAATATACAACACTTGTGGTTATTGAACAACTAGTTAAAACAAAACCTATTAATAAACAAGATTACGACGACAAGATTACGAAAAACAAAATAGCCTATCAAAACCTCTGAAATAATTTCTTCTAATTTGACTAAAATAATAAAGTCAAGTTACATTAAAATAACACGTCAATAAACTTACAATATTTAACAAATTAAAAATAATGTTTACCCTGTTATATCAACTACGTTGAACTCCAAAACATATTCTACAATTAACAATGCTTCTATCATTAAAAGTTATCGAGATATTCGCAATTTCGAATTTTTAGGTAACTCTACTTGATATATACGCGAACGTTATAATAATAAACGTTAAAAGCTAACGATTAATGAATTGACGACTCATAGAATGACTTTTGCAAACATACTACATGCATGGCATGGCATGCGCGATAACAAATTAAATAGATGGTAGGTAACAAATGAAAAGGAATGTTTAATTGGTATAATATAAATGTCAACAAATTAAATTGACAATGTGTTAATAAAGCATCCGTATTTCATAGATCTTCATCGTCATTATTTTTATATCATCCGATGGAAAGGGCTTGTGATGCATAATGAATGCTTCTTTTTCTCGATGCTACGCTCTCTTTCTCTCTCTCTATCTTGTTGTTCCTTCTTTTTTTTTAATTTTCTCATCGAAGAAGCTTGGTCGAAAAGGCTCTCTCACTCTCTCTCTCTCTCTCTTTCTCTCTATTTATATCTCATTCTATCTCTTTTCCTGTATCTCTTTATCTATTTTCCTCTCTTTCTCACTCGTGGTGCCGCGAGGACGGTCACGCGAGGGGTCGGTGCGCGCAAACGGCAGCGTCGGGGTGCCTTCGAGCGACGCTTCCAGCACCCTCGTCGCCGTCAACGACGTCACGACACCTTTTAATTGCGCCGACAGAAATTGCGTGTTACCGTGTTAACAGGCTGCCTCACTTCGGGAATAAATTTACATTTTGTTGCCTCGACGCTTCGACGTATACACATTTCTATGAATGTGTATTTAAGTATGCATACTCATGCGTATATGTATGTATCTATGTATGTACGTGTGTGTGTATGTGTGCATTTATGTACGATGAATTTCTATATACGCGTATGTATTAGTACATACGTTCGTGTTCGTGACGTTAAGCGTTTAGCACTCTCGAAAGTCTCGAAGAAATACTCCTTCTCACATTTCCTTCGACATTCGTTGATTTAAGAGACTCCTCTTAAGTGGGGAAAAAAAAGGAAGAAAAATGGAACCTCAGCCTGCGTTCCTCGACTCGCTTAACCACGATTTCCTGTTCCTTACCAATCATCTAGCCACGATGTAAAGCCGTTGATGTAGCGTATAATGGAGGTGATTAGGCACGCATCGATAAATGAGGAAAAGAAATCGTTATTAGAGTAAAAGTAAATCGGTTTAATGGAACCCAACGTTTTCTATAATCTTTAGATATAATATTATATTAGGTACATATATATAATGCACAGAATACATATATATATGTTATATATTCTTTTCTGGCAACAGAAAAATATCGCATTATTTAGTTTTGTAACAACTAATACATAGAAAGAAAGAGAGAGAGAGGAAAAAGGTTACATAGTAAAAACATATCACATGACGTTCTTTTAATTCAATTGAAACTACGCGAGTTTCATGTTTCCCATAAAATAGTTGCTTTAGATACTTATATACACGATACATGCAGGGAAAGTTAGATTAACAGTTCGATCGAGGCGTACAACGCGATGGGAAGTGATCTCTGACTGGATAAAACACAAATTCATTTTCTCTCCTTATCGTAAGCATCAGTGGGCTCAACGTGATGGCACGCGATACGAGTTTTCAATTAATATTTTAATCCTCTTACATTGCCGAGCTAGCTATTTCCCTTGGCGTTTATAGTTTTCATCATTTTTTACAAACACACTTATATATATATATGTGTACGTAACTACATACTAAATTATTATTTATAGGTATTATATATAATATGATAATATCTTTTCGTCATTCTTTGTCATTAAGTTCGCATATTGCGAAAGTTGTAACGTAAAATACTTAGAAACTTCGTAGAAAGTAGGTCTTAAGTAAATTCATGCAATGTGATAGTTCTCCGTTACGTTAGCTCGTTTGCTTATACTACTCAAAGAGCAGCATATGCGTGCACACGCTCGTTTAAGACCCTTCCTGTGCACTTCCTCTCCGATCCGTTTAACAGCTCGACTATATAACTATGCACCATGTAATGGGGTGATTAAGCATACGTTGTTGATTAAAAAGGAAGAAGTAGTAGATGCCAGGAAATTATCGCGATCAATTTTAAGTAACCTCATTAAGAGTGGAATATTTATAATATTAATAAGTTATGAACCGTATCGTTTGTTTTTTTGTTCTTTTCTTTCAACGTTATTTATCTGTATTTCAATTGACGCATTTAATCGATTTATAATTGTCCTTGGAAGTTAATTATTTATTAAAATAAAATAAAGACATTTAGGTCTACCGGAAAGTTCTCTTCGTTTCTATGAAAATAATTTTCGACACGTAAAGCACAGATGTTTATTTGACGGTAAGAACAAATTTAGTATTTTGTTTTATTCAAAAATTGGACAGAACTTTCCGGTAGACCTAATATAGATATATATAGAATCAATCCAATAATTCTATTATTTTCTATTAATCCCTTCGGCCAATGTTATCGTCGTTTGTATTGTATATATGAGTCTTAACAATATTCGCATGCTGGTTGATTACAGCTTACGGTAATTTGGGAAGCGTTCTCAGTGCTCAGGGACGTGTGGCCGAAGCCGAGGAAGCATTCACGCAGGCACTTCGATATCGACCGAATATGGCGGACGTACACTACAATCTGTAAGTACCCCCTTCCATCAGTTACTCCCCTCTCTCTCTCGACAAATGTAAAACCAATAATCCATTTCTACAACGAGCTTGTTTTTCCTTTCGGTCTTACGACTAAAATCTAGGCGGTCGTCTGCGACGTAATATCTGACAAAAGATTAAATCGAATAACGACCTTAGTCGATCTCAACGAAAATCATATTCCAAGAGCTTAATTAAACCTTTACGTTTAAAGAACATTCATCTGTTATTTTTATACATAAAAAATACCCTCACAACGTACGTTGAAACGAAAAAAGCTTGAGACACTGTTTTATACGTAAGTAGGTGTAAAAATAACTCGAATGAATGTAACAGATAAAGAAGAAAGAGTAATGCCATTTAATCAGTATAATAAACGTATTAATAAGTACAAGATGAGTATAATGAAAGGGCACAAGGAAAGAAGGGGGGATGGTGGTAAAATGAAAGAAAAGTAGAAGGAAAATGGAAAGAGATACGAAGTAGGAGAGAAGAAAATGAGCTTAAGACATTCACAGATCGGCTGAGAGGGCTAAACTCGGGGAACGATAAATCGGGACGATAAATCGAGCTTCTCGAGCTTGCGAGGACTAAGAAATTCTGTTTACCGTCGTCGCTATATCAACGGACGACCACGAAGCACCTTAAGTACGTAATATCGGTCAGCATAGCCCTGAGCTGCTATCTCTCTGCCTTCCTCTTGCATGGTTCCTTCTAAGCACAGATAAATACTCGACATACACACACACACACACACACACATAACGCATAAACACGTATACACGTAGACATGCATACATGATACACTTAGAGGTGTAGAAGCATCAACGCGTTTGTTCGTGCTTTGCACATACCCTCGACGAACATCTTTAGTCCCTCCAGGTCCTTCGATCGATACCCATCATCTTTCGACACTCTACCTTCTACGAATAGACGAAGAGAGATATATGTATATACAGTTAAAAGGGAGAGAGAGAGAGGTTGATGTTGAATCCTGTAGAGTCGCTGAGTCGATAAGCCGACCATGGGCATCCCTCTGCGAGCTTATGATAAGCCGCTCTACATACTATGCGTTCTCTCTCTCTCTTTCTTTCTCTCTCTTTCTCTTTCTCTCTCTGTCTTTCTCTCTTTCCATCCCCTGTCTACGTACACAGTATCCTGCCATTATCTACTTACGTAAAGAGGACTCTACAAAGTCAAGATTACACAATCTACTTTTCTTCTCAAATCTTTCTACTATTATTCTTTATCCTTTCTATTCTTTCTTCATTTTAAAGTAAATAATGATAAATATCTAGATAAATCGAATAAATGTATACGAAAATATTTATTTTTGTTTGTTTTATTTAATCCAAATTGTAGAGAATAGTTGTAATTTCAAGATAATATAGATTTATTTATCGAAGATTGATCAAAAGCAATTAACATTTTAAAAGTAATCTTGTCGAACCAAAAAGTAGATAGAAAACAAATTGTAAAATATTTCAAAATAATTCCACGTCGTCGCTATCTCTCTTACCCAGTTTATTTATTTTGAATTTCTAGAACTAACGTAAAAGCAGAGTATATAGAGAGTTAGAGAGTACCCTCACCCTTTCCCCTTCCCATAGAATTAAATGCACACAAAGGAAACCGATTCCTTTGTTAGGTGTCCATAGACCCGAGTATAATAAAACCCTTGTCCATGTTTATTTAAGGGAGAGCTGCATTTAAATGCATAAGAATTATCGAAGAAAAGGAATTTTAAGAAATATTAAGACAGGCTAACTAACAGATTCGAGAAACGAATCAGTGTAGTAAGGAAGAACGAGCGAGCAACAGTTAAAACTAGTAATAGAAACCGAACACTATGCTGATCATATTCGTATTAATAAAATAACAGAATATTATAGTTATTTAACAGTGATTGAACTCATGTCTCTTCGTTTTCTTCCTTCCTTAAATGTTAGTAGTTATTTGTTGATGATAAATAAAATTTATAAGACTTCGTTTATATAAACAAGGGTAAAAAAGAAAAAGGAAATATCCTAAAATCTATTTTTATCGTCATTGTGATTTTTGACAACAATTTAGACGGGTAAAATAAAATTCAGTGACCTAGAACTTAATCGTCACGCGAGCGTGGATTTTTGAGCAGGGCGAAGAAAAAATAAAATAGATTTTCTACCGGGGTCTCTCCGTTCCCTTTATTGTATTTATTCTAGTTTCCCTCACTTTTCTTTTTCTATCTATTTCTTTCTCTTTCTCTCTCTCTCTCTCTCTGTCTCTCTTTCTATCACTCCTTCTCTATAATATACGTTTCCCCAGTGCTTCATGGCGATAGCAAATTAACGCCAAGGGAGCCAGCTGTTCGGACAGATAAGCCGATCCAACCCTCCGGCAAACGTAGGTCATCCCTTTTGAACGTTCGCGACGATATCCCTAAGGTCCGAGGTAGAATATCAGCTTTTGGGGTGAAACAAACTGTATCACAATTAGTCGTTATCTCAACAATCGGTCGTTTCGATATAGAATTGTAAGAAACATGTTTTATCACATAAGATGTCTCTTTTTATTTTCTCTACTATTTTTCTACTTTTTATTTTTTATTCAACTCTCTGTTAATACGTCCGGTAAAAATTGTACCAACGAATAAAAAAGAAATTTATCATTGATCCTAAGCGCAAATTTATATGCCGAGACAAATAGGGAAAAACAAATCACATGAATAATTTAAAAATGACATTATTACTCGGAAATCAACGCTTATCTTGTAATCATTGGTTATAGACAAACAGAAAGAAAGTCGTTTACCTAACCGAGTCCATTTCTCGTCTCTTTTCGGTATACCGATCGATACTATGAACGACCTTCACATAATCGTAAAAGGAGAAATAAAGATAGAAATAAAGAAAAAACGAAAGGAAGAAAGAAAGAAAGAAAGAAAGAAAGGAAGAAAGAAAATAAGTGAGGAGGATGGAAACGAGAAGGCGTGTTGTGCCCTAAGGCGTCTTTTTAAGGTCAGTCTCGAAGAAGACTGATGGTTGGTTTAGGGAGAAACGAAGGGTGTTGATTTATTAAAACCCTCGCACGATCGTAAGTCATCCGTCAGCGGACGACACTGAATGGAAAATTGATTAGTCTCTCTTCGTTCTCGTAACATCAAGACAACCTTAAGGTGGACGTTCTACCCCAGTCATTTTGTTCATCACGCCAAGAAGAAACATGCTAATTATGTATCACTCTGTTAATAATCACCCGAACGCGTTATAGGGTACATAATTTATTTTAATACTTCTACCGTGTAACATGATATTTCGTTGTTCATGGGTATACGCCTGGTGTCGAATATAAAATAAAAAGAAGATTCTATTTTACGAAAAAGGGATTATAGACGTTTTTATTATTAATGAAAAGAATTGTACGAAAATAACGTTTTATTTAATATTTCTATCGAACATAATAATCACTTTTAATATATCATATCGTTATCTCATTATTATCATTTGTTAAATATTACGATTATTATTATTTTTTTATTATTATTATTAATATCATCATCATCATTGGTATTATGAGTTTTAATAGAATCGAGTAGACGTTCCCTCAACAATTTTTTTCTTCTTTGAAAGCCAATTTTGTATTATAGTCGTCGGCGTATGCACTACTTGATCTCGTTAGATAGCCTAATTTCAGTTCAGTCGCGTGATAAGGGTTGTAACAAAGGGGCTCGAAGGTGTAATCGTTAATATACCTTATAGCTATTTCGGTATCGTCACTCGAACATTGCACAGTGAGGAAATGGTGCACTCGAAATCGTAATTAGTCAGTGTCTAATGGAATCAACGGATTAGTCGCGGCGATATTGACACTGTTTCAAAGCAGGAATGCGGAGTGCTTAATTGTCGTCGGGTCTGGTGAAACGCGACGACACGTTGCGCACGTCGTAAAGCATGCAACCGACGTTGCCCTGATGCAACGATGCGCGAAACGGTAGTACTACATCAGAGAGCGTCGAATACTCAAAGAGAGAAAGTATGAAGATACTCAGAGAACTTGAGGAATAACAGGGACGGTTACTATTTCATTAATATTTATTTTTAAATAAATTATATTAAATAATTATACGATAGATTTGTTTTTTAGTTAACTAATTTTCAATTTGTATTTGTATTTAGAATGTTAATTGATCTTATATAAGTATTATATTTATAATTAACTTTAATGGAAAATAAAACTGTATATACGAGGTACTTATTGATTTGTTTGTTCAATAAAAAAGAATAACCGACATTGATAATAGATATAAAACATTCCTTAGATATGAAATTGTGTCGATAATATCCATTCGTATGGATCGTATTGAAAACTCAATTAATTTCTATATATAGTCAATGAGAAAATGTATCATTGATTGAAATATTATCTTGGAATTCTATAACCGGTATAGTAAATGAGCACAAGTTAGAACGTTTAATCGTCGTTAAATAAAGCTTGGGGGAGTGACGAGAGGAGAGCATCGATAGAGCAACGGAAAATCAATGCCTATCCCATTAAATCCATACTAGCCCCCAGACCGTTAACTATTCATTTCACGTTAGTGAAAGGTTCAGTGATTCAATATCCATCTCATCGGGTAGCACTATATCTTTCCACAAATGCATAGGGATCGTAGGGTAACGTCTGACGAATGTCTCGATTGAATCCCATTACAAAGGATATAGGTATTTCGGTACTTTATCGTGCTCGTGAGGAGTCATATACATAATACGTGAGAGTTTCAATTTAAGGGCAAGGAAGCGTGAAAGAAGCGTTCCAAGGGGATAGGATATATGTTACCGAATAAGGAAGATAGAAGGGATAGAAGTGAAGGATACAAGACGAGAGGAGAGTAACTTCGGTTGTGGTGGTCGGTTGCATTTGGTTTACATGTGTGTTTCGTTGGTGATGGCGGTGTTGGTGGTAGTGATGGTGGAAGCCGCAAGGCGAGAGGCGAGGCCTCGAATTGAATGGGAAATTGATGGGCTTCGCCCTGTCGGCCGTGTACGCGCATATCCGCCATAGAGAGAGGAACTCCTCACCTCTATCCTGGAATCCGTTGTCCTGAGCCATGTATACAGGCTGTACCTCGAAACATCCTCCTTCTCCTCCTCCTACTCATCATTCCCTCCCCTTCCTCCCTTCTCTATATCCTTCTCCTCATTCTCCAGGATCTACCGTGCACGAGGAACACTCTACGTGTTCTCTCTAGTCTACGTACTATACCAAGATACGAACACGTATACGGATCAGAGCATGCATATATGTTTATACGTACATGAATGAATGTATGTATGTGTGTATACGTGTGTGTGTGTGTGTGTGTATCCGAGGATATTTGTGAGAGGGAGGGTAAACCCTCGTCGCTCCGTTTGAGCCGGTGTTTGCACACGCTGACCACCTGAATATGTATCGTCCCGGCGGTGCCGCTTTGATTGTACCGCCTTCACATTTGCATTCGGAAGTGTCCCGCTCCGGTACCAGACTCGGACCGGTCCGAGATATCACTAAGGCGCAACAGCCCGTTGTCCCGACCACGTTCTTATGATCTTTAAGTTTATCTCTTCTTGTTTTTTTTATCTATTGGTACAATACGATTTAAGAAATTATGAATTAATGGTTGTTTCGATGAATTTTTATTGTTTTTTAAAATATATATTTAATTCAAAATATATTATATTTGTATCTCTTTTTCATTATTATTATTATTATTATTATTATTATTATTGTTTTGGACAATTTTGAATTATTTTGTTGAGAAATTGTTTTTTGTTATCTTTTTTATTTCTCTTTTTTTTAATACGAATAAAAGGAGAGAGAGAACATTGAGAAACTAGTAATCGAATACTTCAAATTCACTTTATTTTCGAAGAAAAATAATTGAACGTATCGAAGAACGTTTATCGAAATTGCATCATATAATGTATCTTATACTCGAGTTGGAAGCTTAAAGCTTTCAACGTGACGGCAGTACGTACAGAGGTATTATCTCAAGCTGCTGGTCTGTGTTATCGGATACTGTTTCGTTTGTGTTACCATTTAACGTGATCGGTATATAGAATGTAGTTTCTTCGAAGAGCAGTTTAGATTCTCCAAAAGATACAACATTCGTCTCTAATGTCTTATGGATAATTTCTGATGAACTTTATTCTCGAAATACTTTTCATTCAATTCTTTCACTTGATATTTATAATTTATACGAAATATTTTTATACATGACGTCAGTTTAATCTTATAAATATATCATTACTACAATACTCGAGAAAATTAAAAAAATCCGACCAAACGTTGTTGCTCAAAGAGCAAAGAAAAGAAAATTAAAATGCACTTATTTTCTATCTGTTATCAACTTTATTTATTAACTCTCCGTTTTAGTTTCGTAAAAAAAAAATAAAAAAACGCGCGCGTGTGTGTCCTCTGCACAAATAACGTATAAAATTCATTGATACGTCTGACCGAACGTTGTATTTGCTTTTTTCTTTATTTTCCTATCTTTTTTTTTGAAGAAAGTAAACGCAAAGGAAGCAGATTACGCGAAAGTTTGAAGTAAAAGAGATAGAAAGAGAAAGGGAGAGAGTAAAAGAGGTTTGGAGTTGAGTGCTACGAATATATGTAAATGTGTTTGCTATCCCTCGAAAAGCCTTCACATCTCTCTCTCTCTCTCTCTTTTTCTCTCTCTCACTCTATCTCTATCTCTGTTACTCTCTTTTGAGAAGCGGGAATACACGCTGTTGAAACCACATCAAAGTCGCGGAAAGTTAGCGCGATCCCCGTCAATTATCGTATCCTCGAGGACGATGGTTAAATGCGGATGTGCGCGATACCACGAAATCGAGTTACAAATCGTTCACGTAAACGACGTCGCATGTCGCTCGAACGAATCACTCCGCATAAATGCGATCTCAAAGAAGTTTGCGAGAAAGTGTTTATACATACATCGTATACACGTTGTTTAACTCACTTCATGTAGTCAAAGTTTCGAGGAGTTCCCTACTTAAGAGATAGATATTTATTTTTCTTTCGATAAATCTAGAAAATTCTTTAATAAATCTATTAGTTTAAATTTTTTATTCGAATATCTTTTTAAAGGATCAATACGATTCGAACGTCAAAGGAAACGTTAACCAATAACTGTCATTCTATACATTGGGTAAACAGGATAGGTTTTTCTTCGGTAGAAAATACGTATGATTAAAAATTAATGATTTGGACGTGTACAGGATCAAACAATAGTTCCAAAAAAAATCGACTTAATTAAATCACAATATTACAAAGTGAAGTATATTAAAAAGAAAATATTTAGTATCTCATTGGCATGATAGAAGTTAGATTTGTGCTCGATTAAAGTAGCATGGGTGGTTTCGTCTTATCGTCGGCTCAGTTGCTGTGGTGTTCGGTAGAATAAAGGGGCTTATTGGAAAACCTGTTTATCGCGGAGGTCGAGGAATATCTTTCGAGATTAATCACGGAGCAGATGAGAGGAAGTAGGGAATGAAGGGAAGGAAGAAAAAGTAAAAAAAGGGGGTAAAAAAAGTAGTGGCAAGGGAGAAAAGGGGAAAGGAAAGGAAGGAATGACGAGGAAGAAGGAATAGTCTCTGAAATTGCTGGTAAAGTGTAAAGTCAAGCAAGAGAACGACGACGACGACGACGACGAAGGCTACGATGAGTTAATGAAAATAGAGTTTCCATTAGAAGGAACTCTCGACGGAAAGGAAAGAAAGAGAGAGAGAAAGAGAAAGAGAAAGAGAAGGCATCCTGCACGACGTTCTTACTATTCTTGATTATCATTGTCGAGCTAGACTGTCTTCTGATTTCCCAAGGATTACGATCCGTCCTTAACGAGAAATTCCATTTGCAAATGATATCAATAGCGTATGAATGAAAGAAAGGAAGAAAGATGGAAAAAAAGAGATAAAGAATGAGATTTGTCATTATTTTCGTCGTATTTCGATCACTGAAAGATCAAACACAGAATATGATCCTAAAATCACATACACGCATTACAGGCTTTTTATTTTATTATCGATTTTTTTTATTATCTTCAAAGGATTGTTGCAATGAGTATTCAATTATTAATCCATTGACTAATAATTACGAAAGTGGCCCGAGTTATTAGCCTTTTTCCTATAATAATAATAATAATAATGATGATATAAATCCATTTGGTCCAAAATAGGTAGCAAATTTAATTTATCCAGATTTCACGACAAAAAAAACGCTACTTTCGTGTAATTACGTACAAAGTTATGTCATAAATTTGTTACATATTAAAAATCTTTAAATAGATAAGAAAGATACGAATAAAGATAAATATATATATAATTAGAAATTAATTTAATTGTTGTAAGATTAAATTAAATAAAAATGCGAGAAAAGAAGAACAAAATAGAAAGAAATGAAGAACAGAAGAAGAAAGAGAAAGAGGAGAAAGAAAACTCGTTATCGTACTATTGAGGTCGACGATGACCTGCATAGTTCGCGACAAACGTGCCGTACGATTTCGGGGAAGCTGCTGCTCCGGTTACAATTCTGGCAACCACGAAGCCATGGAAAGTTTTGAACACATTCTGACATGCTTTTGTCTCTCTCTCTCTCTCTCTCTCTCTCTCGTCTTCTCACTCTGTAGTTTCCCCGACCAAGGATTATAGAATCTTTGGACACAAACGCCGACAACGCATCACGAAGCTCTCTCTCCATCCCTCTCTCTCTCTCGTTGAAGTTAGAACCACAACGGAAGAGAGTACCATAGTCGAGAAGTTAGAACGGATGAGTCATGACAAGAGTGGAAATTCGATCATTTATATTTATTTAACAAAATAAATAAATAAAGGTAGTATTATATTAATTTATGCATCTACCTTGTGCAATTATTCAACAATTTTCTATCAAAACTTATCGTTTATTTATTACTCAGGATTTTCAAGAACAAAAGTAATCGCGAAAGTTCGTCGAACTTCGTTGAACGTCACGAAGCTTGCATAGGAGTTTTAGAAAGTAATAATGCACCGTCCGTTAAATCATTCCACTAGTTCCTTCAGGGCAATTTAATATATCAATCTATTAAGTTAGAAAATTTATCGAGCTGAAACTCGGTTTAATCTGGCTTCAATGTAGTCGCCTCTTCGGTACCCTTCTACCTCCTCCTCCTCTTCTTTCTCCTCTCGTTGCAGCTGGTGCTGTAATGAAATGTAATGTGTACCTACAGTGGGAGACAAATACAGTGCTTGTGTATTTGCAAGGATTTCCATTTGGGTAGAATGTAAGGATATAAAGACAGACAGAGAAATAGAAGTGGTAGGATTGGTGAGGGGAAGTTGAGAAGGGGATGGAAGAAAGAAAAAGAGAGAGAGAGAGAGAAATAGAAAGATTCCAAAGATCTTAAGAGAGACAAGACACGAACTCTCAACGTTAGTTATCTCAAATGTTCTTGGACGTACTAAAGTATATCGTCAAGCTAAATCTATTTAATGAATTAATTAGTTGGCAAACGAGGGAGAACGCTCATAGTTGTATCTGGAAACGGGAATGAGACGACCGTATCCATACACACACACACACACACATACTATTCACATACTAGTACATTACATCGTTACTGCCTTCTGACTCTTCATTCCTTCTGCGTGCCTTTTGCTAATTTCTAAACCAAACACAGACTGTTTTTGATCAGTCAAAAACCTTCTTCTTCGTGTGGTCTTAAGTTATTTATCGAAGAAACAACTTTCTTCCTAGTCAATTTAAAAAAAAATATTTATTTAATAGAATATTGGGAGAGAGAGGGATGGGGATAAGAAAATATATTTAGACTTTAAAGGAATATTTCATACATGCAAGACGTTCATAATATTCCATTTAATCATGAAATTCTGAAATTTCATGTTAGAGAAATATTCATCGTATTTGATTCCCGGTTACTCCTTTAGATTATTCGATAGCTTTAAACAGAACATCGACTAAATAGATTTCCTAGCATTGTTACTATTGTATTTAGTAAAGTTTGCCTTCTCTTCTATGCGGACACATCTTCCAGGAATATGCAATTGCAGAAAGACCAACATAGTATCCCGAGATGCCATAGGACGAAGGATGTTTGTTAAACGTCATCTATTTGTTACTTCATAAGATAAATCTACTGAGAGAACATTAACGTGATATAAATAACCTAACTGCTAAATGTATCTGCCGAAGAATGTCCGTCTTGGATCAAATTGCAAAAGAAATTGGAGATATGAAAAAAGAAACAACAACAAAGTAGTAGCTCAATATATTCCTCGTTTTAATGAACGTGTAATAAGGGTTAGAAAGGAAAAAAAAGAAAAGAAATTGTACACATCGATTAAGGTCGGATATCGAGTTAATAAACCACATTAAATGAGTTTTATTGAGCGACGAAAAGGTTGAGAAAAAAAATAGAAGAAGAAGGAAAAAAAGCGATGATTTTCAAAGTCAACCGAGCCAGTTTGCAATCTCCGCTTTAAAGATTACTCTGCTTCACTCGGGCGGACGAGAAAGCGTAATATACATTTATAATTCAACGGGGCAGCTTAGGTAACTTCGAGGTAAAGTTAAGGGCAAAGAATTTTAGGAAAATATAAAAGCCAATGCTCGGTTAAGTACGAAGGGTAACGATGCTTTCCGACGTCCAACGAGTTTTTGGTATAATATTCTTCTTCTTCTTCTTCTTCTTCTTGTTTTTCTTTTTAATTCTATCCTTTTATCACCCTTTTTCTTGTCTCAATCTCTTTCTGTTTTGTTTTTTTCGTATCTTTCTAGATTTCCATATTTTTCTCAAAAAACGAAACAGGGTAGGTAGAGGTAACCGGTATATATTATGATAGACATAAAATACGGTTGAAGATTAAATCGATGAATTCGTAAGAATAGAATCATGGAGTACGTAAAGTATATAAGGGACGGTGTGGTAAAGGCGAATATAAAAGAAATGACAGATCGCATAAATTCGTAAACAAGAAGGCTGATAACAAGAATAAGGGGATGGACTACTAGATAGTAGAAGATGAAAAGTACCGGAGATCGGCGTTTATCGGAAACATGGAAGTCGATATCGTCCCTCAGGATTGTGAATAATACTGAATATAATACAGTCTTTATTTTCCTTTTTTCTCTTTCTTTCTCTCTCTCTCTCTCACTCTATTTCTTCTTATAGTAAAAATACATATAGTCTCTATCTTCCTCTCTTTTTCTCTCGAAAGGAAACAGGTAGATATTCGTGATTCGGTAAAATATACATAGCATAGAAATAAATTGTGGAAATGAGTGTGGGTAAAGATGAAAGCACAAGAAAGAGAGAGAGATAGAAAGAAAGATAAGGAATAGAAGAGATTGAGAAAAGGAAGCAAGAGTATAGTAATGGGAGTGAGGAGTATGGTGTACGAGATCTCAAGCACGAACTTTTCGAGAGTTTGCTGATGGCACCTTAGGGAATAGTGGGAGAGAGCACCTTCAAAGAATCCTCATAATATTTCTCAAATTCCTTCTGGAATTTTACAGAGAGAAGAAAACGAGAGATGATCGCGTGATGTGTAAAAATTTTCACCGCACAATCGTGTAAGAATTTATGACTTATCGAGAAAAAGGAATATGTGGGTGGGAGTGAAGGTGGGGCTGCAGAAAGAGAAAAAAAAATAACTCGAGAAGATCATAATCCTTTTTGTATTTAATCCGATTTATCATTGATCGATTGTAATCTTTATCTTTTTCTTTTTGACACTCTTTCTTTCTTTCTCTCTCTCTTCTTTTCTTTTCTATCCATTTTTCGCTATCCCAATTTCTATCTTTTTCACCTTTCTTTTCGCATAGCTCGCGGCTAGAAATCAGCAACTTGAACGAGCAGCAGAATGGCACTTGTCTATTTACCTGAGGCTATTCTCTACAAATTCTCTCTCTCTCTCTCTCTAACATTTTCCTTTTTTCCTAACACTTCGATATCAGCATTGACTTTTCAAGAAATCGAAGACCATTTTCGCCAAGAGAATAATAGTCTTGATCCTAGAAATGATAAGAACTTTACATTCCTCTCGAACAAAACAAAATGAATATCTCTTTCTTATCTTCCTTCCTTCCTTTCTTCTTTTCTTTCTATCATCTCCAAAATTGATGATTCGAAAATGGACGTATTCATTTTCTTCTTACGTTAGTTTCATCACTCGTATCACGATGATATCTTTTTTCTTATTAATGTGAGAAAATGTAGTAAAGAATGGGGAGATAGAGAGGAAAGAAAACTCTATCAATGATGAACACGTTACATGGAAGAAAAAGAAAAAGAAAAAAAAATGGCTCGATTCGAGTCAATAACTTACATCAGTCAATAGTCATTTAAAGAGGAGGCCGGGAAATAGTTTATAGGAGGATGGAGATAATAGTACTTCATACGAAAAAGAGAGAAAGGAAGAAAAAGAAAGAGAGAGAGAGATAGATACGTTGGTAACAATTTATCCAATGAACACATCCTGTTATCTCGTCTCTGTCTACCCGGTTTCTCCTCCTGCTCCTCCTCCTTCTCTTCCTCCTCATTCTCCTCCTCATCCTCCTTCTGTGGGTCAACCGAGCGCGTAATAGCTATATCAAATAACTCGGGTTCCCTCTCATCGGAAGCGACCACCACCACTACCATCGACTACCACGATCACCAAAGCTATCTGCAAGGACACAAGGCCGTCATCGTCACCCTAGCGATTCAGTTCTATCGCAAGCAGCTTACATTTACACCGTCGTGGCTGGCCCCAGGCTGTTTCGGCCTTCGTGACAGAATCAGCGCGGTCAGCCGGTAACAGCTTTTCCTCTTCGGCCTATAGCCGAGCTACAACATTTCATCTTTCTCCATCTCTGTTAGTTACCTTGTTTTACTTGTCAGTTTTTCTCTTATAAAATATGATTATATATTTAATTAACTTTTACTCTAT